>CM042836.1:49713439-50046287 GCA_023653725.1 Bungarus multicinctus | reverse complement strand
GGCCAGACTTACATTGTAGGCTGTGGCTCTTCCTCCCATACCCAAGTTTCCATCTACAGGATGGATGCAGATGGCATTGGGTCAGATGGGTAACTGTTGATGTATTCTTGTAGGAACAGAGGTTGGATAGCTGGTGCTTAAGCTGTGAGAGGCTGGAAGCAAGGCAGAAGAGTTTTCGACACTGGTGCCAGCCTTTTGATGGTGTTGTAGTTGATTAGTAGGATAGTATGTTGAGACCTTTGGGCTTGAGGTAAATCAACTTCAGGGAATATGGGATGGCTGGTGGAGAAAAAAGCAGGTGATTCTTTTAGGATGATCATGGGGAGAGGGAAATATGGTGAGAAACAGTGGGTCAAACTGTTCTCAGGATGGTGCCTTCAATGTTTAGTATTAATGTCACCTTCCAATTTTCTGTACTATGTGTAATCCAGGGTCTAGTCACTACATGGACCATATTGAATTACTATAAAATATCTACATGAAGCTGTCCTTGAAGAAGACTGGCAAGTTGCAACTGGTCCAGAAATAAGTGGCACAGGCAATTTTTGGCATTTCTCATTACACCAAAATAATACTGCTGCTAAATGAGTTTCACTGGCTACCAGTAGGGTTTTGAGCTTGGTTTAATGGCCCCATACAACAGAAAGCCAGGTTGTTTGTTAGACTGTTTTCTCCCATTTTCTTCATCACCTGATCAGTTCTGGAAGACAACTTGAGCCCCTTCTATCAAACAATGTCATTTGTTGGACTCCAGAATTGTACTTTATCAGTGCAGCATCCTAGAAGTCCAGGTGGTTCTGATCCTATTTGCTTTTTGAGAGGCACTGAAGACCGCTTTCCCCAGGCATTTGGGTCAGAGGTTATGCGAGCTCAGCTGCTGTTGATGTGTTTCTCTATGAATGGGACTGTTGTTTTCTCCTCAGATGCTGGGAAGTTGTATCCATGGTTTTTGTGTGTTAATCAATGAATGCCACCCAAAGCCATTACTGTGAGATGGGCACATATAAATTATGTATACAAGCAAACAAACAAATATAGTCTAAAGGCAAGGAACTAAAAGTTTGTTCAAGTTACTAGGTTGCTCTCATGAATCGTGGGAATAAACTGGCTTCCCTTCCCAGTGGTTAAAAGCATGTCACAATAATTTCCAAGGGCTCATCTGCATATCTTGCTTGCTTGAGCATTAGAAGGCTCACTATTCTAAAGAACAGGAAAGCATATCATCCTCAACACATTCCTATCTTCTACAAAGGCAATTCATTAATCTTTCTCCCCCTCCTCCCACTCCTCCTCCTCCTCCTCATTATCTGAAGTGATTTTTTTTGCCTTCTGCTAACACAACAATCCTATGTGGTCTGTTTTCTGTGCATTATTTCCTGATTGATGTGGAAGCCTGCACTATAATTGGCTAGTGTACCTTGTACTAGGAATGCACTCTTGCCCTTGAGGGCTCTGGTAACCACCGCTCATGCAGATCACCTAGCTAGCCCAACTGCCAAAACAGAGGAATGGATTGTAATCTGAATAATAATTATTGATGCCAGATTAATTTGCATCCACTTTCAACACAGGAGGCAAACAGCCTTTAGGCAATAGTACAGAGTATCTTTAATAATGGATTGTTATGATTTTCAATAAACCCTAAGGATTTAATTAAATTTAAAAAGAAATAGGTTAAAAAAGTTGCAAATATTTATTTATTTATTTTTATTTATTTGATCATATTTCTATACCGCTCCCTCTCCGAGAAGGGACTCGGGGCGGTGTACAGCCTAGTAAATACATTAAAATACAAAAATACAAGATTAAATAGAGTTTAAAACCGAATTAAATATAAATATAGCTGCATCCCGAAAGTTTAAAAATAGTTAAAATTTTAAAAACCCTATTAACTTAAAACCCCTTCAACCCTTACTGGGCCAGGCCAGCCTGTTTAAAAAATAGGGTCTTAACTGCGCGCCGGAAGGAGAGGATATCTGTCATGGCTCGTATCTCCGGGGGGAGATCATTCCACAGGGAGGGCGCTCCCACAGAGAAAGCACGCACCCTCGGGGCCGCTAGCTGACAGCGATCAGGTGGCGGAACCCCAAGTAGGGCGACCCTGTGGGAGCGTACTGGGCGGCGGGAGGTTGTTGATGGCAGCAGGCGGTCCCGTAAATATAATCTTTTACCACTGAAGAACTGAGTAATCTATGATTGTTCATCAAGTAAGCAGTCTCCACCCCCCCCCCATCCATTTCAAACACCAATAGAATCTGCCCATAATTTCTAGAACTGTCAAATCTTCAAAGATAAAATTCTCATAACCATGGAGCCTGAGAAAGCTCAAAACCCATAGGAATCTTCTTAACAAGCTATAGTAATCTTAAACTTTTGGAAGCACAAACTACTCCTTGATATTACAAAGACTACACCTAGCTTTTTTTTAGTGAATAGTGAGAATCTTGATAGAAATTGATATAGACTAATTAATGGCTTGATCTAGTTGCAGTGGCTTCATCAAATGTCGCAAGGTCCTTGCTGGCATATAAAAGAAGGGACAGGCTCCCTCTGCTACCTAATGATCCACCTACTAGTGCTGTGATAACAGGAAGGCTATCAGATGCCACATGGATGTGTCACTCCAAGCTTGCAAAACCATAGAAATAAAAGAAATAAAAGAAGACTTTTGCAGAAAATTAACCACCACTTCTTCAGTGTTCTCTACATACGTGTGGGAAGTTAGCATCCACCCCTCTCCTAGAAAAATTGAAATAGCCCAGGAAATATTAAAAGACAGAATATTTCTTCTAAAAAGAGTAGAAACTCAAGAAGCAGAAACTCACTCAAGAAGCAGAAACTCACCCCCACCTTTGTTAATGGGTGGGCCATTAAGGCCTGGGCCAGAATACTTTACATAAGAAGGAACTCCAGGTAAAAGCTATAGCAATTGCCAAAAGCCCTTTTAAAGGCATAATCACCCAGAAAGGCCAGACCAAGCCTATAGAGTTAAGACCCCCGCCCCTGGGAGTCTGACAACCAATTAGAATACAAGCTCCAATTCAAATCTCAACAGAGAGTATAAAACCCAGGTACTCTCAGCACCTCAACACTTCCTTTTTTCTTTTTCCCCTTTTCCCTTTTTCCCTTCTCTTCTCATCTTGAAGCATGTGATCATTCTTCTCTGGAGCTCTAGGCCATGTGGCCCTGTAACCATTAAACCTTCCAAGCAGCCTCCATGTTTCCAGTGTCTTTTTTCCCCACTTGGAACTGAACCCAGAAGGATATTTCTTTCAACATACGTGATCCCCAGACTGCGCACAAGGGGGGTGGGTGGGTATTATTTCTTCACTCTATTCTTAGAATTTTCTTTGTCTGGCCAATTACAGTTTTGCTGCTGATGGATAATTCTTTAATTCAATGAAGTCTTCCATTAATGCAATAGATATGCAGGCAGTTTGGGGTGATTTCTTCTTCTTGTAGCTCCTACCTCTGCTGTTTAAAAAGATTCCCCAGTATATGACTACCTTACCCTTCTCTTTCTCTTCCTCTTCCTCTCTCTCCCTCCCTCCCTCCCGCCCTCTCTCCCTGCTGTCTGAACTCTCTGTTAGATTAAATATGCTTTCCTTTATAGAGGAACTGCAACTGAATGAAAACTAAGGTAGAGTTTATACATGAGATGGCTACTCAAACTAGGCACCTATTTTTCATCCTTAGAATTTACATAAGAAAAATGATGGACACAATATGAGGGTTATAGAAAAAACAGTGTTTAAACATGAGTACACTCAAACTTCCTCTCTGGAGAATTCTATGAAGGAAGCAGGTTGATTGAACAAAACATAACATAACATAACAAAACAAAGATCTGGGAACAGAGTGAAAACCCTGTTTTGAAAACTACTATAGCCTAATGGTCATAAGGGTAAGTGAATGTGCTTTTTTGTTACTCTCGCATTTTTTCTTACATAAGTGACGGATTATTTTTTGGTAATTTTGGTATTTTCATCTTTATCTCTTGCTTCCTGCTTATCCAGAAATTAAGACCAAAGTCTTTTTACAAACAAGCATTTTACTGTAAAAGAAACATTCCAAAACACGAAGAGCTTAATTGGGGTGTGGATCAGAGGGTGGTGGTGATTGTGGAGGCGTTAGAAAGCCCTGAAGCCTTCCAGCCCTCTCTTGGTGAGGCATGAAATAAAGTTCTTATTTTTGTTGAGTATAGTATCATGGAAAACAAGAAAAGATCAAACTTAATTCTTATTGTTTAGAATGCAATTTCAAAAGAAAAGTTAAGTTATATTTTAACACTCAACACCTACACACCAAAGTACATAACCCAGATGAGCTAATCTTGAAGGCCAGGGTAGAAATGAGCTAATGTAGTTAGGGGATTGTATGCACAATATGGCAAGAGATCAGTAACAAAAAGAGGGAGGGGAGAGAACCACCCCAAGTGGTTCAGCTGCTAGCAATAAAGAAGCAGCAAGTTGCAAAATGCATTAACTGTTTCTCCTCATTGTACACCCTGAGCCCTTTCAAATGGCCAATGGGCAACAACCAGCAAAAATTCAAAAGAAGAATTGGCACTATAGACAATGCCTGTTTTGGGACTTCTTATGAAAAAAAAAAAATCTCTCCGGGATGATAAAAGGAGTATGTGTCTGACTAATCCTATATAGAAGACTTTTTTAAAAAAATCCAATAAATGAAACATTTTAAAAAGAATCCTTAATACACTAATTTTAGTCTTAGAGGTTTGAAATTGGCCTCTGAAGTCTAAGAAACTAAAAATTCTGAGCTGTTGAATGTCAGCAATAACCTCTGGGGGGTTTGAGGAGAGATGATGTGCTGAAGGGTAGACTTCAGGTCATGTTTTATTATACAAGAAGTTTAATTGTTCTGGCCAGGAAGCAAAAGTGACTCATTTACTTGAAGTGGATCCCTGCCTCCCAAAGCAGACTTTGGACTGGAGGATGATACATCAAGTGAGAATATCTTTCAAATATTGCTTTGCTCACTGTTTTAACTACTTCCATCTCAATTAATTTTCTTTGGAAAACCCTAATGGAGAAATATCCAAGGATAGCAAAAATAAAATAAAATAGTGCTTTTGTCACCCTTTCTGAACCCTTTTCACTCTGTTTCAATTCCAACTTTTAGCCAAAGAAAATTGCATGTTATTGGAACTTTTCCAAGCTCATTCTTTAATGAATATTAAATTGTTTATAGCAATAACAACTGAAATTTCAATGATGTTCTGGTATTTTTCCAACTGCATTTCACTTATTGTGTCACAAGTCTCTCAAACTATTTAATATCATAGCAACGATCATGGATAGCCTCTTGTCATAGGGTTAGGGGCTTGTGATGCACTGAAGAGGTTGAGAGCCAAGCTGGCCATGATGTAGTCTACCAGAAAGGTCACCCCCACCAGATAGTCCTTAGTGAAATTGTCAGATAATTTTTCTTTTTCTTTTTTATTAAACAAATTTTATTATTTTTTAAACAAACATACACAAACACAACATAAAAACATCAAGCCATCTTCCACTTACTTACATACAGTGTGTTGGTTGGTTTACAAATTTTTTTGTGCATCCACTTCATAGTCATCACTTACAATTACTTGTATATATTCTCATATTATCTATCAAATATTCCTAAATACATTAATATCCTTATTAATCTATCATTTGACTATAGTGTTATTCATTCATGTTATGCAAAATAATCCATATTTTAATTGATTTATTTTATGACAATTTGTATTATTATGCCAGATCTATCCCATAGTTATATTATAATACATCTTTATATATTTCTAAAATTCTACATATTTCATTACCATACTTTATTGTCTAACCATTTATTTATTTATTTATTTATTTATTTATTTATTTATTTATTTATTTATTTATTTATTTATTTATTCGTACTTCTATACCGCTCCCTCTCCCAAAAAGGGACTCAAGGCGGTGTACACTCAACAAACAAGGTAATACAGAAAACAGAAGCGAAAACAGATAAATAATCAAGATGGCCAAGAATCACCCCTATAAAATTACAAAATATAAACCCCAATGATCCTATTTGGCTAGACCGGCTTGTTTGAACAGCAAGGTCTTAACTGCGCACCGGAAGGTTAGGATGTCTGACATGGCTCGTATATCCGGGGGGAGACAATTCCAGAGGGATGGGGCTCCCACAGAGAAAGCGCGTAGTCTCGGGGCTGCTAGACGACAGCGATCCAGTGGTGGTACCCCGAGCAAGGCAACTCTGTGGGAGCGTACTGGGCGGCGGGAGGTTGTTGGTGGCAGCAGGCGATCCCGTAAGTATCCAGGTCCCGAGCCATGGAGCACTTTGAAAACTGTAAGTACCACCTTGAAACGAATCCGGAAGGCCACAGGAAGCCAGTGCAGGCAGCGGAGAAGAGGTGTTATGCGGGCGTCCCGAGGGGCGCCCAAGATCATCCGTGCGGCTGCATTCTGAACTAACTGTAACCTTCGGAGACTTTTCAAGGGGAGCCCCATGTAGAGAGCATTACAGTAGTCCAAGCGGGAGATGACGAGGGCAGAGGTGACTGTGCGAAGTGCGTCCAGATCCAGAAAGGGTCGCAATTGGTAGATAAGACGAATTTGATAAAAAGCACTCCTGGTGGCGGCCGCAATATGATCATCCAAGGATAGCCGCACGTCCAGGAGTACACCCAAGTTGCGTGCCCTTTCCACAGGGGATAATGTCTCTCCTCCTATGGTCAGCGATGGAATAAGCTGACTGAATCTGGGGGCAGGAAACCACAGCCACTCGGTTTTGGTCGGGTTGAGACGAAGTCTGTTATGACCCATCCAACTCTGTACGGCCTCCAGGCACCGGGTCAGCACTAAGACGGCTTCGTTGGGGTGGTCAGGGGTGGAGATGTACAGCTGAGTATCATCAGCGTACTGGTGGAATTCCACCCCAAAGCTACGGATGATCTCACCTAGCGGCTTCATATAAATGTTGAAGAGTAGGGGAGAGAGCACCGATCCCTGAGGTACCCCACAAAGTAGGGGCCTTGGGGTCGATCTCTGTCCCCCCGTCAACACAAATTGCGAATGGTCGGAGAGGAAGGAGGAGAACCATCGAAGAACGGTGCCTCCAATCCCTAACCCCTCCAACCGATGCAATAGGATACTGTGGTCGACAGTATCAAAAGCCGCTGATAGATCCAAAAGGACCAGAACAGAGGAATAGCCTCTGTCCCGTGCCCTCCAGAGATCATCCATCAACGCGACCAACGCCGTCTCAGTGCTGTGCCCGGGCCTGAAGCCCGATTGGAGGGGGTCGAGATAATCCGCTTCATCCAGGTACTGCGGGAACTGACGTGCCACCACAGTCTCTATGACCTTCGCTACAAAGCGAAGGTTGGAGACAGGACGATAATTGGATAGCAATGTTGGATCCAAGGACGGTTTCTTGAGGAGGGGTCGAACCACCGCTTCTTTCAAAGCGGCGGGTAGAAACCCCTCTCTCAAGGAAGCGTTAATAATGCCTTGGAGCCAGCCTCGTGTTACTTCCCGAGTGGCTAAGACCAGCCAGGAGGGACACGGGTCTAATAAACAAGTGGTAGCGTTCAGTCCCCCCAGTATTCTGTCAACGTGTTCTTTTGTAACAGAGTCGAACTCAGCCCAGATGACCTCACCGATATCTGACGTCGCCCTCCCGCCCGGAGATGACCAGTCGGAGTCCAGTTCGTTCCGAATCTGAGCAATTTTGTCCTGGAGAAATATAGAAAATTCCTCAGCTCGACCCTGCAAAGGGTCCTCCCGCGACTCCACATTCAAGAGGGAGCGGGTCACCTTAAACAGGGCGGCTGGGCGGTTTTCTGCGGACGCAATAAGGGTGGAGAGGTAAGTTCTCCTCGCCATCCTTATCGCCACTAAATACGTCTTAATATAAGAACGTAGTAGTGTTCGGTCAGACTCAGAACGGCTGGTCCTCCAACTACTCTCTAGGCGTCTTTTCCGGCGTTTCATCTCCCTAAGCTCCTCGGAGAACCAGGGAGCTACTTGGGAGCGGCGCCGGGTCAGAAGCCGCAAGGGCACAACCCGGTCAAGCGCTCCAGCAGCCGCCGTATTCCAGGTGGCAACTAGGTTTTCAAGCGAGTTGTGTGTGTGAGTTTCGGGAAATGGCCCAAGCTCCATCAGGAACCGATCTGGATCCATCAGGCGCCTGGGGCGGTACCATTTTAATGGTCCCGCCTCCCTGCGGTTAAGAGGTGTGGAACGGAAGTCAAGCTTTAGGAGTGAGTGATCTGACCATGACAGGGGTTCTATGACTATATTCCCTATACCCAGATCACTTTGCCACTGATCAGAGACAAAAACTAAATCCAGGGTATGACCTCCAATGTGAGTGGGGTCCCGGATTAACTGGGTTAGGCCCATGGCTGTCATGGAAGCCATGAACTCCTGAGCAACTCCCGAGGTACTGCCGGCGGAGGGAAGTTTGAAATCCCCCATGACTATAAGCCTAGGGGTTTCAACCGTCATGCCAGCAATAACCTCAAGAAGCTCAAGCAGGGCAGATGATGCATAGCAGGGAGCCAGGTAAGCAATCAATAAGCCCATCTGAACCTTGGGACCAAACTTCACGAAAAGAGATTCACATCCGGATGTCTGAGAAACAGTGGACTCCCTCGGACATAGATCTTCCTTGATAACTAACGCAACACCTCCACCCCTTCCCTGGGTCCTCGGCTGATGAAAAACTCGAAACCCGGCCGGGCACATATCAACCAGAGGGACACCCCCCTCTGGGCCCAGCCAAGTTTCGGTAATACCCACCAGGTCCGCCCCCCCCTCAAGGATCAAATCATGAATGAGAGGGGCCTTGTTCATGACGGACCTGGCGTTACACAACATCAGCCGAAGGCCCAGGGCCCGATCACTCAGACCACCTGGAGAACGGGAAGTGATAATGGGGTCGGAGCGCGCCACAGCAGATAGGTAGCGGGGGCGCGCTCCCGAAACAGAATGTGGCCCCTTATAAACGCCAAATCTGCCTCTCCCGCTCACCGTTTTAATAGAATTAATGACACCCTCATTTGAACAACCCCCCATCTTCAATCGAGCCATGTCAGAGTCCCAACCACTCCGGCTATGTTCAAACTGTGACCAGGTCGGAGCCCCAGGTGGGTTGTCCCCCAGTTCCCACATGGTTAACCCTAATTTGTATAAAAAATTGATTAAAAATTTTAAGTAACCCTCCCTCCCACGCTTCCGACGACCCCACCATCTCTCCGGATCCCAAGATCCGTCCTTGAGATGGGATTTGGAGAGATAAGGGGGCCAATTCTGAGATAGGGGGACATATCTCAAGGCCCGAAGTTCTGTTGAGGAATATTTAAGTATTTCAGGTTGTGGCCTCCCAAGTTGCCAATAGTCAGATAAAGAATGAAATGGGCGAGAGAGAGCAAGTTGTGATGGTGGAATTGGAAGTGGTAATTGAGGTGGGGAGTCCGGTGATGATGTTGGGCTGTATGGTAATGGACTTAGAGTCAGAGTTAGTGGGTCTGTATAGTCCAAATAATATTGTGCGGGAGGGTTTGGAGGATGTTCAGAAAGTAGGCAGAGTTCATGATCAGGCCTCCAGGTAGTTGACAAGAAAGGCGGAGATCTCGTCCCCGCCTCTGGGATTGGCCTCCATAGAGAAGTTGAGGAAGGGGATAATCTCGGCCCCGCCCCCGGGCTTCCCAGCCATCCCAAAGAACTCTGCTGCAGTAGGGGAGATGGTCGATGGCTGGCTGGTGGAGTTGGTTCCGTCACCAGGCCTCGTCGCCATCCGAGCGGCATCTGATGTGATGACGGCGGCGGCAGCCAAGAGGGCAGGGTATGGTCATACAGCGGTCCCGGCTCCCGTCTGTAAGGCCTCTGCTGTGGTGGAGGCGGCGGCCACGAGGATAGAATATAGCCGTGCAGAGGTCCTGGCTCCGTCCCCAGGCCTCAACGCTGTCTGTAAATTCTTTGCCGTAACGGCGGTGGTGGAGGCCACGAGGAAAGAACATGGCCGTGCGGCAGTCCCGGTTCCGCCCTCAGGCCTCGCCGCCGTCCGCAAGATGTCAGCGGTGGCAGCGGCGGCGGCGGCCGTGGCCATGAGGGCAGTCGATGGTCGATCGGAAGCCTCGGCCCCGTCACCATGCCCCGCCGCCGATCGAAGAGCAATCGCCACGGAGGCGGGGGCGGTGGGAGCCATGAGGGCAGCCCCGGACAAGGCCCCGGCAATGGTCGTGCAGGCAACGGGGCAACCGGATCCGGTCTCGGCTCCGCCCCCAGGCCTCGCCGCCGGCCGCAAGATGTTTGTTGGGATGGCGGCGGCGGCGGCGGCCATGGCCACAAGGGCAGCCGATGGCCGATCGGGAGTCTCGGTCCTGCCTCCGGGCCTCGCCGCCGATCGAACGGCACTCGTTGTGGTGGCGGCGGTAACGGTCGTGAAGGCACCGGGGCAACCGGACCCGGTCCCGGCTCTGCCCCCAGGCCTCGACGCCGCCCGGAAGATGCCTGCCGGAACGGCGGAGGCGGCGGCGGCCATGGCCACGGGGGAAGCCGATGGTCGATCGGGAATCTCAGTCCTAGCTCCGGGCCTCGCCGCCGATCAAAAAGCACTCGGTGCAGTGGCGGCGGCGGCGGGAGCCACGAGGACAACCTCGGGCAAGGCCTCGGAAACGGTTGTATAGACACCGGAACAACCGGATCCGGCGCCGCCCGAGGGCCCCTGCGAGGCCGCGGCGGTCGTCCCGGGGGCGGCAAAGCTCCTGAAGGTGTCAACAGTCTGGGCCCAAACCACGGACAGGTGGAACAGGCGGCAGCGATCCTGGTCCTCTCCCTGAGATCAGCCATCGTCCAAGAGAGATCAGCTGCCGAGGTGGGCCATTGCCGGTCACGAGGACAGCTCCAGGCATGGCCCTGATAACGGTCGACCAGCAGGGGAGGCCAAAAGGATCTAACGCCGCCCCGAGGCTCCCCTAAGGCACCGGTGGTCTCCCCGAGGCTTCCCACCCTCCCCCAGGGTCCCTTTGACACCATTGTCATGGGTGAGGACCCGGGGGAGGGGGGTTCGTCACAACATCGGATCATCTCGGGGAAGGACATCAACCGAACAGCCTCTGGTCGCCATGGTGGAAGCGAAAAAAAAAAAAATTGATAAAATAAATCCCAAATCTTATAAAATTGTTTATCTTCTTGTTCTCTGATTTCAAATGTCAATCTATTCATTTCAGCGCAGTCCATGATTTTTTTAATAACTTCCTCCTGCGTTGGTATTTTCTAATTTTTCCAATTTTTAGCAAATACAATCCTAGCCGCTGTTAATACATTTATAATCTAATATTTCAATTACTTACTGTATATTTCAGGTAAGATTCCCAATCAGAAAATCTCTGGTTTGAAATCTATTTGGTTTTTTTGTCATTTTTTCCAACCATGTGTGGATTTTAGTCCAATATCTTTTAGCATCTGCAAACGTCCACCACATATGGTAATATGAACCAGGTATCTGATGACATTTCCAACACTTTGTTGTTCTTGAACATACTTGCTATTCTTATTGGGAGTGGATATCACCTGTAAAACATCTTATACAAATTTTCTTTATATGCTGTTGACATTGTCATTTTATAATTTTGAGACCACAATTTTTGCCATTTCTCTAAATCAATCCCATATCCAAAATTTTTTCACCAAGCAATCATTGTTTCTTTAACTTGTTCTTCTTCTAGCTTAATTCCTAATAAATATCCATACAATTTTTTAATCACTTTTTCATCAGTACCTTTCAAAATCTTATCTAAATCAGTCAACTTATCATAAAAACCTTCTGTTTTGGAATCTTTATCATATCTAGAACGTATTTGCGCATATGAAAACCAATTCATCTTTATACCTTGTTTCTCTGGTTTTTGCATAGATTGAAATTCACCCTTTTCATTCAATATTTCATCATATCTAACTGTTTGTTCCTTTTTATATGTTATAGAATAAGAAAATGCTTCAATAGTCGATAGCCAGACTGGAATTTTCAAATAGCATTGCCTTTTAGTCTTCTCCCAATTTAACCACAAAGCTTCCACTATATAATGTCTTCTAAAGTACCCCTGTGTTTTAATTCCTTTGTACTATAAGAAGGCATGCCACCCCATGCCTTCTTATAGTCCTTCTAATGTCAACAATCTAGTATTTCTTAATGTTATCCATTCCTTAACCCACATCAGATTTGTAGCTTGATAGTATAACTCCCAATTAGGCAGGCCAAATCCTTCTCTTATTCTAGCACCTTGTAGAAGTTTTAGTTTTATTCTTGCTTTCTTTCCCTGCCATATATATTTCAACACAATTTTATTTAAATCTTCAAAATAATCTTTCCCTAGCCTTATTGGAATTGTTTGAAACAGATATAGAATTCTAGGTAATATATTCATCTTGATTGTTGATATTCTCCCTATTAATGATAATTGTAAATTTTCCCATTTCACCAAATCTGTCGCTATCTGTTGCTTGAGTTTAATATAATTATTCTCTTTAAGTGTGCTACATCTTGCTGTTAAATGTATCCCCAAATACTTGATCTTATTTGTGACCTAAATTTTCAAAACATCTGCCAATTCATCCTTTTGGTCAGACAATTTTTCAATCAGAACAGAGCTGGAAAGGATCTTGGAGGTCTTCTAGTCCAACCCCCTTGTTCAATCAGGAGACCTTATACCATTTCAGAGAGGTGGTTGTCCAGTCTCTTCTTAAAAATCTCCAGTGATGAAGCACCTACAACTTCTGAAGGCAAGTTGTTCCACTAGTTAATTGTTCTTAGTTTCTTCTTAGTTCTAGGTTGCTTCTCTCCTTTATTAGTTTCCATCCATTGTTTTTTGTCTTGCCTGTGGTGCTTTGGAAAATAAGTTGATTCCCTCTTCTTTGTGGCTGTCCCTCAAATGCTGGATGTGTGTATACACCAACCCATTTAATATGGAGAGAAAACAGGAAAAAAAATCCTATATTGGATCAGCTAATCTAGTGAAGAGAAGGACCAGGGGAGACATGATAGCAGTGTTCCAATAGCAATAGCATTTAGACTTATATACCACTTTACAGTTCTTTACAGTCCTCTCTGAGTGGTTTACACAGTCGGAATATTGCCCCCAACAATTTGGCTCCTCGTTTTATCCAACTTGGAAGGATGGAAGGCTGAGTCAACCCTGAGTCTGACATTTGAACTGCCAAATTGCAGGCAGCTGACAGGCAGCAGAAGTAGCCTGCAGTACTGCACTCTAACCCCTGCACCACTGTGGCTCATAATGTTTGAGGGACTACCACAGAGATGAGGGAGTCAAACTATTTTCCAAAGCACCTGAAGGCCAGATAAGGAATAATGGATGGAAATTGAACAAGGAAAGATTCAACCTGGAAATAAGGAGAAATTTTCTGACAGTGAGAGCAATCAACCAATGGAACAGGTTGCCTTCAGAAGTTGTGGGAGCTTCATCAATGGAAGAGACTGGACTGCCATCTGTCAGAAATGGTGTAGGGTCTCCTGCTTGAGTAAGGGGTTGGACTTGATGACCGACAAGGTCCCTTCCAACTCTGTTAATCTGTTAATCAGTCATTACCTGGATCAAAAAGGATTACATCAGATGTTAGAGTTACAGGGATATGTTGACCAGTGGGCAATGGGACCCAGGAGCTGTGGTGGCTGAAAAACTAGGGCCTAGCCCATTAGGATTACTGGAAGAACAACAACCATAGACAAGCAAATATATATTTTTTGTAAAAATCACACCATAATGGTCTGCTGTTATAAATTGGAACCAACAAAGCAGGGCTACTTAAACTGAACGTTTGAACATTGGAAAATAATTTATCCAGACTCTAATTTCACTGAACAACAATAACTAAATCAAAAGAGTTTCATTACCGGAAATAAACTATTCAGGGAAGCAGAACTGGAAGAGATTCAGAAAAATTATAAAATTGAAAGACCTCAAAATAATAGTAGAAAAATGAAAGGAACTCAAATAATAACAGCTGGGACTATAAAGAAAACAACTGATGTGGACCACAGTAATAATCACATAGAAGAAGTATTAACAACAGAACCAGTTCATGCCAGCACTGGAAAATCTTATGAATTGACTCCTTCAAGAAGAAGAATTAAAAGACAAAATTATGGTATATGCAAATGTCTATGGAGATTCTCAGTCATACAAGTTATGATTGTCCCATAGGTGCTTTTTCAAAATGAACTGGGCTTTCTGGAAACTAGAAAGTCCAATTTCTTCTTGAAAAAGCACCTTTGGGATGTGGCATATGCAGACTTACCAGTAGAAAGACAAAAACTTGGTACCGATAATCATTGAAAGTAATGTTTCCTAAAGACCTGGTACCGATAATGAAGGATGTGAATAAGGCAATTGCAAGGATTAAAATAATATCTATAAACAGACCAATCATCTTGCCTATAGTTCAGCAGTGGTGGTTATAGAAAAAATAGGCATGAAATTAAGAAAGCCAAAAACAAAATCATATTCAATCTCAAAGTGGAAGATCAGATTAGAGGCTAAAATAAAGAAATTAAGATCAAATGGAAGCAATATAAAAAATATGAAAGAACAAAAATGGAAGAATGTAAGTATCAGGACAACCCTAATAAAAATATTGGCTTAGCACTAGAAAAATTGAAGTCATTTGGAAATCATAAAGCAACAAATAACAGCAATAGTTGGGAAAATCAAACACTATGAGGCAAATATTGCAACTTAAGCAAAATCAGCTATTTTGGCCAGACCAGAGGCAATTCTACCAAAGTATAAATAGTACTAGAAATTCTGAAAAGGAAAAATTGAACAAAAATGTAATAATCCTGTTTTAAAAATTTCTAAGGGAAACTCAAAAAAACTATAATGAAAATGCTGGTTGTATTAAAGATTTTGAAAATGGTTTTAGTAAAAAGTAGTTGTTGAAAATGACTAGGCTAAAATATTGTGGTAACTGATAAAGTAAATACATCAGATATAACTGTTGTCGAAAAGAAGAGAATGCAAATGATTGATATGGCAATTCCAGGAGACAGTAGAATAGAAGACAAAGAATTGGACAAGATCACAAAGAATCAAGATCTGAAAATCAACACTGAAAGATTATGGCTTAAATTGGTCTTAATGTTCCCAGTAGTTAACAGCACCCTGAGTGCCATATCAAAGTTTTTTTTGGATATATTTAGAATATCTTCACATTGACAGAATTTCCATCTGTCAATTACAAAAGGTCACAGTGCTTGGATTCACACATTTATTATGCCAATATCTCTTGGGAAGAACTCATGCATTATATGAAGGTCAGCACCAGCTAATGAACTAGCAGCTGTTATTTCACATTGCTGCATATAAAACAACTATAGTTATTCATTATTTACATAGACACATCACTTGAAGCTATTACCTCCCTTTATGCAAGATTTTCCATCTGATGAATTTGCTACTGGAGAACCTCTTAATATTCAAAGTGGTTTCTTTGGCTTACATATTTTTCCTCATTCATTTTCATGAACAAAAGAGGTTACAGAATATACTAAATATGTTCTCTCTTATGGAGAGTATATATTTTTCCCCAGTCCATTTTTAAACTGAGCCAAACATCTTTCAAAAGGAAAGGGCAACAACAACAACAAAAGATTATGATCTTGAAGATGTGAAGAATAGCCTGGGTCTGCTTGTATTGCAAAGGATATTTCAACTTTTCAGCTTTCTTTGGCTCCAGCCTTCCAGGAGCCCCAAAATAATGAAGCCAAACAAGGCTGCTGGTCAAGTGCTCTTACTAAGAATGTCTTGGCTGCGCCTCAGACCTACTTGCTGAATCTTTTGTTCCCTCTATTTGTTCCACCCAGCCTCTTCCTGCCTCTTCTGGGTGCCTATTCCTTAAAAGCTGGTCTGTGGTTTTTCTTTCCAAAATGGTAATACCACTTACATTTTGGCTATTCCCTGGACCTTTTGAGGATGAGGCCTCCTGATTAAAATAGCTAAAAAGAAAGGGTGGCTTTTCAATTAGACTGCTAAATCCTTTCTTCTGATTATAAGCCAAATGGAAGAAAAAGACCCAATTCCTCTGTGCAGGTTGCCTGATCTGGGCTTTGTCAGGAGTGTACCTGATTATAGATTTTAACTTTAATAATTTCAGGGACTGGAGAAGACTTCATTCTTGAATCTATTTACTTTTACTGCAGGTAGAATCCTTTTTTATTCCAGTGGATATTTGCATAGTTCTTTTTATTTATTTTATTTTATTCATTTTTAAAATGTATTGGCTGCCCATCTTACCACAGGGTAACTCTAGCCGGCCCACAAAATTAAAAGATAATACTATACAAAACGTGTGAATGATGTAAATAAGATATAAATTTATCGATATAAATATCAATAAATAACGATATATAAAGATCCAAATACTCAGCCCTAACTAAAAGATGGGGAGGAAAAGAATAGGATGAGAAGCAGGATCAGGGGAGGTGGGATAGATTACAGATTAATCTGTCAACACCCCCTATGTGAAGCCTCTCCACTGTAGCTCCAAGCCAACTGGCAGAGTCATGTCTGTAATTTCTTGTGGAAGCTCAGGAGGGTTGGAGCTCACCTCACTCCAGGAGGCAAAATGTTCCAAAGGGCAGCTGCAATGGCAGAGAAAGCTCTTCTCCTGGACCTTACCAGCTGGATTACCCTGGCCAATGGCACCTGCAACAGGTCTCTGCCAGCATAGGTGAGGTGGGTTAATTCCAATGGGATTAGATTTTTTTTCCCTGTATGAAGTGCCTGCAGAAGCTCATGTCTTATGAACAGAACTGAGTACAGTAGACTAGTAGAATTCTTTTTATGAAACATATCTCAAATGATAAAAGCCCTCTTGATTAAGAGCTTTTTTGAAGAAGATGGAGAACAGAAACAATCATGCTTGCTCATTTAAAATAAGGGCATGTGTCTTGCCCTGCTTTTGAATTTATCATATCAAATCTCTCTACTTTAGTCATCGATCAGCAAAGATATTTCATTATATTATCAATGTAGCATTCATAGCAAGTCAGGGAGGAAGAATGCTTCATAGAGGATGGTATCACAAAGTGAATCAGATATATCTGCATGAAGTTACATTCTTCTATCAATTTATATAATTCTGTATCACCTTAAAATATGTTTCTGGTTTGAAGAAGGCATTACAAGAGTTATCTAATAAACTATATTCCAAATAAATTCTAAAAAGTTTATGTGGGAGAAGTTTTAGGGAATAGTTTATCCCCTCAGTACATTTTTGATTAGGAAATATTTGGCTGTAAATGTTCAACATAGATTTAAACTTTTATGACCTAAACCAATATGTATAAATTCATACATGAATATTTTTGTAAAGCATGGAAAATGAAAGCTGTGAAATTGTATAACATTGGAGCAGACACCAAAACAAAAAAAAAATATTTGGAACATTTGTTTCATTCTCCATTCAAACATTCTTGTCTTGGCCCCATGTTAAATATATGCCATTTTCATCATTAATGGAAGCAGAAAGCTAATGTTTTAGGAAGGTATTTTTACAATACAAGTACAATAAGATAATGTAATTTCAGTTGCACATGGGGAAACATGTGCTTTCAGGCCCAAGGAAAATTTTAACTTGGCAGTGTAGATGATGAAGACCATGAACTCCAAGACAAAATTGCAGAAACCCAAAGGCGTTTCTCAAAATAATAGCATGGTTGCAACCCTGAACCTACTCCTTGGTCTCATAGCACAGAGTATGTTGATCCTGGGGCCAACAAAGCCCTTCGAGCTGTTCTCTGGTTGCATGATTTGTTTGATAGTGTTGGTATATGGTCACGCTGAATGCATTATATCCACAACTCTTTGGGACATTTGAATCAAATGAAGGATATTTCTTTTTTTTCCAACATATGTTCATGATTCTACTCCTAAACCAGTGAAATTAAAAGACACCAGAATAAAGTTGAATAAATGTGTCAAGCCTTTTTTTTTAAGCTATTGGGATTTTTTGTTCTCTAGATTCTCTTGACGGCTAATCAATAAAGATCTAACGTCAGATTTCATATGCTGCCATTTCTTAATATATAGCTATATTTTAAACAGCTTTCTGTCAACTTACTGTACTAGTTTTATTTACCACTGATGGATTGTTTTCCACTATATATAAACTTCCAGACTGCTAGCATTTCCCTCCAAAAGTATAATGTGTGTTTAAATAAATTTAGAATATTCCCAATATTGTTTTATTTTTAGATCTGTGCTGATATTCATAGTGCTATAATATCTATGTATTTGTTTAGTTAGATTTATATTCCAATTTAACACTTCATAGAATTAAGCTGGCTTCCAATAATGAAATCCTAATAAAATAATTTCTGAATTGTAAATATTAAAGTAATCCTCCTCCTCCTCCTCTTCTTCTCCTTCTCCTCCTTCTCCTTTTATCTCCTCCTCCATCCCTCTTTCTCCTCTAGGCCATTGGAACTTCAGCAGAGTCTTGAGCCATCTTCTAAAAATCCAATGATCCCTTGAAAAGTCATTTCAATGTCTGGTGTTGTTCTGGAGAAGAAATGCCAATGGCCATATGCTTTCTCTAGCTGCAACTTTTCTCATGGGTAGGGCCATCAAAAAGCCTTCCCCAGCAAAACTTAGACTACAGTGTGGGTGGTACAGGGTGGGGTAATCTTCTCTGAATCTGTTCCAGTTTTTCTACTTTCTTTCTTACAGGGTGCTGTGCCAGGATTCTGTGTGTGGTTGTGTTTTAATTAATACTCTACTGAATATTTATTTTCTAATTTTTGTCATCTACTCTTTTATGGTTTTTCTTAATGAAAAAGACAATTTTAATGATATTCTCATTGATGGAATGCAAAGTGATTTTAGCCATAAATTAGTGGATGGATGGATAGATAGATAGATAGATAGATAGATAGATAGATAGATAGATAGATAGATAGATAGATAGATAGATGTAGAGGTAAATAGATAATCCATTGTAAAAAAATTCCCATTGATCTGTCATCTTCTTGGATCTTCATATTTTGAATAAAATCCCAAGAGAAAATATCAAGAAAAATATAAATTACTACTTCTTCTATTTCACAATAAAATGCACTCAAAATTTTCAAAGTAAAATCTAAAGCCATTTTAAAATATCTTAATAATGAGGTAGAAAAATAGAATCTTCATTAACCGAAGAAGAAGAATTACAGGATAGATTTTGGTTAGTCTTATACCAGTACATTTAGTGTTGCAAGACATCTTGGATTATTGTCAATAACAAATAAACTGGGTTGTTTGCTAAACTATTTCCCCTCACTTCAGATATATAATTCTGGAAATTGTAATTTAATTTAATTTAATTTAATTTTAGTCTTTGCTTTAATGCTAGCAATTAGTATCCTGCTTACATTTCTCTCTATGTGTGTTTGTGCGCATACGATTTGAGAAAAAGATGCAAAGATGCAAAGTTGGTCCAGAATGCAGCCGCGCGGGTGATCGTGGGTGCCCCTCGGAGCTCCCACAGTTATACCAGCTTCTCCGCAGGCTGCACTGGCTTCCTGTGGCCTTCCGGATTCGATTCAAGGTGGTACTGATGGTATTTAAAGTGCTCCATGGCTCGGGACCTGGGTACTTACGGGACCGCCTACTGCCATCGTCAACCTCCCGCCGCCCAGTACGCTCCCACAGGGTTGCCCTCCTTGGGGTACCACCGCCCTGGCCGTTGTCGGCTGACGGCCCCGAGAGTTCGGGCTTTCTCTGTGGGAGCTCCCTCCCTATGGAATGATCTCCCCCCGGAGATACGAGCCATGACAGATATTCTGACCTTCCGGCGCGCAGTTAAAACCCTATTTTTTAGACAGGCTGGCCTGGCCCAGTAGTCAGGTTTCGGTTTTAAACTTAATTCTGTTTTAATAATAAATTTTTAATTTTTAGTCAGATCCCTGATTTTATATTCCTAAATTTAATTTTGATGGGACACAGCCGGACCAATCGCGTTTAATATATTTTTAATTGTATTTATAGTGTATTTATTATGTGTTTTTAGTAGGCTGTACACCGCCCCGAGTCCCTTCTTGGGAGAGGGAGCGGTATAAAAATATGATAAATAAATAAATAAATAAATAAATAAATAAATAAAGGAGGGGTAACTCTGAGGAAAATTAAGTCTGCAATGTATTTTTTTTTGTTTTTTTATTTATTTGTATCCTACCTTTATTATTTTTTATAAATAATTTAAAGCGGCAAATAAATACAACAAACCTTTTTCCGTGTACTTTCCCCACAACAACTGTGAGGTGGTTTGGGCTGAGAGAATGACTGGCCCAAAGCCATTTAGCTGGCTGGCATGCCTAAGATGGGACTTGAACTCAAAGTCTCTTGCTTTCTCACCTGATGCCTTAACCATTAAGCCAATGTTCCCCAACCTTATTGGCTTTGTGGACTGGCAGGGGCGGGTGGGAGAGGGCATGGTTCCTTGTGTGCAGTGGACAAGCACATGAACGCAGCTCCATTTGCGTGAGTGGCAGGCATGTGTGCTCACCTGCTGCTTGTGCAAATGGGGATGTGTGTACATGTGCGACTTCTGCAGCCCAGTTCCAAAAGGCTCAAGGCCTGGTAGTGGGCTGAGGCCCGGGGACTGGGGACCCTTACATTAGGCTAAAGATTTCTGGTAACCTGGTTTTTTTGCCTGGCAAGATTTTACATTATATTAGTCAAATCATAAAGTTTAATGGGCAAATTTCCTTGTGGATTTTTTAACCAGAGAATCAGTAAAATTTGAGGTGGGTGAGAGACTATGAGATGATCATGAAAGCAGTTAACAAAGGACTATACATATAATAACTTCATTGTGTATGTACATACATGCATAGTATTGCTAAGACACACATACACATATCCACACACGGTATTGCTTTTCAGAAATAGAATATTCACTGGTAGATATAAGACAAGATCAACTCAAATAAATCTATGGAGGGTCATATGTAACAGATAAAACTTTGGTC
This sequence comes from Bungarus multicinctus, assembly GCA_023653725.1. NCBI lineage: Eukaryota > Metazoa > Chordata > Lepidosauria > Squamata > Elapidae > Bungarus > Bungarus multicinctus. The sequence goes on along the minus strand of CM042836.1, from coordinate 50,025,251 downwards.
ACCATGCTAAAACTCATCCCTTTCTAAACTTAGTAGCAGGAATAGTAAAGGAAGTATTTCATTTGAAAAGACAGCAGACACCATGATTCCATTAAACTGTTCAAAAGAATTTTACTGTATAGCTAGGAGTCATACCACCAGACTGATCCAAATGCATGTTCTGTTTCCTATGTCCAAAGCAGTCATAGAAATGGCTTAATCCCCTCCTCTGAGAAAGCTATCACTGGGGAGCTGTAGCTGATTTTATTGAAAAGGAATTGGTAGACTGGATTTTGTCATCAATTGAATATAATTTTAGCTATTCCATTTTGCTTTTTGGATCAACTTGTCCTTCATTAAATAAAAACTACCATGAAGCTGAATAAAATTGGATTCTAATTCAATTGTGCTGGCACTCAGAACCAATATGAAAGAAAGTTGCTTCTTTAGAAAAGAAGTTTAAAGTTGGCTTATGATACCAATAAACTAAGCTTTTTTGATGTCCTGGAGAACTTCAAATTTGAAAGAAAGTAAAGCAGAACATGGATTTAATACATGTAAATGTTTCAAGAAAGCTCTTGAATGTATTAGCTATGTACTGGACAATATGCAAATCCCACAAATTTTGTAGTCCATTAGCATTATCACCATTTCTGTGAAATGTATATACTATAAAATGTAGACACACAGAGACACTAACATACATATATATCCATGCAAACTTAAGAACTTGGCACTTTGTCTATTATGATTTTCTAAAGTTTAAATGCAAAAAAAAGAAGGCTAGGATTTATGATTTCAAATAACATCAATAAATACAAACTTTCTTTTCAAGGAATCACACAGTATATAGAAAAGTATAAAATGGGCTTTCAACAAGTTCTATTCACAAGGAACAATAGTGATCAGTTCCATGGCAAGGAATAGATATATGATTTTAATTTAATGAGATATTTAATTTCTGTTGACTAGGGATTCTGGGAATATGTCCTGAATTAGGGCAGGATATATATATGTGTGTGTGTTAGGTTTTGAGCTGATAAATAATTAAACAAGTGAGACTAGTATAGATCTATTTTGAGCTACTTAGCTCTTGTCAGCTAGCCATACCCTTACTGGGATTCGAACCTGGGAAGTATTACATGTGAGGCAGTTGTAATTGCCATTAGGCCACAGGTTCTCATCCAGATCAGCGATACAGGGGAATGAGTATATATACTTGTGTTACAACACCCTGGTAAGCCCCAATCAAGGGAAGAAGCATACCGCTGTCCTTTTCTGTCTTTCGGCTCATCACCAGAGACCATCCAGACAGAAAGCTATTTGTTTCATTGTCTTTTTGTTTATATGCGTGTTAGGTTTTGAGCTGATAAATAATTATATATATATATATATATATATATATATATATATATATATATATATATATATATATATATGCCAGTACAGTAGTTCAATGTAGAAAATTACCATTTTCATTCTTGAAACTCCATAGAACTAGTTCAATGTAGAAAATTACCATTTTCATTCTTGAAACTCCATAGAACTACAATTCTATGCATATGTACTGTATGTACTCAGCTTATACTAATTAATTACAGACATATTGATAAGAACCTGAGTCATTCCTGATTTCATATCCTATTTTTCATATTAAAATATTCTTTCATGAAGACTCTTAATCAAGTTGGTGTTATATTATGCCATGCTCTATTTAGTGATGGCACAAGAGTCTATTTCACAATCCTGAATAAGCAAAGGAGGCTTTAACAAGGAACTACTGTAACAAAACCATGAGGTAGGGATGTCATTTTCATTTTAGAGTATATTTGACATCTTGCTCATTCATTTCCTTATTTTTTGGCTAATACAATTAGGGGTAAAATGCGGGGTTATGTTCATTTCCCTGCTGGATAACATCTGCTATGGAGAGTCAATACAAAGTACCATCTGTCTTACAAGGAAAAAATAGAATTAGTTTTTTTGGCACATAAGTGGTTTTGTAAATGTGCTTTTGACTTTCATTGGAGGCAGACTCCAGTTAAATGGTAGCAATTAAGATTCCACGGGAAATGTAGGTATCATTTTCATTTATTACTCTGTGAGGGTTCACTTGGATTTCTATTCAATTTTAGATGGGGCAAGGTGAATTAAAATATATAAATAAAGAAGAGATTTAGAAAGGTCTGAAGGCAGCTTTTTGTAGAATTTCATGAATGTTAAATGTCAAAACCCATGTAACAATCAAGAGAGATAAATGTTCAAAGCGAGTCAGTTATTCAATATTTCATAGGTTTAGAGTAGAGATGCTTAATTTATATGTGAGTGAGGGTTTTCCATCTTTCCTTCTTCTTTTTTTTATGCTAAGCAGTAAATATCTGCACCCAGCAACTGACTCTAAAAATACTAGGAACATTATTATTTAATAATATAGTGTATAGTAATATAGTTTCTAGCCACATCTGTTCCTTCTGCTCCATTCCCTAATCATAATTTAGTACCTGGACTGAGATACCACTAATTGGGCTATTGTTTCAGGATAAAATGGGGGTGGGGGGGTGGGAAGCTGACAGACTTGTCATATACCATGGTTGCTTAGATGATCTGTCATGTATATGTCATCTAGTAGTTCTTTTTTGATTTTTAGAAATGTACTTTCTCACAAATTCTAAGACCCACTTTCATAGTCTAAGACATTATTATTGTTATCATCATCATCATCATCATCATCGGCACCCAAATATTTAGATTTGAGTTGCCATTTTCATGCACCTATTCAGTCATTCCCAAGGACCTAGAAAAGGCAGTTGTTATTTGATGGTGTTAAAGGTATTGTTGCTGAAAGGAAGCTATAGTCACTGATTAAATGGTCAATTGTTTCATCCCTTTTGCTCCAAATGTGACATTTGCTGTTTTTCGTTATATGCTGAACATTCATCTTCATTCAATTTATTGGCAAAGCTGGTTCTTGAGCTGCTAAAATAAAGCCTTCAGTTTCTTTCTTTAACACTCCTGATCTTAACCACCTCCATGTCAGTTTTTTATCAGCTTTTCCATTTGTGTCCTTCAAGTATTAACCATGCATTGACTTATTTTTCCTATTATTATTATTATTATTATTATTATTATTATTATTATTATTATTATTATTATTATTATTATTATTATTATTATTATTCCTGGAAATATTCTACATTGCAATGTTCTTTTCTAGTCACTTGGAGAGGTTCTTACCACTGAAACAATAGGGGGGTGGGTGGGAGGAATGGAAGGCATAAAATCTTAGATTACTTTGCAGTAATAAATTTACTAATCCTTACCAGTTATTTTCTCTCCTTCCCATGAATGTTATCAAGAATCTCCCTCACTCAGTTTAATTGATAAGAAAGATCCAATGCACATGGAGACAGAGCAACATTGCTAAACAGATAGCAAGGAAGAGGCAAAAGCAGATTAAAAAAAAGTTCAGAATGATGCAAAATGGAAAAAAAAGCAAGAGAAGAAACAAAACTGATAGACAATGAGAAAAGTTAGGAAATAGATAAATACCCCTTCCCACATTGAAACAAACTGCAAAAATATATGTAATCATATGTCAATTGCATATTTTGCATTGGAACAGCAATATCACTTAAAGTTATATACTGCTTTACAGTGCTTTACAGCCCTCTCTAAGTGGTTTATGGCATCAGTATATTTGGGTTCTCATTTTACCCACCTCAGAAGAATGGAAGGCTGAGTCAAACTTAAGCCAGATGAGATTTGAAATGCCAAATTCTAGGCAGCCAGCAGTCAGCAGAAGTAGTCTGCAGTACTGCGCTCTAACCACTGCACCACCATGGCTCATAATAATAAAAATACCAAATATAAGTTCAGATCTAACTGCATTGCTAAACAGTCATGAACCCAAAACTGGAACAAAGATCTATTGACTCCAACCCTGTATTGGTTGATGCCATAGTAGAATGTGGAAAGGGACAATTTGCCACAGCCAGCTTGCCACAGCCAATGCACAATGGCCAACTCACCGCTGGACAACTTGCTACTGGACAATTCAACAATTTAATTAGTTAAAACAATTTTTAAATTTTAGTCATTCACATTTCATTTTGTGCCTCCTTTTGCATCCTTTATTTAATTATTCTATTTTACCACTTCTTCAATATTAGTTTAACTTGTTCTGCAGTGAATTGTTGCATGGCGAGTTGGCTATGGCAAGTTGGCCTGCAGCGAGTTCGCCATGCTGAGTTGGCCATGTCAAGTTGTTCTAGAGACCCAGTAGACTGGGCCTTCTTTCCATTAACTAATGAATTTTTCTCCATGGATTGCAGACAGGATATGGTTAGGTAGGTTGTCCAATACTTAAGATTTGTTCACAATCCCAAACTATATAAGCTAACTAGTGAACATAAACTATCTGCATCAATACATACATTTTTTCCTTGTATTCCAACATGTTTCTGGCCTCAGACATGAATCCAATATGTCCATTTTCATATCATGCATAACTACACAAAGAGCAGTATTCAGGAGGCATGTAAACCAAATTGATAAGATCGCCTTGTTGGCAGTCCAACATCTTAGATTGAATTATTTCTGCTGAATAATTCTTAACTTGAAATATTTTTCTTTCTATTTAATTTAATATCCATTGTTTTACTTGAAAAAAAAACTATTTAAAATATTTTTTTACATGTAGCCCCTTCACTATGGGATTACAGCAGATGTTCATTTTGTGGTATAACCAACATCTGACATATGCCTGTTTTATTCTGCTATTAGGGAAAATACTGTACATTTGCAAAGGATGTTAGAGAGACTGAGAGAGGGAGAGACTCTGCTGATGGCATGTGGCTTGCACTTGGCGCAGAAGGTGAAACAATTTATGATGGCTCTTAAATCAAGCTGAGGCTGGATTCCAACCTTTTGGATTAATGCCCAGACCAACTACATCTTCTTTACAAGCTGTGTTCGAGAACCAAAAATATACTTTCCGGGGCAAAAAAACAGGATACCAATTAGAGATGTCTTCATACTTCTTCCTTCTCTGAGCATGATGGATAAGCCTAAGAGATAGCAAGAAGATGGTGCAGGCAATTTTTTTTACAATACATTAATGAAGTTATTGAGTTAAGCCATTTTTCTTGGTGTGCATAATATACTGTAGGTCTTGATTTCATTGAAATAGTTCTGAGGCAGGTAGAGGATAAAGCCCCTTTTGGATGGATTTATCTTCAGGCCATTTATGGAGATGTTCCTCCTCTTTTGGGGGGTGGTATTCTTGCTTTTTAAATGTAAGACACCCAGAGTCACCAAGAGTCACGTGGCTTCCAAAGGGCTAAAATAAAGAAAACAAAAGGGTTACATATATATCACTGTTCAAAACTAAACTCCACAGACTGTGCAAATGAAGACATTATATCTTTCACTGATTTGATCACATGGTTAAAGGCATTTTGTATCCTGGTATAATCCAAGTATTATCACACTGAAACAAATTTGAATATAAAAGCCACACACCCACCCCCACATTTCTGAATGAAAACCTCACAAGAAAAATCAAAGCATAAATATGTCTGTTCTCTTAACTCATAAAATATTATTGAAACAAGTTTTTTGGGTGTCTTGCTTTTGATATGAGAGGATAGCTGCTGCTGCTAAATTTTCTTAACATCAGGACTGTCATGCCCCTGGTGAAGACTGATTCTGAGGGAGGGGAGGAACAGCCGACAGGGAGTGGAAGTATGGCTCCGGAAGTTGTGGAGGAGGCTGAGAGGCCATCTGAGCAGTCAGAGGAGGATCCAGGCCCATCCCCTATCCATCCTAGGGCACGCAGGGAGGAGAGGATAAGGTAGAGATGTGGTCTACTCAGGAGGAGAGGGCCTTGATCCTCTTCGTGGGCTGCAGGTGTGAGAACTGCATAAGAGTATTGGCAAATGCTGGAAACAAAGCGTGTTTTATTTTGGTCTGAAGTTATCTTGGTTGGTGTCCTTCCAATAGACTGTGCCTTGTTATCTCCTTGATTTGGCAAATACTTTGTGGAAATTTCATCATTGTAGTTGTTTGGTTTTTTTATTTCACCGCTATCTGCTCATTAAGTTCGGTCTGTATTGCTTTCTTATGAAGACTATTTTTGAGTACTTTTTATCTCCAACTGGGTATTATTGAACAGTGGGGCCAAATTGGAGGCATTAAAGGAAATTTATTTACATTTTGGATTTTGTTACGTTTGTGTTACACTCTGGATCATCACAAGGACAAATATTGCTTGGTGATTAAACATCACTTAGACATTAAATTCTAAGCCAAAGAACCAGGGGTCTGGTTGCCCCAAAGGTACTTTTCTCAAGAGACAACTGGACTTTCTGGTTTTACTTTGAAGATGTTTTGTTTGTCATCCAAGAAGAAGCTAAATATCTTCAAAGAAAAAACAGAAAGTCCAGTTGCCTCTTGGAAAAAGCATCTTTGGGACAACCATGACCTGGAGGATTCAGAATCTCCACAAGTCTGGTTATTTCTAAATACAGTACATTGGGATAGCAAGGGTTAGACTTCCCAGCCAACATGGCCAATCTTCATTAAGCGTACACTTTTTATTTTTAAGTATCATGCACCTTGATGTCATAGGCATGGTATCACTTTTTGATACATGTTTCTCAGTGGTGGGGACCACAAATTCCTCAAATGACAAACCACTTCAGTACATCTGGAAAGTTTAGTTATACATAAAAAATATCATTTATGACATAATAAAATTACATAATGATAGCCATCCATTATGGAAGATGTGGTCTGCTGAGGAACAAGAACAAGAACTGCTGACAGCCTCAAGGTTGATAGGAAATGAATTTATTTCACCTGGCCTAAGTTACATTAACCTTTCAAAAACATAACCTTCCCTATGGGGAAGAAAAGAAAAATGTATATATCGTGCCCAATTTGAAGATGCTCTGTTACCAAAACTTTGTAGAGATGTATTGTTCCCCCCCCCCCCCCCCCCCCCCCAAAAAAAAAAAAAACAGTTACAAGTAATGACAATAAACAAGGACTCTTCGATGCTACATTTTTAAAGAGAACGACCGCACTACAATAAGAAATTGTGGGCTTAGTTCTTAAGTATAATCATAAAAAACACCTGGTGCCTTAAACAGTGCCATAGCATTTCCATGAGAAACAGATGCGCTTTTGAAAGAGAAACAGAGACTTGTAGAGATTTATTGTGTTTAAGTCAATGGTTGAAATAAAATAACTTGCACCATCTTGCATGCTGTGTGTTAGAAAAAATAAACCTTCCATTCAGAGGATCTGCAGTCCCTGTTTAGCACTTAGTCCAGTAACTAACGTCTACCATCATATTTTTCTTAATTAGTTAAATAAGGGAGGGAGATTACTAACAGAAGGAAGACAATATACATAACTATCTTTTATTTTTGTTTTTCTTTTCTTATCAGAAGAATAGTTCCCTGCCACTGTATAGCTAAGCAGTATGGAAAAAAGTTCCCATTATTCTCATATTCTTCCTAATGAAAGAAAAGTAGAAGTAAGTATATACTATTCTAACTTTTTCCAATCTTTCAGCAATTCTCCAGGTGTGTGCACTTCTACTCCCAGAATTTTCAGCAGTAGCTAGGCTGGTTGGAGAATTCTAGGAGTGAAAGTTTACACATCTGGGAGTGCCTGAATTGTGGAACTAATCTTAAGGCATTTAAGGTTTGGTAACACCTGGCTTGGCAATCTAAAAATGCTCATAGTCTTTCATACAGTTTTAAAGATTATGCAAGAATAGTATTTCACATAAAATACATTTAACAAGAGAAAAAGAACTGTAGGTTTTTTTCAACAACCTGATTCTATTCCTGTAGACTGCAAACTGTCAAACTGGCGGCTCGCAGCCCAGATGTATCATGCACAGACCATGCCTTTCTCAGTTCCATGAAGAGAAAAAACATTGTAAAATATCATGTGATGGCAACATGACACCACGTGTTTGACACCCATCCTGTAGAGTAGGGGTGGAATGGTATTGGTTCGGCCCGGTTCTATAGAACCTGTAGCTGCGAAGAGCAGCTGACACCAAACCGGTTCGGTGTTTGGCCCTTCCACCTGCTCAGACTCTAGGCTGTCCTTTATTCCCTGCTTTTCCCTCCTCAACTGCTTTGCGCGGCACAGCTGAGGTTGAAAAAGCAGGAAACAAGAGGATTTTCAAACGCTGTGCACCCGAGCGCAGCACTTTTCAGCTGTCCAGGCAGCATAGCTGATAATTTCTTGCAAACGCTGCACACATGATTGTCCCCAGTTCGGAAAACCTGCCAACCCCTGGCTGGCCCCTCCCCTCTCCACCCATGCACTTCTTACCTGGCATGTGAGCCATCCAACTTGCCTGGTTTTGTAAATTGCTATTTTTCCTCCCCCACCCCGACCATTAGCTGTTTTGCTCTGCCAGGAGATTTAGATTAGCTAGAAAGCAGGAAATTCTTGGATTTCTTGCTTTCTAGCTAATCTAAAAGCAGAGCCGAACCTTTCTTTGAACTGAAGCTTTTCAGTGCAGACTCAGGTAGTCGATTGCAGATAGATAGATCTCTAAGTTAATCTGTGATTCTGTGAGCAACTCAATCTGCCTGCCTGTTTTGTCTGCTTTGGGGTAAAAGTTGCTCTTTTTAAATAAAACATTCAATATTTACAAGCCACACCCAGCCACACCCACAAATTAGGCCACACCCACAGAACCGGTAGTTAAGAAATTTGAATCCCACCCCTGCTGCAGAGGTTTCATAGATTCACAGAAAAAAATAATTACAGAGGGTTTTGTTTGTATTTATTTAAATCATTTATTTGGCCACCCCTCTTGCAGCCGTGATTCTGGGAGGTGGTCAAAGATTAAAAACCAAAAATTACAAATAATAGCAAGCAGATGCTCAAGATAAATAATATATTCCAATCATAAAACCAATCAACAAAAGAGCTTGCCTAACCTCCTGGCCCAAATGCTGGAGAAACAGCCAAATCTTCAGAGCTTCTGTATATTTTAATGATGAAGGGTGGTTACTATCCTTATCTTTTCTTCAGCATAGGTTTCTCTCAAGTGTGTCTCATTTTATTATCTATAATATATTTTTATGTATTTCAATTTAACTAACTGCCTACCTCACATTTAACAGAACAGAACACTTTGACCAAATAACAGAGTTGGAAGGGACCTTAGAAGTCTTCTAGTCCAACCCCCTGCTCAAGCAGACAAATGGTTTTCCAATCTCTTCTTAAAAACCTCCACTGGTCACAACATCTGGAGGCAAATTGTTCCACTGTTTAATACAGGTAGTCCTTGATTTATGACCCCCAATTGAGTCCAAAATTTATGTTTCTATGTGAGGCATTTGTTAAGTGAGTTTTGCCCCATTTTATGACCTTTCTTGCCACCGTTGTCAAGTAAATCTGCTGCAAGCGCCAATGATAACATCAAATGATTGATGCTTGAGAAGGGCTTGAATTAGAAGACCACCAAGGTGCCTTTCACATCTGTTATTCTGATTGGTAGTCTCTCAATTTGCCTACCAATTTGCCTACCAACATCTAAAATCATGCTGGGTAGTGTATTCAGTTCCTTCCAAATGGATGAGGAGGGAGGGTTCCCATTCAGCAACTGAGCATGATTTTCCATCCTGGTAAGACTATGAAGCTGAGATAATCGTATTTATGTTGCTGGGCTGGAATTAAAATTCATCTAATCAGTAAGAATATGGCAGGAAGATGTAGCATACACCATATAAATGTCTTTGGAATTCTGTCAGAATCTCACCATTTTTTTAGTTAGGATAGTGCTGAAACTTAAAAGAAAGACAAATACCTTGATTTGTTGGCAATTTGTTGCTGTTAGTTGCGAAGTCATGTCTGACCCATCGTAACCCCATGGACAATGTTCCTCCAGGCCTTCCTGTCCTCTTCCATCCCCTGGAATCCATGTAAGCTCACACCAACTACTTCAGTGACTCCACATTCTCTGTCATCTCTTTCTTCTATTGTCCTCAATCGTTTCCAGCATTAGGCTCTTCTCCAGTAAGTCCTTCCTTCTCATTAGGTGGCCAAAGTATTTGAGTTTCATCTTCAGGATCTGGCCTTCTAAAGAACAGTCAGGATTGATCTCTTCTAGGATTGACCGGTTTGATCACCTTGCAGTCGAAGGGACTCGCAGGAGTCTTCTGCAGCACCATAGTTCAAAGGCCTCAATTCTTTGGCGCCCAGCCTTTCTTGTCAGCCATACATTGCAACTAGGAAAACCATAGCCCTGACTATATGCACTTTTATTGGCAGTGTGATTGACAATGTTATTGTCTATGTTCTTCCAGTTTCCTTCAATGTTTTGTTTATTCACATTGTTAACAAAATAAATTTTACTTCTATCATCTCTCTTCCAAGTGATTCTCTTCACTCTTTCTTTCCTTTAGTATTTAGTATAGATAAATAGTTAACAGCTCCAATCCAAGAGTAATGCGGAAAGCCATATGCATTTACAGTAAATGGATAACAACAATAATTAGGAAAATGTAGCATAATTTAACAAATTAAGTGCAGGTTGAAAGGGATGAGGAAGGTGTCCTAAAGAAGACCTATAAGAATTTAATACCTGTTTAAGTGGTCAGCTCCCATATTATATAATCTGCTTTGACTTGATTACTTAATGGCCAAATGAATCTCCTTTCATATCTAAATGTGTAACAATGTTCCTATAAAGTTAAACATTCCTCTAAAGTCATAGGGCTGAAGTTTCATTATGGCTTTTATCCCAAACTTTACTTTGTATAAGTGGATTACAGTCTAGATCTATGGGATACATTTAATCTTAGCTTTAGTTTGTAATTATTAAACACTTTCTTACATCAATTCTGATTCGGAGCTTTTTACTCAGAAATTTCCTACTGAGTTCATAGGAGTTAATCCCAGATAAATGGATATAAAACTGGACTGCGGTCTAAAAAATTTAAGTACAATCATTCACTGGCTATCAACCTACAATCTTACCCATGTAGATCACTTCTAATGCTGATAATGAAATGGGAATTATTGGTTCTGTTGTTTGTGCTTTTTGCCACATTTCTTTCTTTAAAAAAATAGCTAAAGTTTAGTAAATTCTTAGTTAAAACATTAAACAGGATGTTCACCAATCTAGAATTAAGAGAAATGTAAAGATATAAATATGGAGCAATAATTAATGCAGCATTCATTGTTGTTCAGTGTCACATTTCTTTCTTTCTTTGTCAGAAAGCTAGTATGCCTACTTTTTATGCAATTATTTGATTATTCATTGTCTGGTACAAATAAAAAAAAAACAGATTCTGTGAGAAAGGGCTGTTTATGTAATCACAAAAAAGATAAGTACCGGGACCCTGTGACTGGGTTAACTAGACTCATGTATTATCAACATTTTGTATGACTTTGTACTGAATATAGTTCAAATTCTCTTAGATGTTCTGCCTGAATAGTATTAAAACAATAGCTCTGGATTTTACAGATTCAGAAACAGGAAGAACATTACCAATATATATTGTACTAGAGGGTTGTAATCTATGAAAGCTACAAAGGAGTATTTTTGAATAGCACAGTCTTGTGGGCATTTTAAACAATGGTGGCTCCATAGAGTATACAAAGAAACTCCTGACAAGGCTAAAAATGCCTGTGTTCTTTCTTGTAGGCATGTCTCTACTAACAAAATAGCAATGTTTGCTTTGAAGCCCTGAATGACAGTGAAAGCCACTGAGCTGAGAACATGCACTATTAGAATGATCTGACCCAGTAACGTATATGCCATTGTGCTCCTTACTTGGTATGGGTCAATGAATGATTGTCCAAATTCCAGAACTAGATCACTTGCCTCCTTTTTAATTTCATGAGGGTGGGAATGAGAATGTTTTCCTTTTACTTTTGTATCTTCATGTTTTTCATATCTGTATCTTCCCATTCTTAGGGTATGACATATATGCTAATTCTTGCAAGATGAATAACTAATGGTGGGATTGTTTAAACCGGGTTGCACAATACAGCTGATTGTTCTGAGTAGCATTGGTTTTATAGGAGAGGCTGAAAGGCAAGCTTTGGAAATGGATGAAACTTGGAAGAGGAAAACAAGAACATAAGCAATGCCCTGCTGGATTGCATTCCTGGCCCATCTAATCCAGTAGTCTGTTGTCACAATGGCCAACCAACTACACAGCAGATGGTTTTCACAGACAGGCACACAACCATGAAAGCTAGTAGCCATTGACCCCATTCGAAGCCAGGAAAGTTGGTAGTCAGTAACTCCACACATGAACGTCTAATTAAACTAATTTAATTAACTGCCTATGCCTATACACAAGAATCTTCTTAACTAATGGTTAATACCTCCTTTGGGTTAGATAAAGGTCAACAGAATTCAAAGAGGGTTGAACTTAGTTCACTTGTGCCTATAAAGAGATTCTAGGCTGATCCCTCTTTTAATGCCACCTCCAGTTCTGCCATTCCTTCTCTTACATCTATTTTAGCATTTCCGTTGCATGCTTCAAAAAATAGTGTTTGGAGCTGCAATTAAATCTTTTAATTTGCATTTGAATGCAGCTCATATGTTTACTGTCCAGTCATGCATCAAATAGTTTTTCCTAACACTGAAATAAAATGACACCTTGGAAATAATTTGGAGAATTGTATCTAAGGCTTTCACAAATGATGTGCAGCCCTGAAAACCCCATGCTCTGCATTTGGATAATAAATGTATTTTTTTTTTCTGTAGCACTTCTAGATACAGTCCTTTGATCATCTCCAGCATTTAATAAATCTCACACAAGCGCCATCATGTCTATCTAGTCTTTCCAAGAAACTCCTTCCCTTTTCCTGCCTTTCCCTTTGGTTTCACATCCCGCCTCCTCCTGAACAGGTGGATGGGAGTAAGGGAAGCAAAAAACAGCATTAGGATTAGTAGCAAAGCTCTGAAGATATTCATAAACCTACATCACTGCTTATGGATTAAATGGCAGTGTAGGAAGGAATGAAAAGAGAAGGAAAGTTTCAATCAAGAGTGAATTATTAAGAAAAAGAAAAGATACCAAACAAACTCAGAGCAATACAAATGTTCAGGGGAGAGACTTTAGCATGAGGGAGAGGGAGGTTTCTTAGCTGAAATAATTTTTTAAAATTTATTTATTTATTTAGTCAAGCATGTATGAGAAAACAAGTATAAGTATGAACATAACATATAAACATATAAGTATAAACAGATGTAAGTGTATACATAATAAATGAGTACGAATAAATAGATAAATGGAAAAAATAGGACAGGGACGGTAGGCACATTGGTGCACTTATGCACGCCCCCTTACAGACCTCTTAGGAATGGAGTGAGGTCCATGGTAGACAGTTTAAGATTAAAGTTTTGGGGGTTTGATGATGTAACAACAGAGTCAGGTTGAGAGTTCCAGGCATCGACCACTCTGTTGCTGAAGTTGTATTTTTCTCAAAAACAGTCACATACAAGAATAAAATGAAGATTCCAGTTATTTCCATCCCTTATTGTATTTATCGAATTGGATAAATTTATTCGTAAATTTATTCAGGGAGCTCATCTATTCAACTCATGCATTTGTCTGGGATAGAGTAAGGACTCCTGCCTTGAGCAAAGAGTTGGACTAGGACACGGGTGTCAAACCTGATCACATCACGTGACGTATCATGATGTTTTTGCCTTTGAACCTGATGAGAGCTTATTTCTGAAGTTGTTTGCAAGAATAGAACTGACATCTTTTAGACATAAATTACTTCAATATCATGCCACATTTTGGAGTGCGTTCTCAGCTAAGTTCAGATTCCACACTGTCAAATCCTTGTTTTTGGCAGGAAGGTTACAGGGCTGAGAAACCTCATCTTTCTTCTCTCTTCCTGTGTTGCTTCTAATGACTGGGAAAACTCATAAAACTATCATCACCCTGAAAACTGTGTGGTCGTTGCTCAACAACTTTAAAACCACATTCCTTTCTTTATCTAAGGAAGAGAGGTAAAATATGGTCAGGCTTTGAACATTCTCCGCTGTCACTGCTCCTTCCTATAGTGAACTACCCCAAGTTTGTAGATTAACTTCTCCATTGGATTGTGTTTTAATGTGGTGGAGGTGGAATGGCCTATGTCAGAGGCAAGACCATTACACCTTTTTTTCCTTCTGCATGCAAAAGCTCCTTGTGTCTTTCTTCCCCCTTCCCTTCACAACTGCGTTTCCTGAATCCCCTAAAATGTTTTTTTGTCTTCCTTTCATTTTAGTTAGAAAAGAAATTTGAAAAGTGTGCCCAGAAAAAAAAGGTTTATATTTGACCTGGTGCCCTTCCTCTGTTTAATTTTTTTAAAAATCCTACATCTGTGCTTGCATCAGAAAAGTGTTGGCAGATTCCACTAGGCTCTACCCCAACAGCTGCAGGCATTCTCTTTCTGCACAAATAATTGAAAAGACTACAACTTTTTTTCATGGTGAACTCATTTACCTTAGCAGAATTGTAAAGATAGCTCAGGCAAGTTTGTACTACAGCTCTGTAGATAAAAAGGGAATTAAATTTGTCTTGATATGGAACTTTTCCTGGTTCTGTCTCACCACTTCTTCAACTCTATCATCTCTACTGGGCACATACGGATTTTACCAGGTCAAACAAATTTTTACAATCCTCTACTTGATTTTTTTGCCCAGCAGAATTGTGTCTCTTTCAATTCTCTTTTCTGTCTGTGGAGATAGTTTCAGAAAATGCTGTTACATTCTCCCCATTTTTTTCTTCCTATCTATAATCACATACAGAATTGTGAGATTGCCTTAACTGTATAGTTTTGGAAAAGCAAGTCACTATTGAAAAATGGCAGCTGATTCTAGTATAATATTGATTAATTCATAAGATGTATTTCCTCAATCATCAATTATAAAAAGAGATGTGCTGATTCATATTCACATTTTATGATGGATTATTTTTAAATATTGTAAGCCACCTTTAGTCACCTATGTCTCAGTTGGGTGCTGTATAAATTTGTTTAATAAATAAAATAAAAAATAAAACCACAACAATTAATAAATGTGAACTTACAAAGCACAGATTTTTTTTTATTGTTGCCTGATTGTAGTTAAAAGTAGAAGCAAGAGTAGAAATGAAGAAAATCTTTGGAAAGTTACTGTTTGCCAATTACCATTTTCAGATTTACATAATTTGGTGTGCAGCCCAGATCCAATAACAATTTTATTATGACCCATTGAAACCAGTGGAATGAATGATTAACATCTAACTTCTCACTAGTTTCTACGAAATGTCAGTCTTGACCAACAAAAACTAGATCAAGAATTTGTCCCTATGCCAACTCCATGAAATAACTGCATAATGTCTAAGACTTTAAAAAGAGAAATGCTTTAAAAATGGTTAGTGTGTCTATGTGTCTCTCTATGTGTAAGCTATATGATCCTTAGCGTATTATGTTGCAGTTATTTTCCTGATCTTTTATTCTCTCTTTTTCAGAACTAAAAAATACATGACCTTTCATTCATGTGGGAGGGGAAATAAAATCTCAGTATTAAATACTTTTATTGGCTTTGGAAAAGCCGTCCTATTGTTCTGTTCTTTCATTGCTAAAGCTAACAGATATCATTTCTAAATTATAAAAGAAAAGTTTTAAAGTGAAAGACTGATAAGTCTTTCCTTGTAAAATAGTTTAAGACTGTCTTAAAACATTTTGGGAAATATAAAAGCTCTGTGCTATATAGTGAATGGATTCAAAAATATGTGAATGCATTATAAAGCAAACCTTACAAACTATGAAAATAAAGAATACATGTATTGATGTAAAGATGAATTCATGGCTTATTTAAGTGCCAAAATTTGTTTCAAGCATTTTTGCTATTGGTAAAATAAATTTTAAGAAAACACTCAGGAATTTATTTATAATCTATAGAATCAGGCAATACTGTATTTTATTTATTTTAATTTTCCATCCAGATGCAAAGTTAATTTGTGCCAAGAAATGCAATTGCTGTTTCTATTTGGTTCCCCAAAGTGTTAAAAAAAAAAAAAGATAGTGTACTTGACATTAAACATTGTATGGAACTTGAACCATCTTTCCTACCGACAATCCACACATATATTTTATCTGATAACATGCATATCAATTGTATTTCTTTTGTATCAGGCAATCAATTCTCAGGATTGGGAACACACAAAATTGATTTTGCATAGCATCTAGAATTATGCTTTGAACATCACGCTTTGAAGAGGTGTCCTGAAACCAACAGATCTTGAAGGCCAGAGCAATAGATAGTCACTTAACAATAATTGTATTCATGCACAAATGAACTTCAACCTGGTGACAATCTAGAAGTATTTCAAAGGAAGAAAGAAGCTGATTTGGTTCCACCAGTTTTCTGCCCAATGCTGGGCAAGGGCCAAGCATTCAGGGACTGAATATGATGTTTGTAAAAGTATTCTGCAGAACCTTTGACATGGCATACCTTATTGCTTTTTCTAGGAGTTTAAGCCAACTCCTATAGCCTCAACGTATTTGCTATGAAAAGGAACTCTTATCTGTGGGGTTGTAATTCACCTTTAATATTAGGCCATTTGCAATTGCTGAGTCTTTTATCAGCAAATGACCTGAATGATTGCGAATCTCCATAGAATTGATCAGCAAATGTTCAGCTGTTTTCAAAAATACTATCTACTTTTATTTATTATTGTACTTACACAATGACTTTTAAAACAGTATTTTCACAATGCTGAAAGCAAATGAGAACATAATCAAAATCTATCCTACCCTGAATCTACACCAACAATAAAGTATTAAAATCATTACGAGCCCTCTAAGATTGAAAAAAAAGTTTTCAAGATCAGCCCCCTTAACTCATTTTTTTAATCCACAGCCTCCCATGGCAGTAAAGTTAACTCTTTAGTGCAAATCCATATCCAAAGCTGAATTATGTTTATTAATGTAACCGCATACATTTTTGACAAATATTGAATATGTATTATATATAATAAATATTCTGATAAAATTAAGAGTTTCATTTTTTTCCGATGAATCCTATTACCTTTTCTCCTTTTATGTAATCTATAATGATTTTGTACATTATGTAATGATGAAATTCTTTGCCTTTGTTTTAGCTTTAGCTAAATTCCAGATTGTGGTCTCATGCAGAATAAGTCAAAAGCTATTTCCCGCCTGAATCTGTTCTAGAATTGTTGTTTTTTGCTTTCTAAAAGCTTCATTCTTGATCTATTTCTCTGAACACAGAAAAAGAAAAAATGGTTTAGATAAATTATGTTGTATTTGAGAGAGAGTATTGAATTCAAAAGTTAACAGGTCTGCTCTCAAACTGGAATTACTTTTAAATCTGGCCAACGTTAATCCTCATTAGGAGATGGAGATCTTGAAAAAAATTATTTTTACCATTAATTCTACTTCATTGTTGCTTTGTATCTTTTTTTTTTAAAGCGGTTAAGCTAAAACTTGCTTCATTTTAGGATTTATTTTAGCATGACAATCTTTCAATAAACCCAGATTTTGTCAGCTTTATTCCTTTGCATGAAATATTTAAATAATTTAAATAATTGTATACATTACTCCTTGAGGTTAAATACAGGGCTGTACTTATTGTTCCACCTAATGTAACATATTAGCTATTTCAGATGAATTTTTGGATATAATTAATTGCAATGCAATCCCATATTGGTGATGGGATGGATTCAGCATGACCATCCATCTCTTCTAAAGTTCATTAGCTTCAATTGAGGAAAAATTAGTACATGTCTACACAGAATCTTCTAGTGGTTGAGAGGCTGTCACAGAGAAAGAGTTGACCTATTCTCTAAAGCGCTTGAGGGCAGGACAAGGAGTAATGGGTGCAAGATCATTAAAAAGAGATCCATCCTAGAACGGAGGAGACATTTCCTGACATTGAGAACAATTAATCAGTGGAATAGCTTATCACCAGAAGTTGTGGGTGCTCCATCATTGGAGGTATTCAAGAATAGCCATTTGTCTAGAATGGTATAGGGTCTCCTGCTTCAGCATGGGGTTGGACTAGAAGATCTCCAAGGTCCTTTCCAACTCTGTTATTCTATGTTTTATGTTCTTGTCTTTCATGGGGCAAGGACAAGAAGCAAAATCATCCCAAAGCAAAATCTGTGATGCAGAATCCACAGGACCCAAGATATTATAACTTGATGGTATCTGCCAAACCTTAACATCAAATTAAAATTAATATAAAAATTAAAATGGCCCAAATCTCACACAATAAACTCTTATAAGAACTCAGTGTTCTGAGTATGGTACAGTAACCAACGTTTCACAGAATTTGTCAATCTTTGGAATATTTCCACATTTTTCCATTTGGTACCAGCTTTCTAAAAATTAGTCCTAGAACTCTCCTTTTGCAACATACATTTATATTGTTCCATAACTGATCCACAGAATACTTCAAGATGAAGGATATCAGGGGTGGGCTTCAAAAATTTTAGCAAAAAGGTTCTCTGCCTGTTTGCTGGATGGGCACAGCCTAGTTGGCCTCCTGCAACACAATGGGGGGGTGTTTTTGTCCTTCCCAGGCTCCAGAGGCTGTCTGGAATCCAGAAATGGGCCCATTTCTGGGAGGCCCGTTTTTTGCCTTCCCCAAGCTTCCATGTGCGCCCTGCACTTATCTATATCCAAAACAGGCCGTGGGGGGATTCCTGGGAGGGGAGAAGTGGGATGAGTGGGGCCAGCCAGGAGTAGGATTTGGGGATTCTCCAAACTGCACAAAATCTTAGCTAGGGGCTCTCCCAAACCCTTGCGAACCCCAGCAGCCCACCCCTGAAGCTGACTAAACTGGATCTGGAGCCCATTGCAGTCTTATTGTATTTAAAGTCTATTATTTGCCTAAATTAACCAGATGCTGATTCTTGATTGTCAACAATTATACCTTAACCATCCTGCCTCAGTTGTCGTTTCATGACTCAAAAACATTAAAGGACTTTGGTTAAAGAATATGAGGTTATGTCTGCCCCATTAGCAATGCATTTATATCCAAAACAGCAGATCTTTCTGAAGATTTCTTAGCATGTCCAGCAGCATTGTTAGTGGAGATCCTTTTCTTTCTGAGTTATTATCTTTATGGTTCTTTTGAACTTTATTACGGGTGTAGATTATATGTGCATTGTAAGATTTTAGAGTAACATTGGGAGCCTTGCAATGGAAGGGAGAGGCAGTTAAAATGTTTTAAATGAAATAAACAAATTTGCTGGTACAGCTTCATTTTCAACATTTATTTGTTGGCCCTTGCAAATACTAGTTTTTAAGGTACATCAAAATAATAAATCCCATTCTGGTGAAATTTAAAACACCTTAATTAATCTTACAATGTGCTGGGCAGATCAGCTTGGCATTTAGCCAAGACATTCCAAGACTCTTGAGTAGCATAATCTAATTAATTGAAAAAAAAGAAGAAAAGAGAAAAAAGTGCAGGCCATAAACCTAAAGTAATCTGAAACACGGTGGGCCCTGCCAGCTGGCATTTGTCTCTTCTTTCCTTTGCATTATAAATTCACTGACATTTAGCTAGGACCTAAAAACTCCTTCCTCGGCTAGTAGCCTGTATTATGTTACATAGTGTTCAGTTCAGATATTTTTAATGAACTAATTACATGTTGGTTAATAATAGATTGTTGCTTTGGTAGACAACTGCTGAACATATTTCAGAAGGAACTACTGTAATAGGCTAGAACATTTCAAGAATGTTTGGGAACAGGTTTCAACTATGAAAGCAATATGCTTAGCCTTTAATAAGATATAAATAAACTAAAAGGGACTCTCCATCACTCTCACCTATATAAATATCTACCACAGAGAGCTTATCCTCTTTTTTTAAAAAAAAAATCTGGTTCAACATTCAGGTGTTTCATAGATACAGCCACCAACAAGGGCACAGTTTAAGAGTTAGGCCCTTAGTTTTGTCAAATAGCTGAATTCCACGATAAAGCTTGCTAGATCAGGAGTCTCCAACCTTGGAAACTTTAAAGCCTGTGGACTTCAACTCCCAGAATTCCTCAGCCAGCTTTGTCAAGGGTTGGAGACCCCTGTGCTAGATAGTTCTATGGCAGTTAATAGAATGCACTCTCCAAGTGATTTGTTGCCATTTTGCTTTTTATTTGGTGTACCTTTTATTCAGATAGGTTATGTACTCATATTCATTACTTTTGATTACTATTATCTATGCCACCCAGAGTCTCTATATGAGATAGGTGGCTATACAAATGTCATTAAATACATAAATAAATGAATAATATTCCTGATTTGACTAAGTGAGGACTAAATGTAATATGGACTGTGATGTGTATAGGCTTAAAAATAGCATTCATTGATTATAATTGAATATTCTTCTGTTTTTCATGACTGTGAGGCCCAGAAGGGTAGTACAGGTCCAGCTGATTGCTGTGACCCATTTAGTTTCACCCATGGAGCACGTGTAGCTTAAGGAATGCTATGGACACGGATGGCTTTTGGGTCCTCTCTTGGTCATGTTATTATCATATGCTAAATAACCCTACCACATGGTTATTTATTTATTTATTTAGCATATGGCATTTACAGCAGTCATGCAATCACTGATATACAAATTTTGTTTAAATAAAGTACCACCAAATATATACAGTATATATAAGATATGTGGAGAATATAATATAAGAGACAAAATATTGAATCAAGATAAAACTTTAATAAAATCATCATAACCTGGAGGCATACTGTAATGGAACAGATGTTATAATTTGATATCTCATTGCAATTCTATGGTTCCAAATGGTTAAAAAAAGTAGCTGAAGAAGTCAGTCTCTGAGGTGATCAACAACTCTAAAAAAAGGAAAAGACAAAGTAAATGGCGACTATTAATAAGCAAGTAATTCATTCAAATCACTACAAATTTCAAACAGGCTCTCGGAATATTGGTGTCAGGAGATACCAAAAAGAAAAACCAAGTTCAAAACAAGAATGTTTGCTAGATTAGATTAAAACCAACTGGATGCTGTCAAATCTACACATGGTTCTATGTAACTGGGTGATATAACAGAATAATATTTTAAAATTAGGTGCTACTAATTAAACTGGATTATCTTGCCAGTTCATTCAACCAATGCTCTAAATTTTCAGAATTCCCTGCCATAATTCAAATCAATCTGCACAACTGAAAGTTTGTGTCACAGCTTGTGGAAACAGTAGTTCTAACTTGCCCAGGAACCCAAGTAAGCTCTTTCGTTGTATTAACCAGCTGAAGATAAAACCAACGATCGCAGAAGGGCATGAGATAAAATGAGTTCAGAACATGCCTACACATAGAGAGACACAGACACACGGGGGAGGGGAGAGGGAGGGAGGGGGAGGGAGACAGAGGGATAGGGAGCACTCCTAGATTACTTTCAGTCACAATGATCCAGCCCCACAGCATTACTGGGATATATTGAAATTTTTAAAAACAAAAAACAGGAGTACTGATTTGGTAAATCACTCTCTCATAATCCTTGTGTTAGGAAAATAACCTGAGAGCCATTTTGGTTCAGCCATTAAGATATCAGGCTAGAAACTAGGAGACTGGAAATTCTAGTCCTGCCTTAATCACAAAGCTAGTTGGGTTACCTTGAGCATTTTCTCTCTCTTTCAATCCTAGGAAGGACACAGGCAATGACAAATCACTTCTGAAAAATCGTGCCAAGAAAACTATAGGGACAAATACAGATAGCCACTAGGAGTCAAACACTAACTCGAAAGTGCACACACACACAGAGCCTAAACAATCAGCCAACTTGGTAGGACTGCAGACATAGAATCTAATTTTTTCCACTTGCGGAGGAGCCTCAATTTCTGTTGCCTAAGGAAAAATGGCACCAGAGAAATAATTTCATGACACTGGTCATTACCTTGTAAGTATTTCATCTATGATGGTTGTTGACACAGACTTTGCTTCAAGCAAAATTCATGAGAAAAGTCCATATAATTTGTCTTAAGACAACTTTCATCCTCTGAGGAGAGCCTCGCACATTTTCAAGCTATCACTTAACAGAATAATGCAAATTCTCCAAGTCAGGTCATCCTAACTATAAATTGTTTTCTTCTTCTTATTTTTCATAACTTTTCTGTTTCTAAAGAGTTGCTCAAAAATCATATGATGGGCAGTTCTTTCTAGGAAAAATATGTGATTACTGTCAGGAATTGAGATTTTGTGATTGATTGTTTTTTAATTTCCAAAACCTCTGTAATGTAATGAATGAACCATTGCTTTTTTCATTGCTGCTGCGGATAAGTTACTTGCAGAGTATTCCAGTAGAGGAATTCTTATTTTGCTGTGCAACATTATATTACTAAGCTGAATACATGGAATTATTGGCTCAAACTTTCCATCCCCCACTTCTACCCTCCCCTCCAGTTTTCCAGATTCCTTTGTCTCATTTCTGATTTCCAAAAGTTGGCATTTCTGTAATTTTAGGTCACTTCCAAATGTTTTACATAATTCAAAGTATACTTGGCTAATACAATATACACAAGCTGGTGCCAACAAGCTATCTGCCTTTTTCCCACCCTCCTTATATATCTTATCAAGACTGTTTAATCCACATTGTATTTTACCCCTTGAGTGCCATTCTAAGTCACTGAAGTAACTTTTATCCAAATGGCTGGTTTCACACATTCCCACAAACCATAGGCTGGTTTAGATGTGGGCCATTAAACAAGTCACTAAACTATTAAACATCTGTGCTTAGCACACAATAGATACAAACTCAAGGTTAACCGCACCAAACTTGATTGCAGGAAATACGACTTCAGCAACAGAGTGGTCAATGTCTGGAATAATCTACCTGACTCTGTGGTTTCTTCCCCAAACCCCAAAAACTTTAACCTTAGACTGTCTACTATTGACCTCATGCCTTTCCTAAGAGGTCTGTATGGGGCGTGCATAAGCGCGCCTACCCTATCCTATTGTTTCTTTTATTTTTCTTATATATATCCATTTCATGTATTCATAACTATGTATATACTTTATACCTATTATCTTGTAAGCGATTGACAAATCAAATAAATTCTAAATTCTAAAATTCTAATGCAGAGGTTGATTTTTATGGGTTATTTGGGGTATCCAAAATATGTATCATTATGAGTTTCAGCTGTTAAATGTCTTTTCCCATTAGTACTTGGCTAAAATATCCTGGGGTACTAGAAAAAGATCTTACAAGCCTGAAGTACATTCTTATCTAAATTAATACATATGGGAAATAAATGGGAATTTGCCAAAAAAAAAAAAATGCTAAAACCAAACCAAATCAAACCAATCTAGCCTTCATGTGAATCTTTATGATTCAGTGGGAAATAAACAGTTCATCAACCAAATCTACCTAAATATATTTTTAAAAAGATTTCATCTTCAACTGACTTGTGTGTGTGTGTGTGTGTGTGTGTGTGTGTGTGTAAGCAAAACTGAAACAGAATGGTATTATATTTAGCTCCTAATACAGTTCTTGATCCCCCTGGTTTGAAATAAATAAAAATGCTTATGGAATTTACATCAGAAATATAACAGACCAATTGTGGTTGTTATAACTGGTTCAATTGTTAAAGCAGGCCTTCCACCTGTTGCTGTTTATAATACGCTTAAGTGGCATCAAGCACAAAAGTTCTGATTCTATTTATATGGAGCTTTCCAAGAGATGCATGAAGTGCAAGATAAATTTACAAGTCTCTCCTTTCATCTCTCCCATCAGGCACTACAAGGATCTATTCTTCTCCACAAGTATTTACACTGATGTTACTTGAAAAGGAGCGGCCCGGCTGAGTTACAGAAAATAAAGAAGGTTGTGTTCAAATTGGAGAAAAGAGAATTGACATTTTGCTCCTATTGCAGATATCAGAATTCAAATGGGAACAAAGGTAGACCATAGCAATTGTACATCCCACAAGGTCAAATTTAGAAGATTGTCCTTGAAGATATCTGTCCTTATCTCCCAAAATTAATTATAAATTTAATCTAGATGTACTCCAAGGAACGAGGAAACACCTTTGAAAAGATTAGGATGTTTTACTTTATACTATATGTCTGCACATTGGCAAGAAAATATTCATTTTGATGTTGCACTATTGATAAGCTTGGTATAAGGAATCCAGAAAGTATCCATGATATCAGTCACTCCGAGACAATTTCTGTCCAATTGATTTATTTCGGAACAGATCTGGCATGTCAAAGGCAATTTCCCAAAGTGAAATTATTTTCAGGCATTACACAGAATCCACCTTCTCTCCTCCCTTCTCTCTTCCCACTTCTACACTTCATAAATCACGAGAACCAATTGAATTTCTTAATATGACATCCAGAATAACCTTGAACTTTTCAACTCCTCTACCTCCCCCTTCCATGAAATGTGACAACTGAATTTTTAAAGCTGACACTTGGAGTTTCATCTTAGGCCTTCTACATTCTCAGCATGTTTTCTACCACTGTATTATAGTTCATTTCTTCTCTAATCATTTATACTGCTTTTCCAATCAGTATTACAGTTCATTTCTTCTCTAATCATTTATACTGCTTTTCCAATCAGTATTGCTAACCCTCTCATCCAAATCTTGTGTTTGATTTTCTTCAGCATTTATTGAACCCATTCTTTCTCTTTGAGCTACTTACACACCAATCACATCTCAATCCTTCTTCACCTTTTCTTGCCATTTTAGTCTATCACCCTCAATTTTTGTATAATTGGGCTTTCTTTTTATTCTCCATGACTGTGACCTAGAGCTACAGAATTGTGAATTATACTTGCTCCTGATCTGATATCTTAATTTGGATAAATACCAAACTCCAAGGCAGATATAGGCAATTTAGACAAAAAATATCCCCTGAGTCAGATATGGCCCATAATAAAAACCTAAACTGCTGGGAAGATTGTAGAGAAAGGTGAATTTCAGTATTTCTTCATTGCCCCCAATCCCCCAGATCGTTCTTTCTTTCTTTTTTTCTTTCATTTTATTTGTGAGCATGTTTGTAACTGCCAAAATAGGCTGAAATCAACTTGGCTACAATCAACTTGGCCATAAGCTGAATGTGGGACCTCTAGAATAGAAAATGGTGCCAAGTAGACTTCAACAGACTGTCAAGTAAATATCCCAGCAAAGTTACATTGTATGTGTATTCCAGATTTTGTGCTGGTGGTAGAATTGTAGCAATTCACTGCATGGCAGCGGAATCACATTTGGGCATGCATCCAATAGCAACAATGTGCTGGAAAGACCTCCCAGCTGTGCAGAAAAGGACATGGTCATCTGCATAGTACTGTGCTTTATTAGGTGAAAAGTGACCGTTTTCTACTATATTTATTGTAGAGTTAGCCATTCCTATACTTCAGACCAATCATACTCCAGTACACCATTCCTATACTTCAAACCAATCATATTCACCAATATACATACAGGAGATAGTAACAGGATCTACAGAAATTTGAATTATGAACTTTCTATTCAGATTCCACCACTTGATCTTTTGCATCTAATTGCAGGTGGTTTGTCTTACTAGTAGAATGAATTTATATTCCAAGAAGCAGCCAGGCATTTGCCATGGTTTGTCACTTGTAGACGCATCATATTGCATGTTAAACCAAGTCTATTTACTCCCTCTATGACAGACATGGTCTGCAGGCCACACTGGGTACTTTGACTGTCCTTATTCATCCCACAGTGGTGACAGAGCAGCAGCAGTGGCAGATGGCAGCTGCAGGCAGTAGCAGTGGTGGTATGGCAGAAGAGGGGAGGTGGTGGCAGCCCTCCACAAAAGTCCCCATTTCTCATGTAGCCCCTTGGGAAATAAATTGCCCAGCCCAGGCAATTGCTGATCTAGGCAATGGATACTGCACACCTTCATCAATGCCTTGTTTCTGGTTTCAAGTGCTGAATATAGGAATCCATATAATCTACTATATTCAGGATATAATCTGAATGTCCAAGTTGGTATAACTTAAACTTTGGCAATATTTTTGGAATGGAGAGATTTACAGATTTCTTGTCCATCAAGAAAAGTCTGGTCTGTAATAATTAAATCTTCTAGAGCAGAAAATCAATATTTATTTATTTATTTATTTGATTTATATTGCCACCTATTCAGCCATGGTGACTGGAGATGGTTTACACAATGTAAAATCATATTTAAAACAAAAAAATAAAAATAAAACAATAAGAACTAACAAAAAGAATCAAATAAATTAGTAAAGTACAATATTTATTTATTTATTAAAAATTTTTATATACCGTCCTTCTCCCGAAGGACTCAGAGCGGTGAACAGCCAACTAAAATATATATAAATTATAAATATAAATACAATTAAAAAAGAATTAAATTATGGGCTGCCAATTAAAAATTTAAAACTCCCGATTAAAATAAGCTAAAGCTTTCATACCCCAACCAATCAAATCTAAAACCCCTTATTTAAAATCCCATTTGAAGTCAGCTCAGGCCGGCCTGCTCAAAGAGCCAGGTTTTCAGGTCACGTCTGAACGCCCTCAGGTCAGTAGTTGTTCGTAGCTCTGGGGGCAGCCCATTCCAAAGGGTGGGTGCCCCCAAAGAGAAGGCCCTATTCCTCGGGGTCACCAGTCGACACATAGATGCTGTCGGGACCCAAAGGAGACCCTCTCTGTGGGAGCTCACCGGTCGGTGGGAGACTACTGGCAGAATGCGGTCTTGTAAGTATCCTGGTCCGATGCCATGGAGCGCTTTAAAGGCCAAAACCAATACTTTAAAGCGAACCCGGAAGGCCACCGGCAACCAATGTAGCTCGCGCAGGAGAGGCGTCACATGGGAGTATCTCGACGCCCCCATAACCACCCGTGCAGCCGCATTTTGTACCAGTTGGAGCCTCCGGGTGCTCCCCGCAGGGAGCCCCATGTAGAGGGTATTACAGTAGTCCAGGCGGAAGGTGACCAGGGCATGGATGACCATGCGTAAGGCGTCCCGATCAAGAAAGGGCCGCATCTGGGTATCAGGCGAACCTGATAAAAAGCCCCCCTAGAGACGGCCATGATGTGATCTTCCAAAGACAGCCATATATTCAGGAGGACACCAAGATTGCGAGCCCTTTCTGTGGGGGTCAAGATCTCATCCCCAATAGCCAGCGACGGAGTCAGCTGACTATATTGGGCCGCCGGAAACCACAGCCACTCAGTCTTGGAAGGGTTGAGTCGAAGCCTGTTCCCTCCCATCCAGTTCCGCACAGCCTTCAGGCAACGAGCCATGACCTCCACAGCATCATTGGGGTGGTTTGGGGTGGAGATGTAGAGCTGAGTGTCATCAGCATAGAGATGACATTTCACCCCCAAACCACGGATGATCTCTCCCAGCAGTTTCATATAAATGTTGAACAGAAGAGGGAAGAGGACCGACCCCTGAGGCACCCCACAAATAAGGGGCCTAGGGGTGGACCTCTCCCCCCCGTCAACACAAATTGCAAGCGGTCGGAGAGGAAGGAGGAGAACCACCGCAAAACGGTGCCCCCAATTCCCAACCCCTCCAACCGCCGCAATAGGATACTATGGTCGATAGTATCAAAAGCCGCTGATAGATCTAATAGGACCAGGACAGAGGAATAACCTCTGTCACGGGCCCTCTAGAGATCATCGACCAATGCGACCAATGTTGTTTCGGTACTGTACCCGGGCCTGAAGCCCGATTGGAATGGATCTAAGTAGAATGCTTCCTCCAGGTACTGAGGGAACTGACGCGCCACCACACTCTCAACAACCTTCACCAGAAAGGGAAGGTTGGAGACAGGATGATAGTTATTTAAAAGAGCTGGATCCAGGGAAGGCTTCTTGAGGAGGGGTCGCACCACTGCCATTTTCAGGGCGGTAGGAAGAGCCCCCTCCATCAACGAAGCATTGACAATCCCCTGGAGCCAGCCTCGTGTCACCTCCCTGGAGGTAGAAACCAACCAGGAAGGGCACGGGTCCAGTAAACATGTGGTGGCATTCACTCCCCAGTAATCTGTCCACACCCTCAGCGGTCACAGGATCGAACTCCTCCCAGATAACCGTCTCAAGACTTGCCCTGGACACCTCCCCTGGGACCACCCAACTGGAGTCCAGCCCATCCCGAATCTGAGCGATTTTATCATGCAGAAATCGGGAAAACTCTTCTGCCCTACCCTGCAAGAGGTCCTCCCGCGCTCTCGGCTCAAGCAGAGAGCGGGTTACTCTAAACAGAGTGGCAGGCCGATTTTCTGCCAATGCAAAAAGGGCAGAGAAATGTGAATGTTTCGCTGCCTCTATCGCCACTAGGTAGGTCCTAATATAGGACCTCACCTGTGTCCAGTCAGACTCGGCACGACTGGTCCTCCAGATGCCCTCCAAACATCTTTTCCGGCACTTCATCCTCCTCAGCTCCTCCGTGAATCACAGAGCCAAATGGGATCTGTGCCAGGTCAGAGGTCGCAAAGGCACAACTCGGTCCAGAAGCCTCAGCGGCCAACCTATCCCAGGTGGCCACCAAGTCTGTGGGCGAGTTATGAGCCAGAGTTTCAGGGAATGGCCCAAGCTCCATCTGGAACCGTTCAGGATCCATCAGGCACCTGGGGCGGAACCCTCTCCTCGGTTCCGCCTCCCTGCAATGGGAATTGGTGGCACAGAAGTCAAGTCTAAGAAGAGAATGATCGGACCATGACAAGGGCTTTATAACTAGATCCCCAGAACGATCATTCAACCACTGACCAGAGGCAAAAATCAGGTCCAGTGTGTCCCCCCCCCCGTGTGAGTGGGGCCAGAAACTAATTGGGTCAGATCCATGGCCGTCATGGAAGCCAGGAACTCCCGAGCCACCCCGGAGGTTTCCCCGAGCGAAGGCAGATTGAAATCACCCATGACTAAAAGCCTAAGGGTTTCAACTGCCAGCCCGGCTATCACCTCGAGGAGCCTGGGCAGGGCCGATGATATGTGGCAGGGAGCCAGGTACGTTATTAAAAGACCCATCTGAACCCCCTGCCCCCATTCACAAAGAGAGACTCACAACCAGCCGTCTGAGGAACAGTGGCCTCCCTAGGACAAAGAACTTCTCTAATAATCGCTGCCACCCCACCACCCCTTCCCTGAGACCTTGGTCGATGGAATGCTTGGAAACCTGGTGGGCACATCTCCACCAGAGGAACACCACCCTCTGGGCCCAACCAGTTTCGGTGATGCCAGCCAATAGAACAAAATTTGGGAAAACAAAAAAACAAAACAAAAACCAACTCCCACACCCCCACCCGGATGACAGCGAATCACACTAGCCATTTGATGGGTTCCATCCCTCTCTGGGTTCCCCAGGCCTGCTGGCAAAACCAGGTCTTCAGTGCCTTTCAGAATAGTATTAATGAGGGAGCCATTCTAATCTCTGGGAATGATGTTCCAGAGAGATGGAGCCACCACAGAGAAGGCCCTTCTTCTAGGTCCTACCAAGCGTATCTCACTCAGGGGTGGGACTTGCAGCATTCCCTGCCTCCTTCCTTTAATGGGTCAGTAGATGTCACTGGCAAGAGATGTATAACCCGGACCCAAGCCATGAAGGGCTTTAAAAGTGACAACCAACACCTTGAATTGCACCTGGAAGCAAATTGGCAACCTAATGCAGCTCCTGCTGGAGAGGTGACACATGTACACATTGGAGTCTGCATAAAACCATGCAGGCTGGTTCAACTTCAAGTGGAGCTTCCGGATGCTCTTCAAGGAATATATTATATTCTTGGCTATGAAATGAATTTTGACCTTTATACCTTTCTCATCATATCATACAATTACACAGAATAAACAAAAACTAGTGCTGGGCAATCTGCAACCCTTCTAAAACCTTGTGGAATGGATCAGTTCATCTCTTTGCCCTTTTCTACAGCTTTCAACAACCCAATTATACACAGCTGATCTCCAAAAAGATTGTCCTTAAGAAGATGCTGTTCAGGCAGAAATAAGATACTCATCTCAAGCATAATCCAAACTGTTTAGTATTATTTGAACATTGTCTCCTTTAAAGGAGAAGATTTGTAGCTCAGGGTTGAAGTGAAGGGTTCTTGGTGTTCTTTGAGCTTGCTTGTTTTCTTGCAGACATTTCATTACCCTAACTAGGTAACATCATCAGTGTTAGTAAGGAGCAACAGTACTCCTTACTAGTACTCATAATGTTACCTAGTTAGGGTAATGAAACTTCTGCAAGAAAATAAGCAAATTCAGAGAGCACCAAGGACCCCTCATTGTCCACTTTCTACACTACATAAGTGTTCTAGCTAAAAATCCACATTGTGATTGTTAATTCACTCATGAATTCATAGAATGAGAATAAGTTTCTGTGTTCATGGAAGTTTCAGAGCTTTTAGTTTGTTGTCAAATTAACATTGACTTTTTTTGTTGCTCAAAATATTAATCAACTAAATTCTCAAGAAGGAAAAGGCATCCTGGATTTACCCACAAGAATACGAATTGTTGAAAATTGAACTCAGCTTGATGTAAATTTTTCACAAGTTAATTGGTCTTGGCTAAGTCAGAAGAATATCATACTTGGAAATCAGAAGATGTTTAGAGAGTTAAGTAGTAGTTGCAATACATCAGCATTCTTGGAACTGCCTGATAAGAGATGAGCATTCCAATGGTATGGTGGCAGTATGGAATCCACTAGCAGATTTTTTTAAAAAAATATGAATGAATCATAGGCCAGTTCATGGCTCATACAGTGACTTCAAGGCTTAAGAACTCAGGGCCTATAAGGAGATTTTGGTAAGAAAGCTATTAAAAGTAAATTAAGCATGTATGAGGAAATGGCACACACCATTCCTTTGTTATCTATGGCATTGGCTCAAGTATGAAAGAGGTGTATCATGTTCCCATGGTGTTTGATCACTGAGATTTATTATTTGCTCATAAATTTTCTAAGTGCATTTCTCCCAAGCAATTACTGTACTTATGAAGAAATAGATCTCTTTCCCGGCACTGTGTGTAGGATGAAAAGTTATGTTTTTATGTTTTCGATAAGATTTAACTTCCAGATTCCAGATAGTTTGATTAGGATAAGATAATGTATTAGAGGCGGCTACGAATTGATTGACCCTGATCCATCTTTGTCCACCACAAGTTTCTCCTTTCATTTATTTGTTTTTTTCCTTTAATTTATTTAACTACATTTTACAGAAATATATTTAAAATCTACCTATTTCCTATTCTGCTGTTTCATCAAATATTTCATACTACTTGTTTTGCATTAATGTGTGTGTGTGTGTGTGTGATCAGGCTTCCATATCTGCGCTTTAAAAACTTAAACATTTTGTTTGTTGCACAAAGAGCTCTCTGACAAACTGAGGGACAAAATGGACAAGTCTAAGCAATGGAAAGTGGGACATATAAACAAGAGCAGAGTACCAGCAAATAGCCTGAATCTGCAAAAATGGAGTCAGGAAGGTTAAGACTCAGAATGAACTAAGACAACAAATGCCAAAAATAACAAAAAGGTTCCCCCTCAATATGTAAAAAACAAGAAACAAGTCAAGGAAATGGTCAGTTCACTAACGGGAGAAGATGGCAAGAAGGTGAGGGGCAGCAGGGAGACAGCAGAACTGCTTAATTCCTTCTTTGTATCTATCTTTACTCAAAAGAAAAAATGATCCAACCTATCAAAAGTAACAATGTGAAAGACAGAAGAGGAATGCAGGTCAAAATAAGCAAGGAATTGATAAGAGAACACCTGCCTATTCAAATCTCTGGGACCAGATGGTTGCACAAAATCAAGCTGAAAGATTGCATACAAAGTCAGAACTGAGAAGGCAGTAACTGCCACCTCTGCAAAGAAGCTGAAGAAACAGTGGATTATCCAGCTAGCTGCTTCAAGTGGATCATATAAACTGACTATATACAATAACACGACAAAGCAGCAACAATAGTGCATTAGAATATCAACAAGAAATACTATTTAACTCCAAAATACTATTTAGCTCCACAAAATAGACAAAGTAATAGAAAATGAAGAAGCTAAAGTGCTCTGGACAAGCACCTGCCACATAGCAATCCAGATTTAGCAATTGTTCATAAGAAAGACAAAATATTCTGATACTGGACATTGTAGTACTAATGACAGCATAACTGAAGAGAAGAAAGCTGAAGAGAAAAACCACAAAAATAAAGACTTGCAAATAGTAGAAGTATGACTGTGCCAGAAGAAAGCAAAGATAGTGATAGGTACAGGGGTGGGATTCAATTTTTTTTACAACCAGTTCTGTGGGTGTGGCTAAGTGGATATGGCCATGTGACTGGGTGGACATGGCTGCTGCTGCTTAGTCCTCCTCCTCCTTCTTCCAGCAACCCCCCCTTTTTTTGCCTCCTGGACCTCAGGCAAGCCTCCTGGGGGGTGTTTTGCTCCCAGAAGGCTTCCCTGGGGCTCAGGAAGGGAAACAAATGGAGCATAGGAGGGGCACGCACCCCCCACTCTCCATTTTGGGGCCTCAGGCAAGCCTCCTGGGAAGGCATTTTTGCTCTCAGGAAGTTTCCCTAGGGCCCAGGAAAG
Organism: Bungarus multicinctus; assembly: GCA_023653725.1. Lineage (NCBI taxonomy): Eukaryota > Metazoa > Chordata > Lepidosauria > Squamata > Elapidae > Bungarus > Bungarus multicinctus. The sequence continues at coordinate 49,992,730 of CM042836.1, read as the reverse complement.
CAAAAAATGGGGCTTGGGGGGGCAGAACCCCTGGCATGCCCCCCTTTGCCTCCCGGGCCTTGGGGAAATCTCCTGGGTGAAACACTAAGGCAGCAAGGGGGGATCCCAGCACAGCTGATCATTGGAACAGCTGATCGTTGGGAGGAGGAAAAAAGGAAATACCTTAAGAAGTGATTGGGTGGGGGATGCAGTCACGATATCGCACATGCATGATAAGGACTGATTGGGCGGGGAGGGTGGAGAGGGGCAGGGCCAGCCAGGGGCACGATTTGCCAGTTTTCTGAACTGGGCAGAATCATAATAACCAGTTCTATAGAACCGGTCTGAACCGGTAGAACCCCACCCCCTGGATAGGTATCTTGGGTGTAATTTCAACCTTTGCAGCACCATTTGAATATCATTGCCACCAGTCAAATGCAAAAGGGAAATTTACTTGGAACAGCTTACATTCTGCATCAACACCTTTAATATTAGGTCTCAATAGATGGACAAAAATGCCAAATCCATTTTAAACATTTATTTATTTATTTTTTATTTATTATTTAAATTTATATACCGCCCTTCTCCCAGGGGACTCAGGGAGTACATCTAAAACCCACAAATATACAAAAATTAAAAAAGTATTAAATTAATCGGCTGATAAATGAGACTAAAAAGACCCCGCCCCCCCCTTAAAACCCCAATTTAAAATTAAATGCTATGGAGACCAAATTAAAACCATTATCTCAGCCCAGGCTGACTATATACCAACCATAATATGACTATCTTACCACCACAAAGCACTTTACCATCTGTGCCCTGGAACTTTCATGCTATTCTCACTCCATGTTGTCCAGATGCTCATCAGCCTAGCAAGAGCCACATCCTTCCAACACTGAAAGCATGTGTCTTTCTTCACATTTGTTTTTATAAAACTGTGAAAGGAATTTGAATGGATACATCATGGTCTTTCCCTCTGTGCCAGAAATATCAACCTCATCCTTAAATCAGGTGTCTATTTTCTTACTAAGGACTTACCCCCACCCCCCACTCCAGACTCAATATGCTTGATTACTTCTACAGTATTTTCTACTTGCACTTGTTAGTTTTATCACAGGCTTTGAAATGGTTTTGCAGATGAATGGCTCTGTGCAGCTGAAATATTCTCCCTCATCTCGCTGCATGTGTTCTTTTCAAATGACTGTAAATATAATCATAAGAACAAAAAGGCAGAGCAATACACTTTCTAATTACTGTATTTCCTTCCTATTTTCTCCAGGTCTAATTTTTATAACACGGCACATTAGGACTATTGCTTCACTGCAGACTGACTTATTTTCAGTAATGGGTCTGTTCCATTTCCTTGAGTTGCAGTTATGAGTGATTTGAATGCTATGATCCATTTACTGCCTTGCAGTAAATACAATTACAGACAATTCTGCTAACTTCTACTACCTTATTTCTCACATATATCGTTTAGCATTTAGATTTATATACAGCTTCATAGTGCTTTATAGCCCTCTCTAAGCATTTTATAGAGTCAGCATGTTGCCACCATTAATTTGTGTCCTCATTTTACCCACCTCGGAAGGATGGAAGGCTGAGTTAACCTTGATCCTGGTGAGAATCGAACTGTTGGCAGTCAGCAGAATTAGCCTGCAATACTACATTCTAACAATTGCATCACCACAGCTTAGTTATACAGGTCTTTACATTATAGCCTTCAGGTGAACTCCAAAAATCATATTTAAGATAGCACAGGCTAAAATATGTTGGGTATTTTGCAGCGTTCTGTGGTTTTTGTTTATATTCCATGTGTTTCCTATTTAAAATGATGCTTGAAATGGTTGTTACAGTTATAAACATAAATACTGTGTGTGTGTGTGAGTGTGTGTGTGTGTTTGTATCTGCAAGAAGTCTGTGCTATATCAAAGACCAATTATGAAGTACTGACCAAATATTTTGCCTTTATGTTTATAGCTGGCCTTTCTTACAAATAGATGGAAGTGGTATATATATATGGCTTCCTTTCCCACTTCGTTTTATCCTTATAGAAATTCTGTGAGCTTCATTGAATAATTCACATCTTAGGTGTTTTCAGCCTTTACACTACATTCAACACACAGCCTGTCTCCTTTCCAAAGTGAGAAACAGTAAAACACAAACCAGATCTATCTTGCATTACAATGGGAGGCAAGAGACAACAGGAAGGAATTTTGTTTGTAGCAGATTCCTAAACATTTTTAAAATTATTATTCCAACTTAAATTATACAATTTCAGGGGGAGTGCCTCCCTTTGGACTAGGTACAGCAACAAGCATCTTACGTCAGCTCACCATCCAGTATGCAATCATCACCTATCAGATGCTCTCTCTGCGATGCAGAAGGATCAAAATTGCCCTTTCAAGCCAATGAATGTGTGAAACATGCTGGAAGTAAATTATGGAAGTTTAAATTCAATTCATAGAGGGTTGCCAGATTGGGAAAGGTTACTACAATGATCAAGAACAATATTCTCCAATACCAACTGTTTGCACAAAAAACAAAACACCCTGGACATGCAGGAATGCAGATCCTATAGTTTGATCACTCTTCATGGCAAACTCTGTAATCTACCCACCAGTAAAAATGGAGGAAAGAATTACAAAACTTTCTGGATAGGGATGGTTTGATAGGGAACATAGATCGTTGTGACTTTTACTTTCCCATTTTGCATCCAACTTTTTCTGGCACTATTGAAAGAAAATATTTCCTACATATTTGTGATTTTATGGGAAGTTAAACAGCACTGAGTAAGTTTTTTTTTAAAAAAATTATCACATAAAAAGTCAACTATGTAAGAGAAAAATACCCTGGGAAAATTTCTCTCATCTCATACATATGAGAGAATATTGTGCATTCCCTTGTCCAGCCTGTAATTAAGATGAAAGGCATATTTCTATTTGATTTGCAATTCGGTGGCGTAGTTTGCATTCCATGCAGGCCGCATCATTGTGATTCTTCTAATGCATTGCAAACCAAACAAAATCACCCTTAACAGCTTAATCAGATGACATTTTACACAGAGACTATTTCAAATTGGCAGAGGAAAAATAAAGTTTAGGAATGAACTACATGAAGGCAATACTGCAGTTGGATTTTATGTGTGAGTTTGTATATGTGAAATATGTTGATATAAACATGGCTTTATTCTGTCCCTGTTGAGGAAAGTACTTTTCATAGGTTTTTCCACTTTCAAATATTTACCAAATCTCACAGCCAAAGGCAATTTCACACATTTTATCACTGTCTTAAAAATAAAATCTGTTAGGCTATTTGAATTTGTGAATGCTTCTACAATATATTTGCAAGCCCTGTATTTAAAGAGTCACCATAGGTCTGCCTTTTCTTTTAGGTACTTGCCAAGTTTAAATACATCATCATTTCATGATACTTCTTTAAATTTTTATAAACATCTGGCACAGATATCCACAAATCCAGTTGTTAACTCTGCAGAGTGAGTACACTCAATTTCCCAGAAAATAGATGACTGAGATATATGCTTTTGGGTATATATAATTTCCACACCAATGTTCAATATTCCTTCTAAATAAGAAGTTGCTTTCTCCCTAGTTCACTCATTTGAGAAACCACCCCGTGGTACTCCACCCTTTGGCATCATTGCACATACATGACAGATTCTCAAAAATCCAAATATGGTCACTGGCACCTAAACATTGCCTACTCTTGTTACAGGGAGTGCTCCACAACCCTTAGCAATTTCATAGAGCAAATGTGAGTCTGCATTGGACCAGCAGTAAAACTGAAGCATCTTACTGGGCCCGTAGCCAAAAGGGGAGCCTGCTGGACTTTCAAAATTCTTCAGATAATTTGAGGGCAGTGAAATTGGGTGATTCATGTTTCATTTGGGGATTTATAATTGAGATAATTTCTCAAGGGCAGATCTTTCCCTTAGCAGCGATAATAACACTGAGAATTAGAATTTTAAAAAATGCAAAAATGCAAAGTTGCAATTGGATACAGCCCAGTGAATTTATGTAAAAATACCTATTGCCCATCCGTTCATTCGTCCATCCATCCATCCATCCATCCATCCATCCATCCATCCATCCATCCATCCCTCCCTCCCTCCCTCTTATAAAACACTGTACAAAGCATATACAGTGATGAAATCTAATTAAAAATGAATGATTACACATAATCTAACACAATAGACCAGAACATGTAAATTTACAAATCTTAATTTGCAGTTGCAAATGGCTGAAGATCTTAATATAAATAATCTTCCATTATAATTTCCCTCAGTTGTCTGGGGTTAATAGTGCATCAGGTAAATCAGGACAATGGAGGGAGGAGGGAGGGAGGGAGGAAGAAAGGAAGGAAGGCTTTTAAATGATGCTTAAAAGCAGTCAGATGCCAGTCCAGACATTGATTCTGAATTTATAAAAGGCCAATGTATGTTGAGAAATAAGACTGTACGTGACAACTCACCTCAATTCTCTTACAGCCTGTATACAGCTTCTGCTCCTGACAATCATATGTTCAGTTTAAAAGCCCCAAAAGATATTCAAAACACATTAAATTGGAGGTGCTTAAAATCCATTAGTCTATAAAATGGAAGAAAATTAGAGCAATGAGCAATCTATATGTCTTTTTATATACATTAACTTCCTGAGGCCACACTAAATAAGCCCCTTCTCCCTGAAACCCAGGTATCAATGTGGTTATGATTTTTTTTTAGGAATAATTAATCTTAGTGTTTAGGAAGCTTCTCAATCATTCAAGTCATGGTTATCCCAGAGGTGTTTTTCAAAGATCTGTAGAAGCTTTTCCTTAAGAACTGAAGAAGCTTTTGAGTGAGAAATGAAACATTTTCAAGGAGAAAACCAAGTCTAGCTGTCTTTTGAAAAGTACCTTTGGGACAATCAATCTTAGTATAATAGTATAACACAATATGAATTATTTTTATTTTATTTTTGATTGGTTTAATAGATAAATAGCTAATAGATGTGACTCTTAGAGAAACTTTTAAAATCAGTTTAGAAACATCTGAACTGATATCAAGGTGGGGATCTTCTAAATTTATTCTAAAACATCTTCAAACAGGATCTTCGCATAATCCTAACAGCTAATCCACTTTAGTGAAGGCAACATTTTGATTAGGGGTGGCAGGGGATGTGGGGAGAGAAACAGAATCGAGAGCTTATCCCAAGCACAAAAATGACTAGTTAATAGTGCTGATAGAAAACACAGTCTGAACTCTTAAAACAACATGCATAGTGAAAGAAGCATGGCCACAATGGGTCTTTTCAATCAGACATCTTGCAGTAGTGTAACCTTGCACATGTAAGCAGCACTAACTGAAATACCCAGTGGATTGAATGTTGTTAAGTAATACATAATCGTAAGTACATCTAAATGCAAGCTCAGCTCTATGTAACTAATTTAAACAGTTGCTTGCCTCTCTGCCTTTGTTTTTTCTTTCTTTCTTTCTGATTCTGTGTAATCAACTCTTGGGGCATTAAGCAATTTCAAATCCCCTGATGGAGTCTTGGCACCAAATAAATGTTGCCAATATATAAAGCATTAATCATAAAGTATAAATATCAAATTGTTTCCAGGGTGTTTTACCAAACTAATTGCAGTGTGCATATCCATTCAGCTTATAGAAGGAATTTTTTGGATCTGGTTCCAGTAATATGTATGGATCAATAGTCCTTCTTTTTAATGAAATGTTTACAGCAGCAGCTCATGTGTTCCACTCATACTGATAATGTTGAAACCTTACCTTGATATAATCTACCAAACTCAATTTTAAAGTAGTTTTTCCATCCTTCTTTCCTTCAAGTTCCTTTTGTAACCCTTTCATTGTTAAATATAGTTATAACTGTGCACACATTCAACGTGCCTTTTCAGTGGGTTTATCTGTCCCAAACATGTTAATTCTGAAAGGTGGATAGGTGTCCCTAAATATGAAAAGGATATGCCGTGGAAAGCCATAGCCAAAAAGATTTCCCATCTGCAATTCTTCATTGCTTGTGGATGTCTGGCTATCCTTCACTTTGCACTTATTTGCTGAACATAATAAAATGGTATATTAGGAAATGTGATAGTTGGGTTTAGTATACTGCCAAGTGGATGGTAACAGCAACGGAGCTTTAAGGACCATCCAGTAGGACTATGAGAAGTTCAGAAAAAAGTACAATGGTACCTTAGTACTCATCATTAATTGGTTCTGGGTGGTACGGTGAGTACCAAAAATAATGAATACCAAATATTTTTTTCCCTTTAAGGAACAATGTAGTGAGTCACGAAGCAGCTAACAATTCCAGCTTGTGCACTGAGTACCAAACAAATGATGAGTATGGGGACAAATTTTCATGTCAAAATGCATTGAGTACCAAATTCAATCCTTGAAGTGGCTATCTCAAAACAAATAACCTTCTGAGACAGAAAGGATTTTAATTAACTAATATGCTCCAATATCTTAAAAAAGCTTTCTCTAAGCACATTTCAAAACTGGACTCCATAGAGATTCCATGGAGTTTCATTCTAAAAAAGAATGTATTTGGGTGGTGCACCAGTGGTTGAAGATATTGTGCATATCCTGTTTGATCGCAAACTTTATTCTGTAGAAATGGCCATTTATCTGGATCCTTATTTAAAATCTAAGAAATATTGGGACACCTAGAATAAAATCTCATACCTTTTGCAGGGAGTAAATTTATATATTGCTAGGAAGACTGCAATTTTCTTATCAAAGGTCATTATGAATTGGACAGAAAACATATTGGGATTGAGAAATTATTATCAATATGCTCTATTGTTTTCCTGTATTATTTTTTAAATAGTATTTTGATATAGCCAAATAACTTTTAATGAAATTTATTGTATTCTGTCAGATACTATCTAATTTATCCTACCTCCCAATAACAGACTTTTTTGTTCAACAGTAGAGATGGATACCATTAATAAATTCTGGCTGCTTAGCAGATATCAGAGAATTATTCTGAAGGCAATATAATTCAAAGAAGAGCAAGAAGTATATAGTAGCTGAAAAATATATTTAAAATTATATTTTCCTTTTTTTTTCTCATATAATCTAGGGAATTTTTATCCATAAAAGCAGCAGTGGTCATTTGTGAAATGGGGAACAAAGAACTGAGTTACTATACAGTAGGTGTTTTTTTTAATATGTCCTACAGTTTCAGTTTTTTCATTCCTAAACTACTAAAAACTGCAATTAGTGCCTTTCTTTTTATGCAATGAGGTCAGTCTGATGTTGCAAATGGTTAAATCATCTTTGGCAAGAGACTGAACTTGGCAGTAATTCTCTAATGAGAAATCCAGATTATGAGTGTCATTTGTAATATGAGTGTCCAGCACTTAAGCCAGTTTCATTTGAATGCTGCTTCTTTTTCCCCTTTCCTTTATGGCAATGACTTAGCAATGTTCGTTCAGCAGAAGAAAGTATAACTACTATGGTATTAGGTACTTCATTTTCCTAAAAATATTTTGAAATTAAATTTGAATTCATATAATTTATTTTATTTTAGGTGAGTTATCCCAGCTACTTGAAACAACAGAGATCTCCCACTTTTGAGAGTGAAAGGAAGAAGCTATGTTGCTTTGTTTTTCTTCTGAGGCTTTAACTGGCACTGACAAGAAACCAAAAGGCTGCCAACTACTGGAAGTTATGGTCCAACTACATGGTGATACAAATGCCACTGTCAAGACAAATCACATTTCTTTACTTCAGTGAGAAAAGCTTCATCTCTGCAGCTTGAAACATTCATTGGGGTGAATCTAGACCTCCTTATAGAGGCCTGGTAGAAAGGAAGGGCCATCTTCATTCTTCCTGGATATTAATGGATTGATTACATGCCATGAAGTCAGCTCCTCCTAATCTGGCTCTCCAAATTACCTAGCATGTATCAGAAAAATCTTTATTTACTTTTATCTTTTTCTAAATCCACCTCGAATATCTGGCATTTCCCTTTTCATGTAAGGCTCTGAAGTGTCCTAAGCATTGTTTTGATAGCATGTGAAATTAAGGATATTTTGTGATAGTTCGTATTCTCTGTTAAATCTGGAATATTTTAGTGAAACCTTTACTGATTATTCTGTTGCTTGCCATATTTTTGTTGATATTTCATCAGTTCCTGTAGCCTTCCAACTTGTTAATGGCTGGTGTTGATTTAACCTTATTTTCTAGTACTATTTATTTATTTATTTTATTTTAATCGCACTTTTATACCGCTCCCTCTCCCAAAAAGGGACTCGGGGCGGTGAACAGCCCACTAAAAACATACAATAAAAATATAATAAATACAATTAAAAATAAATTAAATAACCAAATCGGCTGTCTATTAAAATTTAAGTTAAAAATTAAAACTAATAAAACCCTAATTTAATTAATTAAAACCAAAAAACATAGTTACTGGGCCAGGCCGGCCTGTTCAAAAAGCAGGGTTTTTACTGCGCGCCGGAAGGTCAGAATATCCATCATAGCCCGTATCTCCGGGGGGAGATCGTTCCATAGGGAGGGAGCTCCCACAGAGAAAGCCCGAACTCTCGGGGCCATCAGCCGACAACGGTCAGGCGGCGGCACCCCAAGTAGGGCCACCCTGTGGGAGCGTACTGGGCGGCGGGAGGTTGTTGATGGCAGCAGGCGGTCCCGTAAGTACCCAGGTCCCGAGCCATGGAGCACTTTAAATACCATCAGTACCACCTTGAATCGAATCCGGTAGGCCACAGGAAGCCAGTGCAGCCTGCGGAGAAGTGGTGTTACGTGTGCGCTTCGAGGGGCGCCCACGATCACCCGCGCGGCTGGAGAGGTTCTAGAGGTTCTTCTAACTTGGAAATATCTTCTAAGGTATTTTGAATGTTGACATCACTACTATACAGCATTTTAGTGTATACCTTCTATCTTAGTTTGATTTTTAAATCAGTAATTATTTTACATACTATCATAATTGAAGGTTGGAACCTTCTTCTGAATTTGGGAATCTTTGAAATATTTACCTTGATCTTCTGTGTCCTTAAACATTTTTGAAATCTTTACATGTCATTGTAGTTGCTTCTTGCCTCTCCTAACAGCTCTCTGAAATACTTTAAGTTCTTTTCTGTGACCTTTCTTCACTTATTTTCTGTTCTTTTCAATTTTCCTTACTTGTTGTGATATTCATAACTTTGGTTTGTACTATTTCCTGATCTTTGGTAGTTTCTTTTCATATTCATCTTTAACTACTCATTTGATTTCATTCTACAGCTCCTCTGGTTCCCTATCCAGGATGTTCATGACTTTAAAATGATCACGGATGTTCTCCTTAAAATGATGGGTATATGCTTAAGATCTTATCATGGAAACTCTGGTTTTTTTTTCTTTAGCTTATCTTAAAATTTGCACTTGAGTAATTTCTATTCCACTTGTAATGTCTTCGCTGTTATAACTGAGCTCTTACAGCTTCTTGTACCAATAATATAGTTAGTTTGATTTCTGTGTATTTCATCTCATAATGTCCACATATAAAACATCATTTTAATTCCTTGAAGAATGTTTTAGCTGTGAAGAAATAATTGGATTGGTAGAAACTGCTTTATTTCTATTCTACTGCTTCATTTCTGTTTCCCAGGGTCATACTGTCAAACTATATATTTTCTTTACTGCTTTCCAATTTAGCATTCCAATCTCCAATCACAAGAACAGTTCTTATTTATTTCAGATTGAAGTTGACCATAATATTTGTAAACATGGAAAACTAATATATTGAGTTGATATTCATTCTGAGGTCCCATAACTTAAAGCATCACACTGTTTTCCTAGTAAAAGGTAAAGGTTTCCATCTCCAGTTGTACTCTAGAGTTGGCTCTAGGGCTTGGTGCTCATCTCCATTTCTTGGCCAAGCGAGCCAGCATTGTCTGAAGACATTTTCCATGATTATGTGGCCAGCATGACTATATGCCAAAGTTCATGGAAACTTTGTGGTACTATTTATGTATTAACATTTGCATGCTTTCAAATAGAATCTGGGGCAAGAACAGGAGCTCACCTCACCACATTCGAGTCTTGAACCCAGTGTCAAGCCCAAAATTGACCTATGTGTAGCCATTTTAGTTAGGCTTCATATATATTCGTTTCCTTACTTTCTCTGTGGCAGTCATGGGGGAAGGGTTTCAGGCTTGCCACATTCCTAAGGGGAGAGGAGTGGAGATAAAGAGAGTGTTTTGGCCAGGTGATCTTCCTTCCCGTGGAAAACGGGCTGTCCTTGTTTGGGCCCTTTGAGGTGGAGATTTATGACATCAATCATTGCTGAATTATTTCTATTGGAGAATGTGACTTTTTGGGGGTTGTTTCTAACTTGTAATATTGTGGGGTAATTCCGGGTTGTGTCAGATCCAGAATTACTATGGACTTTGCTAATTCGATGCTTTCCTAAATAAAAAAACTTTTTTTGAAGATGGATTTTGTATTTTTCTTTTTAAATGGATTTCATCACTTGGAAACCTGACATTATTCCAGATCTCACAAAAACCATAATCCTAGAGAGGCGTTGTTATTCAGGGTCCTGAACCCTGGCTGCTTACCTGGCATTTTGGGTAACAGTAAAGACTCAGGGAAGATGGCAGAAGGACAGGATCCAGGGGCACCAGAATGTGAGTGCAAACTCTGTGGGGGGCCTTGTATTAAGTTGCCGGTTGAGCAAGAAGCCTCCCAAAGAATTCCCCAGGAGACCATCAGAGTAATGGCAGTCGTGGAGGATATTGCATGCCAACTAGGGGCTTGTCCAAAATCTCTGAGTGAGTGGTCTGGAAGCAAAAGTATCCAGTGGATGGAAAGAGACCTGCTTGGCCAAGCAACCCTTCCAGACCCACTCATCGATCGGCCATTAACAGCAGCCAGGGAGTTTCGAGCTACAATCTTAGAGTGGAGAGCTGCAACAGGACCCATAGGACCTATGGGAGACCACAATGAGCTGGCTGAATGGCAATACCAATCGGCAGTGTGCAGCCAAACCTTCGAGGATCTACCTGACCTGCTGGAACTGCTTGTGATCAAACGCGAAGGCAGGGGGCCGGCAAAGGAGGCAAATTCCCACTCGGAGAGATCGTGAAACAAGAGCTTCGAATCCATAGACTTTTGGTTTAACCCAGTTGTTGGGAGAATATTCTCTTCCCAGAAGAGGGCGATCTACCACTGTGGGAGACATTACACCAATATACCATTCACCTCCAAGAGTGGAACACAGAGCGGTGAGTAGGAGGGGACGTCCACAAAGAATCAATGAAGGAACGAGCCCTCCCCCCTTATTTCCAATTGCTTTCCAATTGACAAGTTCAGTGTCTTTAACCACTGAGCCATTGTGTAATTGGATATAACAAGCATGGAAATTGTTAATAATGAAGATAATGCATAGGAGTCATGATTAATAGTTATGCTTTCTCTCTCAACTTTTTCCATATCCTAAAATGTGAATCTTGGTGTCTTAACTTGCATAGCTGCTTGTTATCTTGACACAATGCCACTGGAATTGAGGTACTTTATTTGTTTATTTGATTGCTTGATACTCCACCTTTCTGGCAAGTATTCAGGGCTAGGATTTGCCCCATGCTCATTCATTTCCCTGCCTGCCTGTGTTAACTCTGTGTTTATAAAATGTAAAATATGTCTCAGCAGGTTGCAGCAGCTGGATTACTTCATCTTGGCTTGGAAGCTGAAGCAGGATTGGGTTTGGTTGCTGCTCAGGTCAGAGATCATCAGAAAATCCCAGGACTCCATACAGGGAAGAAAAATCATTGGCAACCCTCTTCCATTTTGTGCACAAACGCACCAGGGGTCAAGTTCAACTAGAGGGCATCTTTTCTTTTCTATAAAATTCGGACATCTTTAAAAGGGGAGCTGGCACATTTTATAGAGGACAAGCCCATTAATAATAATGATTCCAAGCTCATGGTGTGGAAAAAGTATAGAGGGAGAAATGGCTTTAATCTGAATGGATAAATATTTTCTTAAATACCAAAGTTAGAGAGCCATTTTCTTTGGAATATAACCATAAACCTGCTCTTACCCACTGTGGCTTTCTTTTAAGTAAAGGGCTGGTCACTTTAAAAACTGGAATAATATTAAGTTTGCTTGGAGAAATGTAAGGAAATGTAGCCAAGCATGATTCTTAATAATTAGAATTCTGGCACTACAGAAGCACTAAAAATCAGACTTAACCTTTGAAAAAAAAATATACATCTGATTTAGATTGAGCTTGAAATATGGGTGAGGTTTTTAACTGGAAATTCATTCATTGGCCCCTTCTGTATTTCAAAGTTGTGATGCTGAAAAAAAAGATATTATACTTCTTTCCAAATATTCAGCCAAATTCATATCTGTTTGAAAATAAATTCTGCACAAAGGACATCCAATCATTATCCTTTCTACTGGGATAATAAATGGAATGCTCAATTGATATTTGTTTTAATGCTGCTTACTAAATATTGAACCTTTAGTAGTTGCCTACTAAATATTGAATTTTGAAATATGGAATGTATGTGGAATGTTCTAGATGGGACAGCTAGACTTTGTAAAAGCTTTGTAGTGCCAAGGGCATTTTTTACCCATTTGTGATTGATAGTCCAAAGGAACATTCAATTGTAGGAAGAAATGGTACTTGTGAATTATTGAGCTGTCTGAGTAGTACTGGTCATTTGTTATTTTTAACTTTCATACTAGAGAGGTGTGATGACTTAGTGGTTTGTCCACTGGAAATCTGACAGCGGGGTGAGCTTCCATTATTTGCCGCAGCTCCTGTCTACCTAGTAGTTCAAAAGCATGCAAATGCAAGTAGATAAATAGGTACTAGATCAGTGGAAAGATAACTATTTAAATAATCACAATTAAAATGAGTATCTGATTTTGGTATCTTTGAAAATTATCATGTCTGGTCAATATACATTTTTATAATATCAAGTGGTACTGTATATGCCCATTCTTTGAACTAATCCACAAAATAATTTTTGAAGCAACTGTTTATAAACATTCCTCTTTGCTTTTTTTTTTTTTTTGCTGCTGCTGTGCTTTACAAATTTATAAAAATGTGGGAGAGTGGAAACAATGTTGTACATGTTTCAAAATAAAAATATTATATTTGGATCAAGATCCGAGATTTGCTTCTGAATCCATGCTGTCTACCAAATATCTTATCTTAATATAGTACCACAAAATTCTTGACAACGTTGATCCATCCTTCCGGGTATTTATAAGTAAGACATTCCTTCTCTTTAAAAATATGTTACCTATTAAAACTGACTCTCCAAGTTCCTTTTCAATGTATTTGGCAGAGGAATAAAATCCTGCATGTCACACATAGTATACCATATAGGAACAAGAATTGTGAAACCTTTTTGACCTCTTCCTCGAAATCCTCAAAATGCTTTTAATATTTCATCAGCCCTATTTTTACAAAGATTAAGTCATCATTTTTATAGAGTTGCATAAACTTTACAAAAATGGCTTTGTGGTCCAACAGGTCAAGAGAGGTTTGATTAGAGTACACTGGGATGAAAAACATGGAATGGGGAAGAAACAGCCAAATGCTCATGGACTTGCTGTCTCTGCTAGGTCATAGCCATCAATTGAAAATCTATTAGTCAAAATTGTAAGAAGAGGCAATTCTATAGATAAGTCTTTTCGACTGTGCCAGAATTTGTGCGTGGGTATATATGGGTTTGGGAGTGTGAAAGCTGAGAAACTCAGTGTGGAAAAGGATATTTACTCCATATATGTTTCAAAGCAACATGGTTCAATCTCTGGTCTTTTCAGAGTGGGATAAGGAAGACTTTTGAGAGACCCTCTACATTAGTGTTTTTCAATCTTGGTACTTGAAGATAAACTGTACTTCAACTAAGGAGCTATATTCAGTGGGTCCTAGGTGGCAGGCCTTTTCTGCTGTGACTTTTCTGCTTTATGGAGTATCCCCCCCAAAGTAAGTTTCTAGTTTTGAATTTCTGCAAGGCCCTCAAAACATTGTTGTGTCATGAAGCCCAGGGACCCCAAGGGATAGGTGAATCATTGATGTGGCTCTCCTATTATTAATGTCTCTTCACCTATATATTTTTGGATAGTTTCTTAACGTTTTTATTATAATAATGATAATTCTTTTATTATTTATTAATTTAGCTGTTTTTCAGTCTTGTATGTAGTGCAGCATACAAACAGTGTTTGAGGGATGGGCAGCTATATAAATTTGACAAATAAATGAGATAAAAAACCTCCCATAATTCTGTAGCCAGCATGGGATCTTCAACTTGTCAAGTTTGAGAAATACTATTAGAGAACAGTCCTTAGTAACTATATACACAGTACTGAGCTATAAAGGACTAGTGGTCTAATTCAGTGCAAAGCAACCATCCAATCATCCCACCATTTCATACTAATTTGGCTCTTGGGTAGTACAGTTCAAAGAAGCTTGTTGGCTCTTCACTTATTGTGTTAATTAATTCATACTAATAGTCAATAGGAGGCAGTTTTTTTAAATTAAAATAAAGTTTATTTAAGTTTCATATATTTAAAACATTTAAAAAGAAACAAACAAACATATAAACAAATATATGTACATATATACATTTTGCAGAAGGTATTGAGCATTGGTTACACTTTTCTTTTCTTTTTTTTCTTTTACCCCATAACATTGACGTGATCTACCTTGTTACAATACCTTCCTCACTCTTTTAATGTTTTAATCTCACAGAATACTTTATGATTAAACGCATGTCCTTCATAGTTTCAAAACTTATTCAGTTGTCAAATGTTGCTTGTTCTTTAACCATTCATACTAACAATTCCAAACTTTATAGTATTCACTATCTTTGTTGTTTTTTAGTAATTTGGTTAGGCTATCCATCTCTGTACACTCATGAATTTTTTTAATGACCATCTCCTCTGAAGGGACAATAGACAATTTCCAATTTTGTGTGTAGCTTATTCTGGCTGCTGTTATAATGTGCAAGATTAAATATTGATATTTTTTTTTCTATTTTTGAATCTATCATACCTAGCAAAAAGGTTTCGGGTTCAAGTTTTACATCTTGTTTAGTTATATTTAGAATCCAATTTTTAATATTTTTCCAAAACTTCTGGGCATATGGACATGTCCACCACATATGAAAGTATGTTCCCTGAACGCAGTTACACTTCCAACAATTTGGGGGGAGGTTCGGAAACATCTTAGCCGGTCTCGTGGGTGGCAAGTACCAACGATACACCCATTTTATACAAATTCTCTTTGTATGAGGTTGACATAGTTAATTTGTAATTTATTTCCCTATGAGGCAGTTTTTTATTATTGTTATTATTTTCCGTAGATGCTTCTTTTAAAAAGATAATGACCATAGAACACAAATTGCTTTGCTACTATTTTTTTTCATGGATTCCATGTCTATTGCTATTTGTTCTCATTCCCAGTTCCATTATATAGCCCTTCTTATTAAAATAACCTCCATGTAAATAATTGTAGTCTTTGTAACATAAAAAATCCTGATCAGACTGCAGAATGGTGCCCCAGAGAAAATGGAGGAAGACCATTGCCTGAGTCATTCAAATGTAGACCGGACTGAATATTTGAAGGTAATTTCTGTTTGGCAAAGAACAACACTAAATTGGCAGGGAGGTGGAAAAGATGACATAATAGATCCTTTCTATGTCTGATTCTTGTGAATCAGTCAAAATACATTAATATATGTTATGTATCAAGACATGGCCAGGCTGAATTTTACTTCAGAGTGGAAATCTTGACATACAATTTTGGCTGAGAGGGAGAGATTAATATTTCAGTAATCACAAGGGTTTCTAAATTCTGAGTCTCTCTTTTGAGGGTTTAAAAAGACTTGTAGTAGGTATTGTTTAGCATCCTGACAATGGATTATTAAAATGTGATTTATATAGCAAACCATTTGATTTTTTTAAAGGAGGAATTTATTCTTAATTTGATTCTTTAAGACTTGTTC
Organism: Bungarus multicinctus; assembly: GCA_023653725.1. Lineage (NCBI taxonomy): Eukaryota > Metazoa > Chordata > Lepidosauria > Squamata > Elapidae > Bungarus > Bungarus multicinctus. The sequence goes on along the minus strand of CM042836.1, from coordinate 49,976,758 downwards.
TCCTTCTCCATTCCTCTGCATTCGTCATTTATGGGATCACAATATTAAGCGTACCCTAGCACTGCATATTTTTACCTGTGCTTCAGAATTTCAACCATCTATGGATGGATGCCAATCCAGATCATTTCTATGTTTTTATTTATAATTCTTTCTGTTAAAACACTTTATGATTGTTTTTGCAATTATATTTTTCTGGATAGTGATAACAGGTTCTTAATGGACCTGCTAGTTTGTCATTAGTCAATCCTTTGCAATAATATTATGAAGTTTAATTGCCACCTATATGCTATTTTTATTATTTTGTTATTTAGTTCAAAATGATGTAGGAGAAATCATCTAGAGATGTGGGGTGAAAAATGGCAAGTGTGAAAGTACACAACTTTATTTTTATCTGGACATAATAAACTAAATATGAATAAAATGAGATTTAGTTTAGATTAAGGGTGTCAAACTCAAGGCCTGTAGGCCGAATCTAGCCTGCAGGGTGCTTAGATCTAGCCCGCGGGGCCAGGGCCATGGTGGAAACAGCGAAGGACTAATCCATGGTGCCTCTGCCAGAGAAAACAGAGCTCGGGAAAGCCATACAAGACCCTCGTGAGCTCCGTTTTCACTGGCAGATATTGTCATTCAATGGGTTATGAACTTGTGTAACAGAGGGGCATTCAGTCTTTTCTAGAAGGATTTGTATGACGAATAAGGTTTTGGTTTTCCATCTTTCACTGAAAGTAAATAAGGTTCAGGGACGCTTTTATGTATTTAAATTGATACACTATCTACAAACTTAACTGGATGGTAAGTGGCCTCTGAATGTATACAATTTACCTCTTGATTACTTTCAGCTTCAATTGTTTCAAAGCATAATATGTTATAGTAAAAAAACCCACCTGAGTTTATAAGTTATTTAATGAAATTAATTTTAATCTAAATTAATTTTAATCTGAATTTATGCAGTCATTTTCATCTGTTTTATGTCCATTTTTAATGTTTATTTTATTTGAGAACTTTGATGCTGGGCACGGAAACTTGAGAGCCAGTTCGCTATAGTGATTAAGACATGAGGCTAGAAACTGGGAGACTGAGAGTTCTAGTCCTACCAGTACCGTGGACAAAAGTCATTTGGGTGACTTTGGGCCAGTCACTCCCTCTTAGCCCTAGGAAAGAGGCAATGGCAAACCACTTTTGAAAAATCTTGCCAAAAAACTTGTCCAGGCAGCCTTCAAGAACTGGACATAATTGAATGGAAGGAAAGAATAGAGAACTTGCTTACAAAACTTAATTTATTTTTACTTATTTATAAATGTATATGTTCCCCATCTCAATGTGAGGTAAATACTTACTTAGTTACAATAACAATTTTAAATTGCCTTTTAACTTATTTAATGCATACTATCTGAATCAATAGTTGAACCCAAATATAGTGATTCAGAATTTATACTTGTCTGAATTATGTAAGGTATTGCATACAATTGTGAAAATTAAAAGAAAACCAAAAATAATTCATATATTTGAGAAACTAATGTGATTAAAGTGTGGTATGTGGAAAAAATATATAATTGGTTTTCAAAAATGTATATTATTAATAAAAAGAGTCAGAAGGGTATAATTGTTAAGACTAGGAGAAGCAAGTTCTGGGTTCAAATTCCCCATCTGTCAATCACTGTCTTTCTCAGCCCAATATGTCATAGGATTGTTGCTGAAGAGAAAAATGGGAGAAGAAAATGTTATATGTGCCACTGTTAGTGTCAAGTTTAACAATACCTTTTTTTAAAAAAATGCTAACAGATGCAGAAATACAATAAAAAAAGTTTTAGATTAGAGAAACAAAAAACTCAAATCATCCTTTTAAAAAAACCCTAGTACAGAAACAGAAGAAAAATACGAGGAACAGCTCCAGCCATAAGAAACAGCATTTACTCTTGTTCTAAAATAATCTTTATGGGGCTGGGATTGAAATTTCCCTCAATTTTCAGTGAGGGACCTCTCCCTCCCGTGCCGCAAAATTCTATTTCCAAAGGCCATTTGCATTTACCAGTGGCCTTGATAATGTACAGAGATAAGTGTTACACTTTTTTTTTAATAATAAATGGGATTTTTCTAGCGATGTAAATTGACCTCGCTACAGAAGAATTGCATCTTCCAAGTAATTGTCGACCTCCCTGCTCCCCAAAAATAATTCGTTCCTGAATTAAATTTAGTCTACAGTCCATCTGGGTGTTCATGATGATAAACTGGAGAACCCTCTGGAGCTCATAATAATGAAGCTCTGATAAATCTTTCTATAAAGGCAAAAAGCCAAATGTCCGCTCCAAAGAAGGAACCCATCAGGATGATATTCTTTAGAAGGTTTCATATCTTGAAAGCAAGGCATCTGGTCTCTTTGAAGGAAAAGTATGTACAATTCGTGTAAGCATGACATGACCTTAGGCTTAGTTTAGAAATTGTAGAATGGACATGAAAGATGAATAGTCATTGGCTATGAACTCAAAAGAATCTATGTTCATTGTGATACTGAATATCAGTCTCTGGGTCACAGCAGTAAGACTGTTTGTCTCTTACTCTAGACCCTTCTAGTAGATTTTCCTAATGCTGTAATATGGCCAATATTTGGGTTAAATTAACAGGCTATGTTTACATTCTTAGAAACATCATTCCATTTATGCAAGGAAGCCTGTTATTAGTTAACAGTTTGGAAAATCCTAATATGAAATTGGAGCAGAAATGAAGAGAAATGTTTTTGGAGGAAGCTGGGTTCATCTTAGATTAAGAACCAACTAGCAAAATGGCTTAGGTCTAAGTCAGGGGTCCCTAAACTTAGCAACTTTAAGACTTATGGACTTCAACTCCTAGAATTGAAGAATTTTGGGAGTTGAAGTCCACAAATCTTAAAGTTGCCAAGTTTGGAGACCTCTGATCTAAGTAAACTCAGACAGAATTGGGTATAAGCATTTCATATCAGCTATTTTTCAGATTAAATGCCAGGGTAATTTATTTGTTAACAGCAGTCTTTCACCTGTCACTCATATTGATTCATCATTACATTGTATTCAGAAGATGGTTATACTGAAAACCTCACACCTCATTCAATGTGGAATGTTTTAAGCTTTCCACAAGTTTACAGCCTACATTCCAAATATGCAATTAAGAACGGCTGTTTTGCAGCTACTAATTCTATTCTTAAATTTCATTGCTTATTCAAAACTTTTACTTCCTTTGCTTGTTTTCTTGGGCCTGAAAGCAAGCAAATAAGCTAACAAAACCTCATACAGTATGGATTAACTTCGTTTATTTGTTCAGATTGATGGACAGCCCAGTTGCTCACACCTAGCAGGTTCCTTCATCTGTAGAGAGCTGTTTTCGATGTTAATCATTTTTCCGTATCAATCTTGGCTTTCAGAGAATTGCTGCCATTATTATCAGAAAATAATAATAAAAAAGGAAATCCATGGCATAGAATTGTATAATGATTAAGAACTGAATTGCATTCTTCAACAAACTTTCACAACAATATTTTCTGATTTAGCAAAGAAAACAAAATCATAAATTTGCCCATTATGATGAATTTACAAGATCCATTTCATAAGACATTTTTTAAAATGTCAGAATTGTGTCTAATATCTTAACAATCTGTTGGCCTCTTTACACAGCAGTAAAGAAGTAAAACAAAAAGTCAAAGCCAGCAATATCCCCAGAGTCTTAAAATAAAGCACAACCTTTACATTTCAGTTCCTGCTGTAGGTCTTCAAAGTTTACAGAAGATTGGAAAAATATTTCAATAGGTGTTTTATGATTCCATTTGAGTTGTATACGAGTGTCCCTGATATTTCCACTGACAGACATTTCCATGTTTTATTTCATAATAGTAAAATATTACCCAAAGATGATTTTTCAAGTAAACCATCCATTAGGACTGGGTGAAACAGGGCTGCTCTGTTTCAAGAAGACTAATCTAAGCTGCTACTGCAATCTAATTTCAGGCAATTACAGCTAGAAAAGTTGGGTTGATTTGCTGCCACAGTTCAAGGCAAAGCACTGAAATGGGACAATTCATTGTGGCAAGACTACTTTCTTTGGCTAGAAATGAGCCTGCACAGAAGCTTCCTTTAGGTGCCTAATTAAAGCAGCATGCATCTGAAAAGCATAGCTTCACTCCAGTGGTGGGATTCAATTTTTTTTACTACCGGTTCTGTGGGCGTGGCTTGGTGGGCATGGCAGGGGAAGGATACTGTAAAATCTCCATTCCCTCCCCACTCCTGGGGGAAGGATACTGCAAAATCCCTGTTCCCTCCTCATCCCGCTAACCTGCTTTTCAGCTCCGTTCTCCTGTGCAGGGCAACAAAAGAAGACCCAACCAATCAGCTGAGACTTGGGAGTCAGAGAATAGTTGGGGGCGGGGCCAGTCAGAGGTGGTATTTGCTGTTCTCTGAAGTACTCAAAAAATTCCACTACCGGTTCTCCAGAACTGGTCAGAACCTGCCGAATACCACCTCTGCTTCACTCTGATGGTCACTTGAAAGAGGTAGTTGGTTCAAAATATAGTCAGGCTGAAGGGCACCTTCAAAGTTCTGTCTGTCTATTGATCAATGTCAGTGTTTCTCCATCTTGGCAACCCAAAGATGTGTGGACTTCAATTCCCAAAATTCTCCAGTCAGCATGGAGAAACACCACTCTATGTTAATAAGCCACCCAGAAGGCACTTATAAAAATTCAACAAAAAAATATTTTTTAAAAAAACAAACCCTCAAAGGCCTGTTTTTAAATGAGCTTAGTCCTCCTAATCTGTATAATAATAAGGTGACCAACCATCCTCCTTTAGGGAGGACAGTCCTCCTTTTGTAAGTTCTGTCCTCTCTCAAAAAGTGTCCTTCTACATGTCCTCCTTTTTGATATTTGAAGACTAATCTGTAAATCTCCGTATTTGATCAATGCCGATTCAATCCGTTGTGTGTGGTGGGGCGTATTTGTATTTCACATGATGATTCGTCAAGGCTCGGTACAGTGCGGTGAGACGTGATTATGAGACGCATGTGCTCCACCCAGGAGAATTGTTTTGAGAGAGTGCGCCACATGCAAGAGTGTGCCATGTGTAAGAGTGCGCCGTGCACAAGTGGCTTTGGTTTTTTTCTTCAATTTATTTGCGTCCTCCTTCTCATTGTAAAAAAATTGGTCACCTTAATAATAAGGGAGGATTGACTCAGCCTTCCATCCTTCCAAAGTGAGTAAAATGAGGACATAGATTGTTGGGGGCAATATGCTGACTCTCTAAATCACTTAGAGAGGGCTGTAAATGCACTGTGAAGTGGCATATATGTCTAAGTGCTATCGCTAGCGCTAAGGATCTTATCTAAACTTCAGTGTCAGCTAGTTCCATAAAATAGATCCTGCCAAAGAGAAAGAAGTATTAATTGTTGATGCTAAATGTATGTCTGGGTGGCCTGCAAAAGATACCCTGTTCATGTCCAGTTTTGTAGTGATCTCTACTCTTGCAGTTAATTTGAAATTAAGCCATAATAGATTTTGTACACCATACTGAGCACGCTAAGTTGGTTTCTGATAACTTTTGCAGGCATTTATTTCAGCACAGGTACCATGTAGCCATTTTAAGAAATACTACTCTGGCTTTTACATAATACAATGCATTCTGATCATTCGGAATTTCCTGACCATCTTTGAGAGCTGCCCTGTTATGAAAACATTGCAATGACAGAGCTTTCATAGAATCACAGTGTTTAATGGCATCTTGGAGGTCTTCTAGCCCAACTCTCCAACATTCATTGGTAGGTTTTGATGTTGCTTACCAAGGAATGCTTCACAGATACCAGTCTCTAATCCAGGAAGGGGAACAACTAGATTGTCAGATGCTCTTGGGACAGATGTCCACCATCAGTGCCAGATCCAGGAAGAGCCATGTGCTGCAACTTGATTCTTTGAATGGGATGTGCAACCTCATATAGAACAGATATATCTCCTAAATCCTAAATTCCAGTTCCCAGAATCAATATCAACTCAGTTTAATCCAGATTCATGTTCATTTCTTCTTGCAGTCTGAACAATAATCAGTTAATCCAAGACAAGGTAATCCTAGAGCATTGATTAATAATCTTTATTAGAAGGAAGCCCATGTTCCAACACAAGAATTCCAGTGAGTATTTTACCTTCAGATAAGATCCCTATATATAGGTAGTTGTGGTTGTTGCGGGGAATGCTCCACCATTTCCTTTTTAAAAAAATAAAACCCTGGAAATGCCTCTTTAATTCAGCTCATGTTTTCATGGGACTACGCAATGGCTTCTTTATCTCTATCACATACCATGTTTGGAATTTCATCCAAGCTGCAAAGCAGTTTAAAAAATCAGTGTCAGTTATCTCACAGATGGAAAACTGCCAGGGGATACCAGGAATATAGGCTAAGCAGGGAAAACAAAATGTGTTCTAGAAGTCTATGTCAAGTCACTACTATACAGTTGCTTGGAAGATTATATAGATGTGTCCAAGAAGTGCCCAAGGGGTGAGCTAGATTCAAATGAGGTTTTAGTCATTCAACAAACACCCTCTTTGGAAAAGCTAGACTTTTCTAGTTAATAAAAAGGAGGGCCATTCCAAGAAAATCGTCATGTCTTAGTTTATTTGTATGTTCATGCTATTTTTATATGTCCTATATGAATTCTTATTGATGGTGGCAGGCTCTCATCTTAAATTGTTTGGAATCAAAGGCTTCCAGTTGAACTACAGGTGACATTTTCACTGTAGTGAAGCAGCTTTTCCAATTCTCCATGAAAGTATGACAAATCTATTAATATTTGTGCATTGTATTAATATAGCAGCTACTTTAATTGGATCCCCAGGTGGTGCAACCTGTCATCTCTAAAGATAAGTCTAAAGGTACCATTAATATCTTAGGGAATGTCTAAACCCTTTCATGTGTTTAAGTTACACATGAAAAAGTTCAGTTTTGAAATAAATTGGCCTTACAATTAAAAATATCCCAGGTTTTCATTCAGATCACTCAATTCATTCAATGTATATTAATCAAAATAGTAAGGTACCATAATTCTAAATCATGTTTTATAGTAGGTTCTAGTATAAATATCCTTGCAAACTGCTACACAATCAATTAAATTGAAACATTTGGTTTCTTAAACTACTAAATGCTTGCTGATTTTAAAAGAATCCATATAATTTAGATTCAACTGAAATTAATTATGAATTCTTCAAAAATATTTGATTATATAGCGCTCCCAGTTGCTATGTAATGTTTTTCATAAGAACAAAAAAAATCGCTTCTTGCTAGGTCTACCATATCTGCAAAACATCAAACAACCAACAAATGGCAGCAAAGATACTATTTTTGCAATCTAAATATACTGTTGTAGGTTTATTTAATATTAAAGCATTTGATTCATCCACATAACCCAACATAGTTGACACTGACTGGTAGTGGTTCTCCCAGATCTTAGGTAGATTTTGTTTTTCCGGCTTATCTCATAAAGCAAGAATTAGACTGAGACTTTCTGTCTGCAAAGCATATGTCCTTCAGTAAATGTTGGCCTTTTCCAAATAATTTATTTTCTATTTCTTTCACTTAAGACCAAGTCTGAAGTTAAGCTTAAGGAACCATAGAAGAACTACAATTATAACTACAATAATTAGAATCAACTTCACGTCAGGACTCCTTTGTGTCTCAGCCTCACTAACTTTTGAAGTACATCTCTCAATGAATGAGGCCTTGATAAGCCCTCTAACCAATGTGAAATGTCCTCATTATTACCACCAAGACACTGGTGTGCGATAGAACGTGTTGTCTCGGGAATTCTGGGAGTTGAAGTCTATACAGTTGCCAAGATTGAGAAACATTGCTTCAGTTTCTTTCGTTCTTTTTTGTTTAAATAAGAATAAGTACTACATCAAGAAGGAACAATAAACAGAAGACGTTTACAAGATAAGATGTAGCTGTTTCATAAAACTAAATTCCAGCTGGTTTAAAACAAATCTAAAGAACAGTGCAGAAAATGTTGGGAGTCATAAGAATTCAGCGGCCTCAGATTTCTTTGTTCTTATTTCCACATGTTGCTTCCCTCCATTTAGCTCTTCCAAAAACATTGGGGTTCCAGCTACAGTTCACCACCAGTAATAACTATGGGAGGTTTTAATTCATCAGTGCTGTTGCAGAGGTATCTTTCAGGTGTATTGCAAAATCAAAAATAGATATTTCGCTCTGCCAAAACTGCATTTAAACTTTCTTGAACTGAGATTTGGATTTTCTCCACATCTTTTCTCAGTAGCTCTGACTCATGTACCCTAGCAAAAGGAACACAAATGTGTCATCCAGTGGTGGGATTCAAATGTTTTTACTACCGGTTCTGTGGGCATGGCTTGGTGAGCATGTTATGGTTTGGTGGGCATGGTAGGGTTTGCTTTAGTTTGGTAGCAGCATGGCCAGTTATGAACACCGTCTGGATTAGTGATGAAGTTTGCTGAGCTGCTATTCAAAGAAAAAAACAAGGGTAAGTGCATGACAATGCAAAAACGTAACTGATTTAGTCTGACTCATTACTAATGTCAGATTGGAATGAGAAATTGTTTCCAGGTGTAAGATGGAACTATTTGTTCGATGCCATATGATCATAGAGCAATTGCAATAGAAATTAGGTGTGCTGTAAAAAATGCTGAATCCAAAATTGGAGATCCATGTGGAAAATTCAGTGAAGTATTAAAATCTAACAGTCACAGTAAACTTAATTTTACAGTAATTTTTCTTTAAAAAGTATGAAAATATTGCTGGAAGAGAGTTACATAAATGCATCAAATGACATATTTTAATGTGGTATGGGCTTATTAATATTTGTTGTAGAACAGCACAGCAACAAAGCTGCTTGACCTCAAAATCCTATTACTTAGTCAAATAAAAAAAGAGACAAACATTGGATATATTACTGTTTTTTGTAAAACTCTTTAACCTCCTGCCTTTTGGTCATTAAAAACAAATAAACTCCAAAGCAGTTAATTCGCGTTACTGCAAAATTTTCAAATAAGATATAAAACTAAGAACCCATAATCAGAGCCATGAAACATACAATGAGGGGTCCTTGGTACTCTCTGAGCTTTCTTGTTTTCTTGCAGACATTTCATTACCCAAACTAGGTGACATCATCAATGCTAGTAAGGATGCTGTTTGCTGTCAGTTTATATTCTAGTGGCTTGCCTGTCAGCGATGGTGGGGGTGGTCTTAGAGATTGTTTGATTGGGCTGTTTGCTCTTGGCTTCTTTGGCAGTTTCTTGATTGGGATATTATTTTCTTGATTTATCGATGGAGATTCTCAGTTATCCAAGTCATGGTTGTCCCAAAGGTTTTTCAAGAGGAAAACTGGACTTTCTGGTTTTTCTTTGAAGATGTTTTGCTTCCCAGCCAAGAAACATCTTCAGCTCTGACTAGATGATGGGGAATGGAAGAATTTATGTTCCTTGTAGGCAGATGGTCATTTGCATTCTTTTAGAGAGTTATTGAGGCCACTTGGAAGTTTATCTGTGTCCTCAGGATCACCTGAGTGGTGCAAATAGGTGTGAATAGCAGTTCCTTCTTGGCACTGCTTAAAGGGGTGTGTTGTAGACTGGATGTAGATGATGTCATATCCCTTCCCCTCTGTTGAGAAAGGGCTGTTCAGTTTTGACATAGATGGCCTCTTTGACCCCTCTTGCAAACCAGTGGTCCTCTCCATCCAAAATGTGGACTTTACTGTCTTCAAAAGAATGGCCTTTGTCTTTTAAATGTAGATGGATAGCTGAATCTTGTCCTGATGGGTTTGTTCTCCTATGTTGTGACATTAGTTCATGAAGTGATCGTTTTGTTTCCCTAATATACAGATCTGCACATGTCTCACTGCATTATATTGCATATACCACATTGCTCATTCTGTGTCTGGGTGTTTTATCCTTGGGGTATTTACTTAATTGTTGGTCTGATGTTGACCTTGGAGTTAATCTATGCTGATTTGAGTGCTGATTGCCAGTGGAGAGGTGCTTGGGTCTTTTTGTTCCTTTTTACATAGTCTATAGATGTTGTTAATGTCTATGTATCTACTGATGTCTGATTTGTCAGTGTGCCAGGCTTCTAGAAATTTCCTGGCATTTTTGGACTTGGCTTTGTTTAAGGATGGTCACGTTTTCCCAATTGAAACATATAGAAGTCTGTCCATATGTTGTGAAATTAAAGAATTTTCATCATTTCTTCTGACTGCTAGTTGGTATTCGTGGGTGCATTCTGCTAGTCTTCTGCCTGTTTGTCCTACATAGTGGTTGTTGAAGACAAAAACCAAAAAAAAAAAAAAACTGCTCAGGGAACCAAAAACCATCACAAACTGTATTAAAGTGAGACAACATGATCGTAATGTTGGAAAATGAAAAAGAATATTTTGAAAACTCAAAATTGATACATTAATTAATGCCTTCTGAAAATAGACTGATTTGCCCACCCACAATTTGTGTAGAAAAATAAATAGTGCATTCTTCTGTTATAGCTATGCAACAGTCAAAAAGAAGTTAGCTATTGAAACGCTAGCTTGATTTTCTTTGGATGAAGAAAAAACATCTTGTCATGGACACAACTGGCCTCCATACTGCGTGCAGAATACAGAACGCAGAGACCCTCCATAACTTGGCTCAGATTCACTATTTATCATTAGATAAGGCTGATTGGCATGTGTGCTTTCTGTACTAAAACAATGCAAAGACGGCCTTTGGCATGTTTCAGTATCAGTGTATCAAACAGAGGGGGTGAGATTACTGTCATATAATTATCATTCATTACTGAAAGCAACCTGCTTTAAGTAATGCAATAAATAATTTGCAGAGAAGACAGGTAAAATTAGACAAATGCACTTGGCACCAGTTGGCTAATTTCATTCTCAAGTGTACAGTATTAGTTTAACACTTAAGAGACCTAAAGCTTAGTTTCATTAATATTTATTCTTTGTCTGAAGTGGGTTACTTATTCTGTTGACAGAACGGATGGATATGTAAAACCATGCCGAGCAAGCAGCCGAAATGTTCCCCTGTATTATTGTAAGAATGCCTTAATCCGCTTTCAACCCCTCTTTCTTTAAACATCTGTCACATAAAGTTGCCTCAAGCCAAAATTCCACATAATGTTGGAAATTCTTTGCCTGGAACACACACAGAAATATGCCAGTTCCCACTGGGGGAAAAATCATTCTGGACTTACTTAGGAGGGTACAAAAGAATTCAAGCTGTGATGTGAAGATTAACTGCCTTTCTTAGAAAACGTTTCTAAAGTTTTCTAATGGATCTTTTCTGTATTTACAATGTTATGATGTCTGAGGTCTTAACTGAATCAATGGTCTTAAAAGATCTATGATTTATTTACACAGGGATTCGTAATGATGAATGTAATGGGAGCAATGGTATGCCTTTGCACTGTTTTCCTTAAGATGGCAGGGGAAACCCAGTGAGACAACTGATTAGCACTATTATGGAATACTTTTCGCTTTCCTTCCTTCCATGGGAAGCTAAATGGATCATCCAAAACGTAAGGAAAGCTTTTTGTATTAGATAAGACTGTGCAGGTCTTGGTGAGAAATTTTGAGAGGAATGGAAGGAAATGTAGGAGTTTGGGATCTTTGGTGAATTTACTAGCTAGGCCAAATTTAATTGATTGTGTTTCCCATTAAAACAAAAGCAAAAACAGATAGTTGATAATCAGATAGCCACTGCCAATCAGATTAATCTTCCCCAATTTGACGCTTCTTTATGCTCCCATCACCCAACCAATTGACTGATGTTCTGTATTTCCTTTTAGCCTGGCTTTTATATTTCAGCAGCAACCAATTTTGTAGAATGGAGTTCTGAGCATGCAAATGGTTACCAAGAAGTTGATGAATTAAACATGCCAGCAATATCTGTGCCACTGAGAAAAGAAGTATTATTGAATACAACTTGGGTTTTTCTTATTTTTAAAACTTTTTTAACCAGAATTACTCTTTTGGTGATATTAACATGTAATGCTAAATGATTGTCTGTCCCAACCCCTCCAAAAAAGTTTTGATTCCAGTTATATATTATTTTAAAAATTATTTCAATTAGTGTGAATATTAGAACCCAATATTTTCTTGGGGGATGAGGGGAGGGGGTTGCAAGTCCTTCAGGTTGCCCACATTTCCAACATACATTTGGAGTACCCTTGCACACTCTAGTTTTTGCAACCAAGAGAGTTGCAAAAATTCTCTTTTATGTTATAATGTAATTTTCGGTTTTTCCAGGTACATATTTTCCCAGTGTTACATCAATATCCTAGGTCCAAAGTTCTTAGTCCATTTTATCATACATTCAATTGATCATTTGTCCAGTGACTATTCAAAGTTATAAGGGTTCTGAACAGATGGACGTACAATCCGTGCTCAAAGTTAGGGCTGTTCCAGAAACCCCGGGCTCACGGGATTGCAGTTATGATAAGTTGCCAAGCACCCCACAATCATGAAATTGCCACCTGCAATCTTCCCTGCCAGCCAGGGGTGGGATTCTACCAGTCCGCACCTATTCCTAGAACCGGTTGTTAACATTCTAAGCAGTTCAGACAACCGGTTGTTAGAAGAAATTACTGGCCTAATCCTGTAAGGAAAGCAGGAAGGAAACATTCTGGTGTTGCTTACAGAAACTGCCTTTCCATTAACCCTTATTACATTCTTGGTAGGACTAGACTTCCTGTCTCAGGAACTTGTCTGGAGTTTTTTTCCCCTCCTTTGCTGGTACTTTGCTTGTGTGGAGTGACCATTTAAAGTTACAATGGCACTGAAAAAAGTGACTTATGACCATTTTTCACACTTACAACTGTTGCAGCATCCCCATAGTCATGAGAGGCCAGGCAAGGAGATGCATGCCTCAATGTGAGTGATATTGAGTTGGCCACACCCAGCCAGTCACATGACCACCAAGCCACGTCCACCCAGTCACATGACCACCAAGCCATGCCCACCACCTAAGCCACACCCACAGAACTGGTTGTTAAAAATTTGAATCCCATCCCTGCTGCCAGCTCTCCCAGAAAGTCCACAGGGAAGCTGTCTAGGAAGGTTGCAAGCCATCGCTGCCTGCCTAATGTCTGCATGCAGGCTGAAAAATGACCATCCTCAAAATGAAGCTTGGATTTCTGCTTGGCTTTTGAGACAGATCTTTTTAGCCAGCCTCTTTGAGAGGGAAAGAGCTGCTTGGTAGAAGGATTCTGTACTGCACAGGGCCAAATCAATCTGGCCGGCAGCTCTTTCATTCTCAAAAATGCTATCTATAAAAGCCCATATTTATGCATGAAGTAGCAGAGAACACCTTCACTGGGCTGGCTAAATGACCTGTCTATGTCCCATTCAGCCCACCCAGCAAAGGAGTTCACTTCCACAGAAAGAGTGAAAGAGCTTCCTGATTTTAAGAGAACTGCTTCCCTGGCCAGGCTGAATGGGGTTCGGATCTTTCCTAGCCCCCATTCAGCCCAGCCAATCAAGAAGTTTCCTTCTGCACAGGGAGCAAAAAAGTTGCCCACTTTCATCAGCAAGTATCTCTTTTGCTCCATCCGATTAACAACTGCAATTGGGAGAGCCAGAATTCTGGTCTTTGAGTGAAGTGTCATATGGGCATCTCCAGGGATGGGCTGCTGGGAGTTCACAGGGGTTTGGGAGAACCCCTAGCTAAGATTCTGTACAGTTTGGAGAATGCCCAAATCCCACTTCTGGCTGGCCCCACCCACTCCATTCCTCCCCTCCCAGGAATCCCCATGCGGCCCATTTTGGATGCAGGTAAGTGCAGGATGCATGCGGAGGCTCGGGGAGGGTGAAAAAACAGGCCTCCCAGAAATTTGGGAAGGCTGGAAATGGGCCTGTTTCTGGCTTCCAGAGAGCCTCTAGAGCATGGGGAGGGCAAAAACGCCCCCCCACCGTGGTGCAGAAGGCTGATTAGGCCACGCCCCCCATGGCCACGCCAACCCAGCAACCTGGCAGAGAACTCTTTGCTAAATTTTTTGAAGCCCACCCCTGGGCATCTTGTTTAATTTATGACCAAAATGGCTGCATTATATTCATAGCATTTAGACTTATGTAATGACCCATTACATAAGTACTGACTGTGTCAGTGTTAGTGTTATTTACATATTACCACCAACAATCTGGATCCCCACTTTACTGACTTCAGAATTATGGTCACTAAACACGGCCTTTTGTTCTTTATTTTTTCTACTGCATGTACAAGGTGAAAAAATTCCTGCAGATCTTTCTTAATCTTCCAGATTCTTATCACACCTCTGTGTAAATTGCAACATTTTAAAAATGAATACTAAGTTACATTACGTCTGGATAATTAGGAACTGTAAAATAATGCATTAAAAAAAGCAGCTGGATCTATGGCAGTGCCTTCTGAAAAAAAATCCTGGTTGTTTTTTTGGGGGGAGAGGGTGCGGGTGGGGGGGAAACCATTGCCAACATTTTAGAACTGACATGACTAGATTAATATTTTTGTTCTGCATGCAAAACTTTAAAAAAAATAATGCTAAATTGCTTTTCATCCATAGCAATACAATGTCAGTGCCACACCGATACTATAATGGAATACAATATATGATTTATTTTTAATTTTTGATAGAGTGCTGAATTTCATTACACTATAGTGTAGTACTAAAGGCAAACATACAATTACAAAAATAATACATTAATTTTATCATTCTCTCCATCATTGAAAATAACAACTTAATATGGTTATTAAATAGTTTGTAAATATTTGGTGCCTATGAAAATTCCCATGCGGGTGCATGCATGCAGCTTTGTGGGCCTATAATGCATACTCATTATTGCGAAAATGTTAGTTCTTGGTCCTACACACAGATTCTTCGTTGCAAGCTACTGATCATAATGGCACTTGCTATTGAATAAATAAGCATATAGCTGTTTTAAACACTTGGATCAGGGGTGGGGAACAATGGCCCTTTTATGACTTATGGAACAACTCCCAGAATTCCAGAGCCAGTCAATTCTAATAAGTTGAAGTCCACAAGTCATAAAGGGAGCTATCATTCCCACCTCTGAATTAGACGAATAGGTTTATTCTTAATGATACTAATCAGTGGTGGGATTCAATTTTTTTATTACCGGTTCTGTGGGCGTGACTTGGTGGGCATGGCAGGGGAAGGATACTGTAAAATCTCCGGTCAGAGATGATATTTGCTGTTCTCCGAACTACTCAAAATTTCCGCTACTGGTTCTCCAGAACTGGTCAGAACCTGCTGAATACCACCTCTGATATTAATCTAAATGAAGCATCCATTTTCAAGCAGGCAACATCTTTAAAAAAGCACTTCACTGATCAGCCAGCCACTATTTTTATTCTTAGCTTTGGAAGTGTCGGTATTAAAGACAAAGTGTTCGGATGATATTCTAGAACTGCAGTCTTTCCCAACCACTATTTAAACCAATATTGTTTTATTTTGTTTCTAATAAATATGAACCTGACTGCACTGTAAACAATATGAGTAAGCAACTACTGTATTTTGTGTGCAATATGACTTGGAGAACATGATTGTTCTGCACCTTTCAGTTCTCTTTTTAGTATAGTATCAGATGATTTAAGTGGAAAATGTTTTCTACTGATTAAATACAATCTGTCTTCCTTTGTCCTGAACTGGCAAGCAAGAACACTGATTGCATTACTGCTTTCAGACAACTGATGTCCATCTTCCTTAATGTCCTTCTGCTAGCATCTAATGTCAGAGCCATTTGCCCAAGTGGTTTTCAGGATAGTTTATTTAACAGTGAATCAAACAGCCACTACTTTTCCTTGGAGCAATGACAGTTTGCCAGAGCTTGAGCCACATAGGAAACAAACTCATAAGTTCTACACATTTCCGAAAGTGGATTTGGGGCAGAGGTTTTTGCACTGTGGCTTGGTGAGAAATTGCTTCCTGGGCCAAGCTATAATATAGCATTAAAGTTTGTCCTTTTGGGTTTAAATGTACATTCAAGAAAAAAGGTTCCAAGGGATTTAACGGGCTGATTTTCTCTACCTGCAGGCCACTTATCATTTGAATCCTACAGCCACGTGGCAAGATAAGTTCACATACCATTAAAAGTTAGGATATTTGATTGGATACCAATTTAGGTGTATTTGCTTAATTTAGGACCTAGTGAAAAATAATGTGCACTTCTCTTTTAAAAAAAACTAGGTTAATTCAGGAGTTTCTTCCATCTTTAAAATCTCTGAGGAATTTTGAGTCAAACACAACTGCTTTTTCAGATAGATTCTATCCCTCCATTGATTGTATCCTGATTCCATTTCAAAAGAAAAACATGTTGCAAATTTGAAGAGTCCAGAAAAAGCAGAACAGTTGAAGAAAACTAGAGTGTAGCAGAGAGCTTTTGTATATCTGCACAACCTATTTGCAACTTCTAATTAAATCAAGCATGCAGAGGTTAATGTCTTGTCCCTTTGGCGCACCAAAGACAATATGAGAAAGACACAAAAAACTCTTGTAAGACCTTGTACAAAGAGACATCTTCTTTTCCCCAGTCCCCTCCCTTATCCAAAAGACAAGCAAATCTTGATAAGCACAACTGGGAAGTATCTATCCACCACCTAAAGTTGAAACATTTGCTTCTTTCTGGCTGAGCTGAGTGAAGAGATAATGGACATCAGTTTTCTTCCTGTCTTCGCAGTTATTGTAACCTCATGAGTCTTCAAATTATCTTGCTTTGCAGTCATTTTTAGGCTGAGTTGGTGCCATATGGTCTGTAAAACTTAGTTACAACAAATGGGAAGGTCAGCATATACAATAACTTGCATTTGTGGCACTTATTTTTTCTACCATCATTGCAGGCATCTACTTGCTATTATCATTCCTTTCTTGTTTTCTCACAACTCATAAGAGTGTCATCTGAGACTGTAAAACTACCTTGTTTTGTTATTTAAGCTACTTGCATTACACATTTTCATTGAATTTCTGTACTGGGAAAGATAACATATAATAGAGCAAAAAGTTTATCTTTAAAAGCATGTTAACAACAACAAAAAGTCTTACTCTCCTATAGATTTTCTATTTGGAAATATTTATCAGGAGATTTAACTATACTGCTAACTTTCGTGAGAAGGAAAAAAAGAAGAAACAAATTTAGTTGACATAAATAAAACTATTTGTTCAGAGACTCCAAACTTTCAAAAGAGACTTATTTTCTTAATTCAACTAATTGCATTTTCATCCAATTGAGAATTATTTATATCCAATGTTGTAACCATGATCATAATCATGATCATTTTATCTTTATGTTAGATGCAAGAACAAGCCAAAGTGTTTAAAGCCAAAACAGATCGTGTTTTATCTTGTTATTATAAGATTCACCAGTCTGAATCATTAGGGTGGGAGATCTTGTGTTATGTTGTTTTACTGCTGTCTTGAAATGAATTGGGCTCTTCATGTAAAAAAGTGAACACATTTCACAAGGCCTTTAAGGGCCAAACTAGATTTAAAGGAATAAAAGAGTGTGAACTGAGAAAAATTCATTCATGTTACTATTTGCTATCCTCACCTGATCTGTATTTTGTCCTGGCTTTGCCCAAACATACACAAAAGCACAAATCATAATCCATATGAATCTACACGTAGCAACATTTCTTCAGCAATTATGTTTGAAGGCTTAAGGTAAATATGTGGGAAATAAAAAAAGGCTTTCTAACCTATTTGGCATTGTGACAACTGTTAATGAATCACTGTCTGGAAATTCATCAGTTCAGAAATAGGTTGCGTTGTCTGTTCTTCATCTGAAACTGTATACAAATTAATTCCAATCAGAATAGCAGTGGCACACTCCAATAATGTTCCTGGGCAAAATACTCTAGGTGTTTGAAAGCCACCTTACTTTCCTCATCCTCTTGCCCTTTTCCACATGCAAATACTCTAGAATTAGGGATTAAAAATTAGCATCCCCAGAAGAACAGCTTTGTAACACCTATAATGAAGCAATGAGCATTTGGACTGAAAAAAAAAACCATTATTTTGACCTATTTTGTTTAGTTACAGCTTCAACTGATGAATCCCAATATTGCTTGAAAAGAGAGAGAACATTAATCCATAATAGCTGCCTTTGCTTGAGCTTCTGAAGGACTTCAATATCTCAGAGAGGATGATGATGATGATAGAGGGAAATATGACCATGATTTTATTTTCTGTTAATCTTGCCAATATGGCCTGCAGTATACTGTTTTATATATCTCTGACAAAGTGATTTCCAATTTATGTATACAATAAAGCATTATTAATGAGGTGTTTCAATAGTCAAGTAAATAGAGCCAATAATATGTGCCTTCAAGGTGGCCTAGGCAGTGAGTTTCACTTGTTTGACATTATACAGAGGAGGATCTTTGTTTTCAAAGGCAACTATAGCAACCCAGGATATCCAATCCTTTTAAAATCATCCGGGCATGAAATTTTGGCCTTGGACAATCTGGAACTGCACTGCCTGTAGACCGATCTAAGCATAGTACACAAAATTGTCTGCTACAACGTTTTGCCTGTTAACTACTTCTTCAGCTTCAGCCACAATAATATATGGGCAAACAATCGATACAAATTCAAGGTAAACCACAGAAAACATGACTTCAGCAACAGAGTAATCAACGCCTGGAATGCTCTACCCAACTATGTTGTTACAGCATCAAATCTTCATAGCTTCAACCTCAAACTGTCTATTGTGGACCTCACCCCATTCTTAAGAGGTCCTTAAAGGGTGCGTGCATAAGTGTACCAGCATGCCTACCGTCCTTGTTTTACTGTCCCCATTTATCTGTATTTACTTCCTTTATTCATGTTTATGTTCATATCTATACTTGTTAACTGTGCATGTTTGACAAACAAATAAAATAAAAATAAATAAATAAAATAAAAATCTCACACAAATATCACCATTTTTGAAAGAAGAGTAAGAGTAACTAGAATTCAAACAGCAAAGTTCATTACAGCTTCAAAACATAACTTTTGCTCACCAGTTCCAAACTCAGATTCTTTTTCCAAAGGATTGGAGAGAATTTCAGGAGATATGTGAATGGCGACAGTCCTGTCATTTTGAGAGTCCATATTGATAGGAGAAAGGGGTCTTTTTATAAAAAAATATTGCATACCTCCAGCTCTTTATCATCTTAGCTATTAGCCATCTCCAAATTATCTTTCAGGTGTGCTGTTATCTTCTTGGACAACTCAGCCCTGATGTTGAGCAATTTTATGATATTATTCACTTATTTATATTTGTTACAGCTGTCCACTCCTACAAACTCTGGGAAGTGTATAAAATCAGATAAAAATAATAAGAACTAAAATAAAGTAACATGGACAGCCTGGACTAAAATGGTCATAAGAGCAGCAACAAACGACAACAGCTTCACCCTATATATTAACCCCAGGCCGGGGACCAAAATCAGCTTTTTCAGAACTCCAGGAAGAGGTCCTGCCTGTATCTCTGGAGGGATATTTCCAAAGGCTGGGGGTCATGACAGAAAAATCATAGTTTCTTGTTCCCATTAAATGACAATGTTTAACAGAGGAGTTCTGGAGCATACCCACTTTGTCTGAATATACCAGCAAATAAAAACATCTTCTCCACAACTTTCCCTCATAACAGCAGGTTGGAGACTGGATGATAATTGTTCAAAATGGAGGATTGTCTTCTTGAGTAGGGTCTGTCACTGCCTCTCTCTGATGCCACCACATGGAACAATCTCTTGGTCATCTTCCAGAGCACCTTAAGAATCCAGTGGCAGCAAGAATCTAATAAACGGGTGGCTGAGATAACAGAGAGAAGGATCTTTTCTACTTTCTTGAACATCACAGGATCAAATTCAATCCAGATAACATCATAAGATTACCTGAGCAACTAACTTGGACTTGCTCAATCAGAGTTCAATTCTGAGCAAATCTACTTGATAGTGGAAATATTCCTCACTATGGCCCTATAGATGATCCTGAAGCCCAACCCTTTCACCACCTTTATTACCATAATGTAGAACCAGATATAGGCTCTTGTTCGTGTTCCATTTGATTCACTATTTGTCTTTCTCCAATAGTACATCAGGCATCACTTATAGTGCTTTATTTGCTGAAGCTCTTCAGAAAATCAAAGAATTTCCCAGGATGTAGGAAACAGAAGCAACAGAGAATGATCCTGGGCAAGGATTCAATCATGCACCTATTCCAGGTTGCAAACAAAGCCTTGGCTGAATTACTCATTAAGTCCTAGAAGAAAACCCCAGCTCCATCTAGAACGTAAAAAGTTCCATTAGTTTCCAGGGGTATGATCCACGGGAGGTGGGTGGTCTCATCTAGTCAGAGGGCCATCAAAGAGTGATGTTGCAGCCCTAAGGCCTCAAATGCAGATAACACTGCAAAGATGACGCTGATGGAAAGGAAGCTGATAGCTTTGATTTTTTTTAAAAAAAATGTTATTTGTTAATACAAATAGTAGGTGATGATGTAATTAAATAATTATAACTATGAGGGAGAATTTGGTGTAGTGATTAAGACACCAGTCTAGAAACCAAGAGACTGTGAATTCTAGTCCTGCCTTAGGCACAAAGTGACCATGAGCCACTCACTCAGCCCTAGAAAGACAGCAAAAAAAAAAAAACCACTTCTGAAATCTTGCCAAGAAAACTGCAGGGACTTGTCCAGGCAGTCACCAGGAGATTGCAGACTCGAAGGCACCTAATGATTTTTTTGTTTTTTTTAAAATTATAATTATAAATATAATTGGATAAATTTTACAGCTGTCATGTTCATTCCGTGACATCTCCAATGAGATGATTTTTTTTAAGTCAAATGACTTTCTGCTACTCACCTTGACTGATCCATCCATACTTGGAAAAGCAGTTTTAGAAAGGAAGTCATCTATTCCTTAGATTCATAGCCAGATCATCTCCAAGTAAATGACAACCATCTTCTATATTTATTCTTTATACTTCAGTTTAGTAGTTTGAGTTTCTAGAGCTTTCTATATTCACTGAGTATATTATCCAAAAGTCTTTAATTCATCAGTTCTGTTTTACAGTACCTGGGTTCAGTACAGTTCTATGAGTTAGGTTCTTTACCCCCCACTCCATTCGATCCTTAAAGTGAAAGATGAGGGAATTTTCAGAAATACCTTATGTGCTGTAATCAAGAGGTTTTGCATGCACATATTCAGTGGAACAACACATCTCCATGCATGTAAAAACTCTTATCCAGACCCCTCTTAACTGACTGGACATATGAACATGGGGACAGACACATTTTCTTACTGAAGGTTGCCACTTATTTTGCAGTGACACAACACAGCAGCAACTGGGTCTGGATGAGGACTATTGGATTCCAAGGTTACAGGCTATTTGATTTCTTTCTTTCCTTCCCTCTCATACTATGTATTCATGTACATATGCTGGTTAACATTACTTGTTGCTCTAGGAGATACTGGAGTAGGTTCAAAGCAGCTTGGTAAACAAAATATTCCTTTTGGTCTCTATCCATATAAAAGATTTGAATGTTTTCATCAGCAATTGGCATGCTATATTGTATCCATTTCCATATTACAAGCCATTATATTGACAATTCTGTATTGCCACTTTATTATATTACTTTACAGATTCCTAGAGTACAAGAGAATAGATCACTATTATAAAGACTTTTCATTAAGGTAAAATATGGATTAAGGAAAACAGAGAAATGGAAACAAATAAGAAATATGCACTTCAGTAGTTTAAGTTTAGATCTTGCATGCACTTAGCATAAGTTAGAGGTGAGATTTACATGAGGTGGTGGGTACAATGAAATGGCAAAGATTCATTGAAAATGGTAAGTTTCTGAAGGGATCTGAAACAAATTGAAGAAGAAGTAACAGAGAGTTATTGGGTAGCTAACCAGGAACAAAGAGTAGAGTCTTTTAGGATAGCAGGAGATCTTTGAAGAATCCATGAAAATTAAGGATTAAGGGTGGAAAAATGAGGGTGGGGAAAAATTCATTAGGAGATTTGAAGATAAGGTCCCAGCTCTGGGAGCTGTCATAAAACCAATGAAGAGGTTTGGAGAGGATTATAATATTTTTTTTAAAAAAACCTCCAGACTTCAGGGAAGCATTCCTAAATATCATTATCCTCCAGTCAGGAGCTTCAAAGGTACATCTGGTGGCTCCTTGTGTGTCAGAGATGGGCTGTTGGGCTGGTAAAACTCTGTTGACTGACTGAGTCAACAGAGAGCTGATTAATGTGAGAAAATCAAGGTTAAATAAGAAATGATCAAAGAAAGAAGCATTGCAACAATGAGAATGGATCAGTATGCCTGTTGTGATGACCACATTTTTGCATTGTTGTATGTTGGAATGACAGATTGAGCATGGCTTCAAAGAAGAATTCAAAGATGAAATCAAGACAACAGACCTGAAGAAGATGTTGCCATAATAGTCTAAATTCTCTTCTTTCTGGAGTTCCTGTTTAATAGCCCTAGGCATTTATTTTGAATCTAATGCTTATATAAATAAGATAATTCACTTTCACAAGAAATTAAAGGAAACTGATTCACCTGTGTTAGTTTTAAAGAATGTGTCAATGCTTGCTTTTGCTGACCTTTTAACATTTTTTATGATTTTTGAACAAAGATATTACATCAGATGGAGTTTCTTAATCATGTCTCTTTTATTGTACCAGAATATTCTTATTTGCAAAAAAAAAAAAAAGGCCATATCCCAAGAGAATGGCTTTTGTTTGAAATGATGCACACAACAATGAGAATCACAGAGGGTTTTTTTCAGTTTTGAGATATTTCCTGGATAGTTTTTTCCCCACAGTTATTACAAGGGAGGGAGGCAGGGAGGAAAGGAGAGAGAGAGAGCATGGGTCAGGTAAGATAAACAACAGTGTAAGAAATTTTGCTAGAAATAAAGAAAAGCATTGGTAAACAAAATAATTCAGAATGGGGAGATTTAACTGTCACACCTAATTAAACCTAAGCAAATAAAGCTTAGTTTGTTTAATACCAGCAATTAAACATGCTGTATATTTTTTAAAGCTAATATTGACATCCAGATGCTGGAACATGCTACATCCTGATTAACAAAAATATTCTCTCTGCTCTCAGATCTTCCTTCCTTATTTTGATTACAAGACACATTAGAAAAAAATCTTTCCCACTACTGTCCTCTGATCACATTACTAAAATATTTTGAACACTAAACTCCTTTCCTATAAGGGAAGCAAAGAAAAGCACACCCACAAGTATTTATAGTGCTTTCATTGCTTGTTACTGGAAGCTTATGTCTGTCCATTTGTGGAATGAAAGAGGCATATTTATTTATTTATTATATTTTTAATCCACCCAATAACAAGAATTCTTTGGAAAGATTGCAAAACTATTAAAAGACTAAAAAAATGCAGCACAGTGAAATACATCAATAAATCAATAGAATGCATGGAAAGAAAAATAAAAGAATTAAAATATAGGCTGTAGAAGCCAAGATACTATGCTATGCAGGCAATTACAATAAAAGTTAAAATCTCAACATCTAAAACAGACTGATTATAATTGGTTTCTTCAGGTTATTTATCTCTTCAAAGTAGAGTCTATGCCAATAACAAGTATTTTCAGAGACTTTGGACATTGGATGCATCTTCTGTGATTTTTTTTACAAGGATCCTTCTCCTTAATTGTAAAGCTGTCCCAAATGTAGGCAACAGAGGTGATATTCAACCGGTTCGCACCTATTAGGAAGAACCGGTAGCAATGATTTGGCATGGGTCGCAGAACTGGTGGCGACCCCTGGCTAGCCATGCCCCCGAAACTGGGTCGCCCAGTTGCCCGCTTGTCCCAGTTGCTCTCCTAGCTTTCTGTACCACATGGTGGCCATGGTGCAGCTCGGGTGGATGCTACATATGCGCATTACATGTGCAGCCACTATACATGCAGTGTGCATGTGCAGCAGCCCCGGGACATCCGCCTGCCTGCCCGCCCTCTCAGAGCATGTTTTCTTCCTTCTCCCGGCAGTGGATGCCCGGCCCGGCCAGCCCAGCCCAGCCCGGCCAGCCAGCAGGTGAGTGGGTGGATATCCCAGGGCTTCTTGCCCCCCTTGTCATGAATGTCTGCAGCAGCCCCTCGGGCCAGCTGAGCCGGGAGCCCACTGTTCCCAGGTTTCTACTCGCCCGTGCTTGGTCGACGCCTCTTGAAGCGGCTGGTCCTGCCCCTCACCCTCCCCTCCATTGCCTGGCCTGGGAAGGATAGAAAAGTGGCCGGGTCCTTATCTTCCCCTCTCTCTCCCCCACTCTCTGTGTCTGTGTGTGTGTGCCAGTCGCGAGTGTAGGAGGAGAAGGGTTGCCTGAAGGGACTGGCTGAACAAGGATCACCAGCTGCTCTGGAAGCATCTCATCAATTTCCATTTAACATTGCCACTGTCTCCAGCTCCAGCCACACAGAGGAGACGCATGTGTGTGCTTGCCATTCCCACCTACCCACCCCCATCTATGCGCGGTGACCCTAATGAGGGTTCTCCCCAATGAGGGAGAAGACTGCAATTTTACTTCAACCTGCTCCATTGCTGAATTTTGCCGCCACCACCTCCTTGGTGGCAGCTGATCATGGGACCTCTATGTGCCAGCCTCGGTGTTACTTTCTGAAAGTGGGAGGAAAAAACACACACAGAGCCGAACCAGCGGCAGTCTCAGTAGTATCCTGGTAGCAGTGGCGGCGGCGGTTTCTGTGGCAGGACTCACCATCAGCCGCCCCGAGCTAAAGAAGCTGGCTGCATCGGGGGAGTCAACCAGCTGAGTGCACAAAGCAAGATGCCTCGGACTGCCCGCAGTTCTCCTTCCTCCACTCCCCGTCCTCTTTCAGGGGCTTCCCACCCACCACTCTGCTTGCTCTGTGAGTGGGTCTGACCGCCTGCCTCTTTCCTACGCTGCCTTCCCCTCAGCGATTCTGTTCAGTGCTTGCCCCCTCTCAGCCCTCCACCCCCCAAACACACCTGCTCAATCCCCCACCCCACCTCAAGTCATGAAGGAGATGAGCGAAGGAAAAGGGAATGGGACTGATGCTGCAGAAGATGCCACCCATGAAGGCAGAAAAGGCCTGGGAAGAATGGAAAGAGCTTTTGTGCGCACTCTCTTCTGAGCCCTACTGCCCGCAAATCCCCCCTCCTCGCCTCTTCTCCTTCCTCCAGCCCTGCCAGTGTAGTCTGCAAATCTCCCCACCTACCACTCCATGCTGCAAAGGTCAACAGCCCCTCAAATGCTGCAGAGCTCCACCCCTCAGCATATTGTAAAGCTCAACCTCTCTTTCTTCCTCACCCTCACCCTATCACCCCAAACGCCATCTCTCGCCATGTTCCACATGACAACCAGCAGAAAGCAAGTCAATGCAGCTTTCCTCCTTCTTCAGGTTAGGTAGAGGGGGGAAAACTTTCCACTCGGGTGGTTTGTGCCCTGTGGAAGCTCCTCTGTTCACCGCTTGCACGAGCGACCGCCAAGCTATTACATCTGACTCACCTCACAGAGGGCTATTTTGCCCAGGTTTCTGCGACTCTCTAGGAGAAGGGTCACCTGAAGGGACTGTCTGAACAAGGATCACCAGCCGCATTGGAAGCATCCCTTCAGGAGACCTTTTTCCTTTTCCTTCTTCTCCTCGCATGTGCATGCCATGCTCCCAGACCCACCATGGCCTCCGGTCATGAGTGGAAGAGGAGAAGGATTGACCGAAGGGACTGGCTGAAGAAGGATCACCAGCTGCGCTAGAAGCATCCCTTGAAAGTAGCGAAGAGTATTTGGCCCAGCTGCGGCTTTGAGAGATAGAGAGATACTGACACACACACACACACAAGCACACAGAGAGAGAGAGAGTAGGGAAGAGAGAGGGAAAGATAAGGAGAGGGGCAGATAAAGAGAGAGAGACAGAGATACAGAGCGGGGGAGAGACCCATAGAGAGAGACACACAGAGGGGGGGGAGGAGAGAGGGAGAGAAAGAGAGAGAAAAAGAGAGGGAAAGAGAAAAAGAGGGAATGAGAGAGGAAGGGAGAGAGACAAGAAAGAAAAGAAAGAGAAAAGAGAAAGAAAGAAAAAAGAGAAAGGAAGCGAAAGGAAGAAAAGGGATAGACAAAGAAAGGGAGAGATGGAAGGAAGGGACAAAGAAAAAAAAAGAAAGAAAGAGATGGATGGAGAGAGGAGACCATGAATGAGATATATGGATGGGTAGATAAATACATGAAAGGAGGGAGGGAGGCAGAGAGAAACAAAAGGAGAGGAAGGAAAGACACAAACCCTGGCTTCAGAAGACTCTTTGAAGCACACAGCAATCTAGGGCTGGCCTGCAAGGGATCTTGGAGGTCATTTAGTCCAACCCCCTCCCCCAGCAGGAGATCCTTACAGAATCATAGAATAGCAGGGTTAGAAGTAAGAGAGAGAGAGAGAGTGTGTGTATGGCTGTCAAAACGCCAAAACAGGTGAAGTAGCGCTGGGGAGATCAGTCATAAATTAGAACACTTGCTAAGCAACCAGCCATTAAGCGAGGACCACTTGTATTTGGTTTGCTGGTCACATGGTCACCTGGCCACGCCCACCCACATGGCCACAAAGACATGCCCACCCAGTCACATGGCCACAAAACCATATCCATCTGGTCATGTGACCATAAAGCCATGACCATCTGGTCATGTGACCAAGCCACGCCCACACAGTCACATGACCTCCAAGCCACACCCACAAATTAAACCATGCCCACAGAACCGGTAGTAAAAAAAATTTGAATCCCACCACTGGTAGGCAAATGTCCCTTAATGATACTGTGGCTACTAACCTTAACATTATCCATTCTTTCTTCTTTGTACTTCAAGATGGCAAGAAAAATTGTCCAAAAGTGTTTAGGCTACAAGAAGGAAGAAAAGAAGGAGAAGCCATGTTGCTGTTTTGCACTCATATCATTATCTTCCATCACTTGTAAAAGCTGAAAAGAGGCTTCTGCATGTACACAATCTACACAAACACTTCTTCCAGCTAGACCATTGGAAAAGACTGAAAGGTAGCATTGAAGCTGGGCATATGTTACCCCTGGGAAAATTGAGGAAAGATCCTCACACTCTGCCAGTATGAGAGTTGAAGACCCAAACTGCTTAATTGAAGCAAATCTAACTGCCCTTGTTTAGGACACATACTTTGGGCAAGTTACCAGTCTCAGTTGGTTCCAACCTTTCCCCCGCACAGCTGTTGAAAAGGCCATTGAATTATAGTGACTAATCTCCTGTTACATTCCAATTGCAAACAGCCACAATAATTTACAGTAGTAAGCAAGATTTTGGCTACCACATATGGCCACAGATTATGGAAAATATAGAGTAACCACATGGAGGAACCCTGATTTTTTATCCCTGACTTTGATAATACTGGATTAGTTGAACCAAAAGTCTGACTTGGGAACCTGCCCTTTCCTATGTTCCTATGTCTTGTAGCATTTCTTGTTCCATGCCACCCAAATTTGCAAACTGCTAACAACCAGGCAATTGGAGCTGGAGGTGGAGAAAATACACCCATATTAGAGGTAAAATATTCCTGCTGTTTCCAAAAGATTGTTTCTCAGGAACAATTTAGAAGCCACTATAGAATGACCCTTAAGGCATTCATAAGCATTCGGGGAAAGTCCCATGTTTCAACTTGTGTATCAAATGTCTCTTTTATTTTAATCTAGCTGGTGAGTCTTCATTATGCCAGCCATGTGCCTAGGGGGCAATTTGATTTTGATATATATTGCTGTGTCCACCCCCATGTTCCACCAAGTAGCTTCTTCTTTTCTTTAATAAAAAAAATCCATGTCAATTAAACACACAATATATGTGCAGAAAAATTTACAAGTGGAGCCAATATTGAATCAAATCAGAATAGAGCTGAAAGGGACTTTGGAAGTCTTCTAATCCAACTCTCTGCTCAAGCAGGACATCCTATACAAATTGAGACAAGTAGCTGTCCAGTCTCTTCTTAAAAACCTCCAGTGATAAAGCACCCACAACTTCTGAAAGAAAGTTGTTCCACCAGTTAATTGTTCTCATTATTAGGAAGTTTCTCCTTAATTCCAGGTTGCTTCTCTCTTTGATTAATTTCCATCCATTGTTTCTTGGCTTGACTTCTGGTGGTTTGCATAATAATAACCCTCTTCTCTGGCAGCCCCTCAAATACTGGAAAACTGCATCATATCACCCCTAGTTCTTCTTTTTTCTAGATTAGCCATACCCACTTCCTGAAACTGTTCTTCATATGTTTTAGTTTCCATGCCTTTAATCATCCAAAGTTTGCTATAAATTGCATATGTTATATTGGTGAAGGAAGAAAAGAATGAGTATTGGTGGACAATAGGTGAATTTGAAAATCTCAGTAAGGCTTTTGACTACCAGTGAGTGGATGGATTGACCACTGTGTTTTGACTAAGCTTGGGGAAAATGCATATTTTTAAAAGTTCAGAAAACTGTGAGATGTTCTTCTATATACATATGTTGTTTTAAGAATCCAAATTGACTAAACCAAACTTTAGGAAAAGAAATACAGGCATATAATACTCATGTCTCTTTCCTGAAAACTGTCTGACAATGCCTCTCTTTCTTCTATTGTATGACTATTTGGCAACTTCACATTTGCAAGTTTTTCTAATGCTCTAGCTTTTCCTATGTATAATTATCCATGTGCGTGCCGATTCTTGCAGCTGTAATACATAATTATTTATTATTTGTGCTTGACTTTACCTCACTGCTATTTAAATGCTGAGTATTGGAAACTGTTATCATTCTATTTTGAAAGGAAAAAAATGCTTAAAGGAACTAAATCTAGTCTTGGAACTCAAGGCCTGGATACATCCTCTTTAATCCTATACTGTTTTTCTTGGGCAGGTTCAATACTTAAAGCTGTGATTAATTCATTAATCCATTGTCTGGGTTTTTTCCCCTTATTTTCAATCTGTGCTGTCTTTTGATGACTGTCTGGACAAGTCCCTGCAGTTTTCATGGCAAGATTTTCGGAAGTGGTTTGCCCTTGCCTCCTTCTTAGGACTGAAAGAAAATCTGTGCCCCAATGTGTGCCTGGCTGGTTTTGGGCTGAAGGTGGGTCTAGAACTCTTGCTCTCTCAATTTCTAACTTTTGGTGCCTTAATCACCACACCAAATTGGCTCTCATTATCTGAATTTCTTCAATTGTTCCTCTATTCCCAATATAAAAAGCTTTTTGTAAGAATGGTATGACTGATAAGAGTAGTATGCATTTCAAATTAATGGTGTTGAAGATCTGTACCTGATAACTTTGACAAGTAGTTAATATTTCACTTATGTTACATAAGTCATCATTCCAAAAGGCCTTGATTCACTTTCACGATATACATGCTCTGGATAGCAAAAGCACTAGCACTTAGACTTATATACCACTTCACAGTGCTTTCCAGCCCTCTCTAAGCATTTTGCAGAGTCAGCATATTGCTCCCAACAATCTGGGCCCTCATTTTACTGACTTCAGAAGGATGGAAGGCTGAGTCAACCTTGAGTCTGGTAAGATTCGATATGCCAAACTGCTGGCAGCTGGTGATCAGCAGAAGTAGCCTGCAGTACTGTACTGTAACCACTGCACCACCAAGGCTCATTCAGGATACAATTCAGTAGTGCTTATTTTGTTACCCCATCATGGCTAATCAGAAATGGAGTATTTCATAGTTCTTGAAGTAGGTTTCCCAATTTATTTGGGGGAAATTTGCTAGAAAATCTACTTCAGATGTAATGCTAACTTTTCAGTTTTTTCAGTGTTTTGCTGCTCAGTACAGACAAGCAGGAAACACTGGGACACATGTAAATAGAGTTCTCACTTCTTTGGAGGATAAGAATCTAAGCAATTGCTTGACTTGTTCACAAAGAGAAGGATGTGGATGAAGAAGCACAATCCTCTGTGAATCCAGAAAAAAAATCCATCAAGGAAAAATCCAGAGCGGTTTAGGGAAACAGCTTTATTTTAGTGGGACTTTGGAAGAGATTTTATTTGAGATCTAATGCTGAATCTTTATATTTACTGTTTCAATTTATGGAAAAGTTGTCTAGATTCCAAAATGTCCTGGAAATGAATTATTTTTTTCCAGGATTCCAAGAAATCTAAACAAGCTATACGATTTGGAGATTTAAAAAAAAAACCACAAATTATGTGACAATAAAATTATGATTCCAAAAAAATAACTGGATTGAGCACAATGTCTAATTGTTCAATGATGTTTTATTTTAAACTGTTTATGTTTTCCTAAGCAACAATTAATCATCCTAAAGTTTATGATATAATTATAGTTGTTACAGTTACATCAAATAACTCCTATTTTAAATGGATTTGTATGCATTAATAGTTTGGTTGCACGCATCTCCCTGTGAAAAAGCTGAACTATAATCTGATTAATTCTCATGGGTAAAAATAGCCCATGATGCAACATAGCATCGTATAATACAGAGCTATATTTATACATAATATATGCTGGGAAAAATGCTACTTTTTCATATAAAAATAACAAGACACACTTTATGTCCTGTAAAGGTCAGCGAATCCTTCCTATCAAAAAAGGATTGCTTGCTTCAGCTTTTAGGTCACTAAACTTGGTCAGTTTAATTGAGGTTAATCTAATTTCCCTCTTCCTTTATCATCTGAGCATAGCAGTGTTAGCCACAAAGAGACCTAAGATTGGCAAAGGTTAGTGTAGAAGTTACTTGAGGTCCTCCTTCCTGAAACACTTCTTAGGTTATTGCTTTTGGCAGGGAGTTCTACAGCAATTTGACATCACCCTGCTACTTCATTCAACTGGATGGAGAAGTTTTTTGGGGGCATCTGGCAATAGGCTTGGGATAAGACATGAGGTTGAAGAACTGAAAATAAAGCCCCTTCATTTATGGGTAGTGGATTTTTTTTTCACAGAATACATTTTTTTGGCAGGTTTCTGCCATCTGTAAGAAATAGCTACTGCTTATTTTTAGACAGTCTGGTTATATCATCAGTATATATAAAAAAACCATCTAGGAGCCAAAAAGAAATTGAAAATGCTTTTAAAACTCCAAAGGTTCTGGGATTTCTCAGACTAAAGACAAAATGCTGTTTCTCAAGGCTCTGTTTTACCCACCCACTCACCCACTATCTTCTTTTGAAAAGTGTTTTGGGAAATTACAAAAAAATGTGATTTGCTAAAATGATGCATGCTGACCGCATACACAGTTTCCTTGGCTGATATTATGTGATGGATTCAACTCAACAATGCTCTTTGGCATTGTATTCTGTCTTTCCAGGCCTACATTGTTCAATTGTCTTCTGCTTCTTGGATCCTCCTTCTCACCCACACAAACACAGTAAGGGTGCAGTTAAGAGACCACATTCTGCACATTTCCTGGCAGTTCAAGGTGTCCAGCCAAGAAACAAGATTGAAATCGATCCCCTTAGTTTAAAGGGCAGTACTTTCTCTAGAACAAGAGCAAAAATCCACTGGCCTTCTAGATATTGATAAATTTCAGTTCCCCTAGTAAGGTTAACTATCAAGGCCAATGGAGAGTGAACTGAAATTTAGAAGCATATACTTTATTTATCATGTAATAAATAAATTTATAATATAATAAATAAATTTATCATATAATAGAATAATAATTAATTATTAAATGACCACTAATTTACTGATTCATTGAATTGATAGAGATTTAATACTGTATCATTGATTATCTAGTTGATTGATTGATTCTTAGTAATAAGTTGATTGATTGATTTTTAGTAATAAGTAACCTTACTTTTGATTTGTTCTCTAACTTATCAATTAAAATTTATTAATTACCAACATTCATTAAGTAACTGTCTACTTATCACATTAATTAGCTATTGTAATTGTTTAGTGTACTATTGTCACTGACCGTGCCAGCCAGAAACTCCAGAAATTCCAAATTCTCTACTATCAAACAAAAACAAAATAATAATATCTCTATCAATGACCTCCCAGTCTCCTGGACATGTTTCAGATGTCTTAAGACCATCAATGAAAGCAAAAATAACATCAAATGCTACCTATGTGACAATCAAGCCCACCTTGCCTGTTTAGCTGATCTCCTAAAAGCATCAGATACATTCCCTTGTCTATGTCCATCATGTTTTCCTAAGCTAAACAAACCAAGTACCCTGCCTGACAGAGTTGATAGCATAGAATCACTCATGCACTCAATAGAAAAATGCTTAGCAACATGTTTTGAAACAATTATACAAGAAAGCCTAATTTCTCTTGGAAAAAAAAAATACAGCACCGATAAGCAACTACCTATCAGCCCAAAAACAAATCCCAACCCAACAACCACTACCACAACTATCTCAATTACAATCACAACTACAACCAAAAATAACCACCAAACCACAACCACAAATAATTACTATCCCATCAAATAATTCCACAAATGATATCCCCTTATTCATCAGAGACATCATGGAATGTGATCAGAAACGTCCAAATGCCATCTTATTTGGTCTTGAAGACACCAATGAATCAGAAGACATCACCAAAGTTCGCAATATCATAAGCAACTCAAATACAACAAACATCTCTCCTAAAGATATCATTGAAATAACCAGAGATGGCCCTGAGTTCAAATACAATGATGGCTTGATGACCCCAAAATTTTGTAGAGTTGTATGCAAAAATGAGTCCAGCAAACGCATATTCATTCACATAATAAACACCATTGCAAATACCAATCCCAACCACAAAAAACTTCGCTCAAGACCAGACTTATCCATACTGCAAAGAATCCACTCCCATGACCTCCACAATGAACTCAAAAGACATCTAGACAATGGAGAGAAGGATCTGTACATTGACTACCACACTGTTTATATCAAAAGTAAGTCACACAACCACAACTCTACATCCAACCCTACCTCATCCAAACCACCATCACTCAAAACAAGGCACACATGCCCCTAACTACCTCAATTCCAATTACAACTGGCCTTAAATGCAAGCTACTCAATGCTAGAAACCTTGTGAATAAAATACCTGAATTTCTCCTCTTACTAAATATGGCTAAATTTGACATCATATTTGTCTGTGAAACATGGCTCAGTGCATCTCTCCCTGACTCCATTACCACAGTAAGAGACTATCATGTTTACCAATCAGATCATGAAATCCGTAGAGAAAGTGTTGTTGCTATCTTCTATAAAAAGTCCTTACATCTAAAAACGATCCAAGTTACCCAGGAACTTGCTCTTCCTGAGATCATCGTCTGTGAACTATCCTTAAATACCACATTTCGTTTCTTACTATGTTACAGAGCCCCTGATTATGACATCAAACATGTAAACAAGCTTAATTAACTACTAACATGGGCAACATTCTGCCCACACACTTTTATCTTTCTTGGTGGCTTCAATCTACCTCACATTAACTGGCCCCTAAACGAATGTAAAACTGAATCCTTACATGCAACCTTCTACAATGCTGTAACAAACCTGGGACTAGAAAAATTAGTAACCAACAATGCTAGACTTAACAACTGCCTCCATCTCATCTTCTGCAGTAGTTTGAATTCAATTTATGGAATACAAATTATAGAACCCTTTTCCAACAGTGACCACAACATGATTGACTTTTGTCTCAACATACATCCACACAAAAATCACCACAATGATGTAATCCCCAATTACAACTTCAAAAAAGGCAACTATGATCTTATAGACAATGATCTCTCATCCCTTAATTGTCAATTTTTATTCACTGGATGCAATACTGTTGAAGACTATTACAATTTATTTTTACTTGAAGTCAAAAGAGTCATCAAACTATATGTACCAATAACAACTCCAAAAACCAGAAAAAACAGATTACCCATATCAATAAGGAAGCTTCAATCCAAAAAGAGATCACTTTGGTGGAAAAACAAATCTGGTCACTTTGCCAACTTCAAAAGCCGATACAAAAATTTATGCCACCAGATAAAGACTGAATGCATCAATTATCACATTAAACAAGAAGAAAACCTTCTATGTACCAATTCCACCTGCACTTTCTGCAATTTTGTAAACAACAAACTAAAAGACTCAAGGTCCATCTCACCCCTGAAACATCCTAATGGTAAAGACTGCAATGACAACAACATTAAAGCCAACTTCTTTAACACATTCTTTGGCTCAGTATTTGTAAACAGCAATGGATCATGCCCAGTATTTCCTAGTCAAACCACAGACAACTACAATGATCTAATGCATATCGATTTTATGGAAGACAATGTTGAAAAAGCACTATGCAATCTAAAACTACCTCTATCTATTGGACCAGACGGAATATGTGCCTACTTCTTTAAAAAAGTTATCCACTGCCATAGCCGAACCTCTAAACATAATCTTTGAAAAATCTTTCAGGACCAGCTCCTTGCCAAACCTATGGTAACAAGCCACGATCATCCCCATCATCAAAAAGGGAGACCCCAGCCTATTTGAAAATTACAGACCAATCTCTTTATGCTGCGTCACCTGTAAAGTCATGGAATCAATTATTAACCAATCCATTATCCTCCACTCAGAGACAAAAAACCTACTCTCTAATAAACAATTTGGTTTCAGAAAAAAAATCCTGTAATCTGCAACTCTTACACTGCAAAAACATATGGACTACACAACTCGATCAGGGCAAGCAATAGATGCAATCTACATAGACTTCTGTAAAGCCTTTGATTCAGTGGTACACGACAAACTACTCCTAAAACTAAAATCTTATGGTATCTCTGGACACTTTCATAACTAGATAGAAGCATTCCTGTCAAACAGACAACAAATAGTCAAAATTGGGAGAGTCTTATCAAATTCTGTACCTGTCAACAGTGATGTCCCCCAAGGCAGTGTTCTAGGACCAGCTCTCTTCATACTCTACATAAATGACTTCTGTGATCATATTAAGAGCAACTGCGTTCTCTTTGCTGATGATGTAAAGCTATTCAACACCACTGACAATACTGCTACCCTTCAAAAAGACCTCAACTATGTATCAGAATGGTCAAACAAATGGCAACTTCAAATCTCAACAAATAAATGCTCTGTCTTATATATTGGTAAAAAAAAAATCAGAAAATAAAATACAGGCTGAATTAGTCAAGACCTTGGGGATGACCCAAACTGTCAAGGATCTTGGAGTACTCATCTCTAATAATCTAAGTGCTAGAGCCCACTGTAACTACATAGCCAAAAGAGTTGTTAACCTAATCTTATGTAGCTTTTTCTCTGGTAGTATTACACTACTAACTAGAGCATGAAAAACATTTGCTAGACCAATACTCGAATACAGCTCATCAGTCTGGAACCCACATTACGTATCTGATATTAATACAGTTGAGAAAGTCCAGAAATATTTCACAAGAAGAGTTCTACACTCCTCTACTCATTGCAGAATACCTTATGCCACCAGGCTTGAAATTCTAGACCTAGAAAACCTAGAACTACGCTGCCTTTGGTCCAATCTAAGTATAGTATATAAAATCATACATTGCAATGTCCTACCTGTCAATGAATACTTCAGCTTCAACCATAACAATACAAGAGCAAACAATAAATACAAACTCAAGGTTAATCGCACCAAACTTGATTGTAGGAAATACGACTTCAGCAACAGAGTGGGCAATGTCTGGAATACTCTACCTGACTCTGTGGTTTCTTTCCCAAACCCCAAAAACTTTTACCTTATACTGTCTACTATTGACATCAACTCTTTCCTAAGAGGTCTATAGAGGGCGTGCATAAGGGCACAAATGTGCCTACCTAACCTGTCCTATTGTTTCTTTTATTTTTCTTATATGTATCCATGTATTCATAACTATGTTTTTACTTATATCTATTATCTTGTAAGCAATTGACAAACCAAATAAAATAAAATAAAATAAATAAATAAAGGGTAGAAGTTGCCCATATTTAGATACTTTAATCAAGCCCTTAAAATTTTGCATTGGAAGTAGCCCAGGGCTCACCTTAGCAAGATTAAATAGGGTTATTTAGATAGTGGATTTTGAAATGATTCAAGAAAATTCAATGCTGGACAGAGGAAGTGCCCTTTAGACCAAGCGTTAAGGAGGGATAATATTCAGTAATAAGTATTTGGTCTGCATGTCAAAAACCAACAACCTCAGGTTCTTTAGCTGATGTTTTTGGTTAAAGGATCAAGTAGCAGATGATATGATGGATCCCTGAGTCTTGAAATAGCTTTCATTAGTCAAAATAGTTGACATAGAACTAAAGGGACTAAGGCAGTATCATTTTAGAGGTGTTCCAACTTTTGTATAGAATATTGCCTCAGCCTGAAGTTCTGTGTATTGCAGTGATCCCTACAAGAGACAGCTGGATTCTTTTTAGATTCACACAATTCTGTCCTACTATGAGCATTAAAAAACAGCTTCTTAGGACATCGAACTACTTATTTTCAAATCAAAACATCCTGAGTTACAAAAGAAGTATGAGGTTGAAATATATCTGCTTTATCCTTAGCCATAACATTGTAGGCAAGGTTGTTGAGAAAGTAGGTGGGCCCTGGATGAGACAGATTTGCTGAATTGCTTATAATCTGGGTTCAGGCCTAGGCATGGGTTGATTGTTCTTCTGGATCGGGATGGTCCTGTTAGAAATCAAAGTATCATTTAATATAATCAATCCTGGCATACTTTTGGGCTACTTGCAAGGAACAGAGATTGGAAACACTGCTTCAGAGTAATTCCACACTTAAGTAGGCAATTATAATTAGGGTTGCTATGGGAAAATAATCAATGTGTGGTCTCCCAGAGCTTGACTATCTCTGTCATATTATTTAACATCATATTATTATCTTAGTGGTGAGAACTGGTTAATCTGACTGTCACCCCAAAGACAACTTTGTGAGAGCCAACCTAGAACTAAAGAGAAACTTCTGACAGAACAATTAATCAGTGGAACGACTTGCCTCTGGAAGTTGTGGGTGCTCCAACATTAGAGGTTTTAAATAAGAGATTGGACAACAATTTCTCTGAAATGTTATAGGGTCCTGCTTAAACAGGAGAAGGGTTCTTTCCAATTCTGTTTCTGTGTTATCTCGTGAAAGCAGTGAATAAATAGGAAACAATTGCAGTACTATTGAAGTCTTATTATAATGAACTGCTTAATAAAAAGCATTCTGCAGACTTCTGGCTGATGTCATATCGATATCGGACATGAGGAGCGGGTCTCTGTGCTCCCACACTGACTTCTCCCTGTTGGAAGGTTCTGAAAGGAGCTAAAGTCACTCTGTAGGGCTGGTGAAGAAAAGAGGGGCACCCAGTAGTTCCTGGAGAGCCACAACTCTCCTAATTTATTTATTATTTATTTATTTATTTATTAATTACATTTATATACCGCCCTTCTCCCAAGGGACTCAGGGCGGTGAACAGCTCGTCTAAAAACCCCACAAATACAAAAGTTAAAAAGTAATTAAATATTTAAATCAGCTGCAGACTAAAATTAGGAAACCCCCCCCCCACCCTTAAAACCCAATTTAAAGTTAAAAATGGAGATCAAATTTAAAATCATTATCTCAGCCCAGGCCGGCCTGCTCAAAGAGCCAAGTCTTTAACGCGCGCCTGAAGGCCCTCAGGTCCGTGCCGGTACGAAGTTCCGGTGGCAGAGTATTCCAGAGGGCGGGGGCACCCACAGAGAAGGCCCTACCCCTTGGCGCCGCCAGACGACACATAGCGGCCGACGGCACCCGGAGCAGACCCTCCCTGTGGGAAAGCACCGGCCTGTTGGAGAACGTTGGCAGAATGCGGTCCTGAAGGTAACCTGGTCCCATGCCATGGGTCGCCCTAAAGGTCAAACTAGAACCTTAAAGCGAACCCGGAGAGCCATCGGCAACCAATGCAGCTCGCGCAGGAGAGGCGTCACATGGGCGCTACGCGACGCCCCCATAATCACCCTCGCGGCTGCATTTTGCACCAACTGGAGTCTCCGGATGCTCCCCGCAGGGAGCCCCATGTAGAGGGCATTACAATAGTCCAGGCGAGAGGTGACAAGGGCCTGAGTGACCGTGCGCAAGGCGCCCCGATCCAGGAAGGGCCGCAACCGGTAGATCCGACGGATCTGATGAAACGCCCCCCTGGAGACGGCCGCGATGTGATGTTCAAGCGACAGCCGTACATCCAGGAGGACTCCCAGGTTGCGAGCCCTCTCTGTGGGGGGCAGAACCTCCCCCCCAATAGCCAGCGAAGGTGTCAGCTGGCTATATCGGGGCGCCGGAAACCACAGCCACTCGGTCTTGGATGGGTTGAGCTGAAGCCTGTTCCCGCCCATCCAGTCCCGCACGGCCTCCAGGCACCTAGACATAGTCCCCACAGCATCGTTGGGGTGGTCCGGAGTGGAGATGTACAGCTGGGTGTCATCTGCATACAGATGACACCTCACTCCAAGACCACGGATGATCTCGCCCAGCGGCTTCATGTAAATGTTGAACAGGAGGGGAGAAAGGACCGACCCCTGAGGCACCCCACAAACCAGGGGCCTAGAGGTGGACCTCTCCCCCCCCGCCAACACGAATTGCGAACGGTCAGAGAGGAAGGAGGAGAACCATCGGAGGACGGTTCCACCAATCCCCAACCCCTCCAACCGTCGCAATAAGATACTATGGTCGATAGTATCAAAAGCCGCCGAGAGATCTAATAGGACCAGGACAGAGGAGAACCCTCTGTCACGAGCCCTCCAGAGATCATCAACCAACGCGACCAATGCCGTCTCAGTGCTATGTCCAGGCCTGAAGCCCGATTGGAACGGATCGAGGTAAGTTGCTTCCTCCAGGTACTGGGGGAGCTGACGTGCCACCACACTCTCAACAACCTTCGCCACGAAGGGAAGGTTGGAGACTGGACGATAGTTGTTTAAAATAGCCGGGTCCAGGGAAGGCTTCTTGAGGAGGGGGCGCACCACCGCCGCCTTCAGGGCGGTAGGGAGCAACCCCTCTCTCAAAGAAGCGTTGACAATCCCCTGGAGCCAGCCTCGTGTCGTCTCCCTGGCGGCCGAAACCAACCAGGAAGGACACGGGTCCAATAAACAGGTGGTGGCATTCAGACCCCCCAGCAACCTGTCCACACCCTCAGCGGTCACAGGATCGAACTCCCCCCAGATAACACTCTCAAGACCTGCCCCGGACACCTCCCCCGGGACCACCCAATTGGAGTCGAGCCCTTCCCGAATCTGAGCGATTTTATCATGCAGAAATCGGGAAAACTCCTCCGCTCTACCCTGCAAGAGGTCATCCCGCGCTCTCGGTTCAAGTAGAGAGCGGGTCACTCTAAACAGGGCGGCAGGCCGATTTTCTGCTGATGCAATAAGGGCGGAGAAATACGAAGATTTCGCCGCCCCTATCGCCACAAGGTAAGTCTTAATATGAGATCTCACCTGTGTTCGGTCAGACTCAGAACGGCTCGCCCTCCAAATGCCCTCAAGACGTCTTTTTCGGCACTTCATCTCCCGTAGCTCCTCCGTATACCACGGAGCCAAATGGGATCTGTGCCGAGTCAGAGGTCGCATAGGCACAACTCGCTCTAGGGCCCCGGCGGCCGACCCCTCCCAGGTGGCCACCAGGTCTCCAGGCGAGCTGAGAGCCAGAGATTCAGGAAATGGCCCAAGCTCCCTCTGGAACCGATCCGGATCCATTAGGCGCCTGGGGCGGAACCATGGACTAATGGACTTAGGTCTTCTTCCCTCTCCTCAACGAGGAGAAGAGGCAGCCATCATGGCTGCCACAAAGCTGGGACAGCTGAGAGGAACAGATGAATGGTGATTGGAGATGGATGAGAGGATTCATTTTTATTTAGACCCTAAGTTTAAAGAAAAAAAGAAAGAGGAAAATCCAGGAAAAATAAACTCTTAGCACTATCTTTTAAAGTGGTGAACTACCATAGAAAAATCCTAGACCTAAAAGAAAAGGAACTAAGGGGAGAAAAGCTAAAGACCTTTTTAAACACAGAAAATTGGCCTATTAAATTGGGCAAGTGTTGTTTTGGAAAGGCATTATAAAATGCTGGACTATCTACTTGAATCTATTTGAATAGTTGACTTCGCTTCCATAAATTGAATTAAATTTGGATTAATTAAATCTACAAGACTTGAAACAATGCTGAAACCTAAACTGAGGGTGCCATATACTGGTGAATGGAATATATCAGACCCCTAGAAATACCTTTTGATGAGAGGAATAAACAGCATCCATCTGGAGCAGCAGTCACCAACCGGTGGGCCATGGCCCACAGGTGGGCCATGAGAAAATTTTGATGGGCCACAGAGTAATCTCAGCCCCAGAGCACCCCCCCCAAAGCAATTAATTCAGGCTGCACAGAAACACAAGGCTGTGCCACCCACATGGCCTACGGAAATCCTCTCCAACCACTCACTCCTTACCCGGCAAACTTGCCTGCTAAATTTCTATTTTTCCTTTTTCTGACCATCATCTGTTCTGCTGTGCTGGGAGATTTAGATTAGCTAGGAAGCAGGAAATGGTTGGATTTCTTGCTTTCTAGCTAGTTTTTAGATCTTCGGCTCTGCTTTTAAGCACAGCCAAACCTCCCTTAGGACTAAAGGTTCTGTTATTCAGTGCAGACTCACGGCAATCAAATTTGAGAGACTGAGCTAGCCAATGGCAGATAGATAGATCACTGAATGATTCTGTGAGCAATTCAATCTGCCTGCCTGCATTGCCTGATTTTGAGTGAAAGTTGCTTTTTTAAAAAAATAAAAAATTCAATATTTACATACATGTTGTGTTGTGAGTTAATTTTATGAGTTTGCTTGCAAGCAAATTTTATGTGACAGACTGAGCTAGTCAATGGCAGATAGATAGATCTCTGAATGAATCTGTGATTCTGTGAACAACTCAATCTGCCTGCCTGCTTTGCCTGATTTGGGGTAAAAGTTGCTCTTTTTTAATAAAAAATTCAATATTTATATAAATATTTATAATATTTACATACAAGCCATGCCCAGCCAGTCACATGACCACCAAGCCACACCCACAAATTAGGCCATGCCCACAGAACCAGTTAATGGTCCCTGGGATTTAAAATTATGAGTTTGGTGGTCCCTGAGGTCCAAAAGGTTGGCGATCCCTGATCTGGAGGACTGTGGTGACACTTACTGTTCTATAACTAGCTACTGTATAATTACTGGAGACTCTATTATGAGAATAAGGAAGACTTTTAAGTAAAGCAAAGTTATTTTTGATTTGCAGAAGCTTCCTGGACTATTTAAATGGAATTGATTAATCCTGAGATGTAAAGGACTATGATTATTGAACTTCCTGAGAAGTAATATTGGACTGGAATATATTGCTTTTGGACTTGAGTAAGAGTGGGACTTATTAAATTAAGACAAGATGCTCCATCAAGGGGAAAGCAGTGAGATTTTAAGAGAAGTGGCATTGATGTTTCAAAGCATTAGGGGTACTATGGAAAAGAATCACAGAGAGATAAAGTACCTAATGCAAAGCATATATGGGAAAATGATGATGAATGAGGATCAGAGTCCAGGAAAGAGGGAGATAACAAAAAAGACAGAATGGACAAACCAGCAAATAAAGAAGAAGATAGGAAGGAAAAGATGATAAAAATAATAATGACTGATTAAATAAACCAAGAGAAAAGCATTTTAAGAGGTTTTGAAATGGAATTGGATAACCTGGAAGATACTTTTGAAAGAAAGATAGTGTCAGGATTCCAGCAGTTGCTCCAATTAAATCATGAGCCTCAAACCACACTCCCAAAACTAATGTCAACTCATAAAACATTTTGTATACCTGTTTTATAGTTGTCAGATAGGGGCTTGGGTTGATATTTTGGAGACCTAGCAGCTTGGGAGGATAGAGTTAGGAGAAATATACAGTCTGAATGGTGAACATACACATTATGATAGAAATAAAGATCCAAAAAGAGGAATATGGGAGGCAAGCCAAAAAATGAATAAAAATTGAAGCACTAAAACGAACGAGAGATGATGGAGGTGTGTGTGTGTGTGTGTGTGTGTGTGTGTGTGTGTGTGTGTGTGTGTGTGTGTGTGTGAGAGAGAGAGAGAGAGAGAGAGAGAGGTAGAAACAAAAATATACACTATTATATGAAGCAGTAGTTAGATGAAATATATTTTTCATAACAGAATATAAGTAATAATTTGATGGGAAAGATTAGAGGGGGAAAGATGATATTACTATGTATGCTTATAACATTATTGGCATTAAAATGGAATATTGAAATATTGAATAACCACTTTTAAAAAACCATGTATATTAATACTAGGGTTATATAAGCTTGATTAATATTTCTGGATTGGGACGCCTTACGTACGGTCACTCATGCCCTTGTCACCTCTTGCCTGGACTACTGTAACGCTCTCTACATGGGGCTCCTTGCGGGGAGCACCCGGAGACTCCAACTGGTACAAAATGAGGCCGTGCGGGTGGTTATGGGGGTGTCACGAAGCTCCCATGTGACGCCTCTCCTGCACGAGCTGCATTGGTTGCCAGTGGTTTTCCGGGTTCGCTTTAAGGTTCTGGTTTTGACCTTTAAAGCGATCCATGGCATTGGACCAGGTTATCTGCAGGACCGCGTTCTTCTGGTAGTCTCCCACCGACCTGTGAGTTCCCACAGGGAGGGCCTTCTTCGGGTGCCGTCAGCTTCTATGTGTCGCCTGGCAGCTCCTAGGAGTAGGGCCTTCTCTGTGGAGGCCCCCGCCCTCTGGAATGGTCTGCCTCCGGAAATACGCAATAACATGGACCTGAGAGCTTTCAGACGTGCATTAAAAACCTGGCTCTTCAAGCAGGCCGGCCTAGGCTGAAATGGGATTTTTAATTTAGTATTTGTGTTTTAAATTGGGATTTTAAAATTTGGGTTTTAATAACTTATTGGGGGAGGGTATTATTTAATTCTTTTTAACTTTTGTAATTGTAATAAAG
Source organism: Bungarus multicinctus (assembly GCA_023653725.1). Lineage (NCBI taxonomy): Eukaryota > Metazoa > Chordata > Lepidosauria > Squamata > Elapidae > Bungarus > Bungarus multicinctus. The sequence continues at coordinate 49,933,793 of CM042836.1, read as the reverse complement.
TTTTATGGTTGGCTGTGCACCGCCCTGAGTCCTTCGGGAGAAGGGCGGTATATAAATATAATAAATAAATAATATAACAACTATTATGATTATCATTATTGATGTTTGTATCAAAATGAATTATAGCCAGGGACCACACTGTTCATGTATTGATATTGATGTTTATTTAAAAATAAAAATATAATAAAACTTAGAAAAAGAAAAAGCATTTTGCAAGTACTCTGTGACAGCCGCTGTACCAATGTAACAATTGTATCCAGATAATTTGCATTTTTGAACATCAGTGGTCCAACGCAGGATAGTGATGCTAATTATAGATTGTTTCAAGGCAAAGGCAGTCCAGCAAATGCACTTTTTTGCACATAAGCAGAAAGTACACATAACTGTTGGAGACACTTGCTCACATAATTGAATTTAAATCAACATAAATTCAATAGCAGCCCAGCCCCAGGAAGATCTCCATTGTAAAGAAGTACTTTACAATGCTCAAAGATGAAAAATGCTAACACTGTGCCACAACTTCTGATGCACACTAGCATGGCAAATTATTCCATCACATATTGCAGAAAACATGCTTTTTGAATCGATGCTATTATTCATGCAAGAAATCAGATAATGAAAAAAAATTACAAGAGATTGGATGGCACCATGTAGAGTATCAAAAGTTCAGCCTTGTTCAGATAACTTAACTTAATACTGTTCATTCTTCATAGTGCTGGTTCCCTGAGCCAGTCTCTTCCTTTGTGCCCACTTCTAAATTTATAGTAACATTGTAATCTCTAAGTCAGAATCATTGTCAACTCTTAGCAACCACATACAGTAGACAGATTTTCTCCATGTCATTCTATCCTTAACCATTATTACTAACAGTTGAGTCCTTCAGTGGTGGTCAAGGCATGAGAGTGAAATCCAATAATTATTTTCTTTCAGGCTTTTTGAGGAAGACAGCATCCAATCTAAAGAATATGGAAAAGCATTTAGATATCATTTTGCTAAAAGAATTACCACACACACACAGACACACACACACACACACAGACACACAGACGCTCTGTTAACATGAAAGAATAGCTGACCATTAGTCTGAATAAACTATTACATAACAGCTAAGTTATAATAAAAACTCTGATTCCAAATCAAATAAGACTCCCAGACTGCTCTCAGTGAGTCACCAACAGCTTTATAAACATACAAAATATTTGACAAGGAAGTCTCTGATAATTTTTTAGCAATTATGTCTGTGAATTGTTTCTTGCTGACATCACTGTTTGAAATTTCCCATAAGCTTGTGTTCCTTCTTCATTCCTGTTCATTAATCATTAGAACCTGGGATATTTATTTTCCTACCAAAATGTTTTTAAAAAATTAGAGAGTTTTCATATTTCAAAGTCAGTTGATGTGTGATATTCATAATTATCTAAGGCCTAGGAAAATATTCTCCCAGCTTCATTAGAGGGAGTGGTATTTTGTTCTGGTAAATAAGTTTCAGTTAGATAGGGTAGCTCCATTGCTATGATGTGCAAACTTTCTTTTTTGTTCATTTGGCTGCTCTGTACTGGAAAAAGTTCTAGGTAGACCTGATACAAAAGAGGGTAGCCTTTGTGAGATATGCTCAAAAATATTTGTATTCTTCTAAATATTGATTTAAATCAGCCGTGCATCTGCAGTATCTGCAAGTCCACCATATTGATTTGTGCTCTTTCCTGAGACTCAGACTTTATTGTACTCTACTAGTATGTTATGGGAAGAGGAGAAAGTAGAAAAAGACCTCTAGCATCTATCATAGCTACCAAGTGAGTAGCAGGCAAAGAGACTGCGGATACATTTGCAGGCCCATAAACTCTTGGTTGGGCCTCATTCTAATTATATATTCTTGCTTGGTTTCAGCAGCTTGCTGTATTCATCTAAGAGTCAAGCAAAAGTTTTCTGTAGAAAGAAGTGGGGGTAAAAGAACTAGTCTTTTCATTGCCAATAATACTTGTCCTTTAAATGCTGCTGTGGCTTCCCTTACACTACATAAAGCAGGTTCAAAGAGAATTCTTTGTCTGGAAAGCGAGGAAGAATTAAAACGTCCCTCTCTCCAGTCCATGCAATTCTGAAGCTCTTCAGGTCCCTTCCCCTTCCTTTTAAATTGTACTTGCATAATTAACATTGTACCTGGCCTTGATTTTGTCCCTGCAGTTCCAGCCATCTCGGACTATGTATTGCATAGACTTAAATAGGGACAGTAATTCAGCTTATATCCAGAAGTATCCTCCTTGATTAATTGTCACTTGGCCAATTCTAGCACTGAGAACAGGTTCTTGGGCTAAATCTTTATGCAGGCCTTGCTTCAATTAGTCTCTGGGAAAACTAACTGGAGCAAACAACCCCCACCCAATTCCTGCATAATTTATCTCCCTTATCTTGGACAAGTGGCTCGACATTTTGCAGTAACATATGATTAGGAAGCCAAAGGAGAGCTAGTGTCAAATGGTAAGCTTCTTAATGTGCTCTGGCACAGCCAATGTGAGTGAAGGAGAGATAAACACAAATACAGAAATACACATACATTGATCCAAGAAAGAAGTGGAGCAGAGGCAGAGGAAATGGCTTCATCATCAGGAATGCGGATTTGAAAGGCACGTGTGGTCCAGCCATTTCTTTAAAAACGTGCTGTGCCTGGAAATTAGAAAGTTGCTGAATTCAAATGGGGATTGAATCACCAATCAACACACAACCTTAGGCAAGTCATTCAGTGTTTGCTGAGCCCTGGTTAACCCTGGCTTCAAGTGGAAACCAGATGTTCCTTGAGTATTGATCCATCCTAAGTAAATAAGTTGTAAGAACATATGTTCTTTCAAAACATGACATTACAGGGCCTGTTATGAATAGCAGGCCAAATTGTGTGCATTTCATATATAATTGCTGGCATCTAAATGCTCAGTGATGGATTAAGGTCAGCATAAGATGGCTGGCCAAGTGTGACTCGAACAAGTACTCTAAACACACATTATAAACTCTGAAAAGTTTGGAGTGAACACAAAGATGAGGAAACCGGGGCCTTTCCCTTTAATATGTAGAGAAAAGTGTAATGTAAATGAATGAATTACAGCCATTGGCAATGCACTGGGCAATTATGGAATTCCAAATAGACTGATTTAGAAATAGGGTTCCACTGAAGGCAGTGGGATTTAATAGCCAAAGAAATATATGCAGTCCTCAATGTTGTGATGATGCAAGTATGAACGTGACTATCAGCTCTGCAGTAGCATCCCTTCTAACATGAGAAAGACCCACTTAATTCTCTGCAAAATAAAAAGGCAGAATGTAGAAGGAGAGGGAGGGGATTTTTCCAAGCAGGACCCACCCTTATATTAGGAACAATAATAAGATTGCCACTTACAGTAGATTTGTTTGCCAAAATTACACTGTTTTTTCCCACTGAGGGATGCCACTTAAAATAGCTAGCAAACTCTCTCATACAATGCAATTGAAACAAATATGGAATTAATATAACAAAACACTCCATAAACACAACAAAAGTACTAGAAACAAGCCACACATTTCCAAGTATCCACATTTACAATTTAGTAATTTGAATCCTTATGACATCATACAGTATAGTCGTTTATAAAGATAAATGACTATACTGTATGATGTCATAGGGATTCAAATGGACCCCAGCTGATATTCAGTATGATTTGCTCTTCTCCTCCAGAAGTTGTTCTGATCATTGTGTGGTCTACTTAGCTTCTGCCAGCTCTTTGGAACCCCAGGAAACATATTTAGGGGAGGAAAGGGAACTCAAGAGCAATCATGTTAGGGAAGCATTTCCCTTTTTCAAAGGACAGTGACAGTTTCACAGAATTATCTGAAGGCTGTCATGAACATTTTGAAAAGGCATCAGAAAACCATTCAGACCAATCAGCTTCCTCAAAAAAGCCATGTTTGTAGTCCAAGCTCTGCAACGATAGAATATTTACCAGATCTCAATCAATACATCAAAATGATAAAGTAAAAGGGTCTCTCTAATTACTCAGATCACCATTATTTCACACTCTCTAATCACTCAGATCACCAATATATCAATATAGAAGAACCATGGGCTTCCTGAGTGACCTATTGAATGAATGTTTCTTTCTGGGATTCTGAGAAATCAGGGATGTTTTGTATTTGAAATACTCACCCTCTATTGGTTACTGTTTCGGCGGGAACTCCAAACCCCTGTCATTGGCTGGCGAGCCGCAAGCAGCCTTTATAAGAAAGGCTGCTGCAGCTCTTCGGCAATCAGACTCCTGCAATAAACAAAAAGAGCTAAATCACTGAATGTGTGTGCCTCGTTCTTCTGCCGCCAAAACACTGGCGATGAGGGTGGGATCGAGACAGCAGTAATTCAAGCGAGTGCAGAGCGGCGGAGATTGAGCGGAAAATGTCCGGAAACAACACACCACCCGAACAATTTAATCCTGCTAAGGAAGAATGGCAGTCTTATGTGGATCGCTTCCTCATGTTCCTGGAAAGCAGCGACCTGAACGGCATATCGGAACAGAGGAAGAGAGCGGTTTTCCTGACTCATTGCGGTCCGACCGTTTTCCGCATGGCAAAAGTGCTAGCGGCGCCCACCGATGTTAAAACTTTGACTTGGCCAGAACTAGAAAGAATCCTGCGGGCACATTACGCACCAACGGTATCCTGCCTGATTAAGCGGCATGAGTTCTACCTAAGGAACCAGAAGGAGGATGAAAGTATCGCCGACTTCGTGGCAGCCTTAAGGGACATCGGCGGTGAGTGCGAGTTTCTGAACTTCGATGAAGCTCTAAGAGACCGCATAGTCCTAGGTTTAAAAGACCTAACATTGCAGAGCCGTCTTTTAAACCGTCCCAAAATAACAGTAAAGGAAGCCGTGGAAGAAGCCACAGCAGCCGAAGCTACCCAAAAATCGGCCGCAAAAATGAGGAAGATAAACAAATCTGCAGGCTACAACACTAGCGAATCACCCAGACCAGAGGGTGAGAGAGAAAAGACCACAACTCATCATGAGGACATTGAGACGGAAACCAGTAGCGAGGAGGACGACGTGTGTCACCTAAAGGCGGGAAGAGACAAAAAAGAGCGGGCAAACAGAAGATTCGAATTCGAATGCAACCGTTGCGGAGGAAACCACCCCTGGTCAGAATGCCGTTTCATTGACGCCATCTGCCAGAAATGTGAGAAGAAGGGGCATATCGCTAGAGTATGCCGGTCCAGAGCAAACTATAGCCCACAGCGGAAAGGAAGCCCACCACCAAGGGAAAGAGAAAGAGAGAGAGAGAAAGAGAGGAAGTCGAACAGTCGCTGGAGCCTGGAAGGAAGACAAAGACTGGAACAGAGAGTCGAATTATAGGAAAGAGGAAACACATCAAACGGTCATAATCGGCCACTCTAACACAAGAAATGTGAGAAAAGTCCACATTCAAGTGAAAATTGAGGGACAAGATTGCGTGATGGAGGCGGATTCGGGATCGTTCCTCTCAATGGTCTCATGGGCCACCATAAAGAAATTAATTCCAGATATTCAGCGAGCCGAGTTAGAAACTCAAAACTTAACACTCAAAGACTATCAAGGTAACAGAATACCAGTAGTCGGCATAGGACATTTCCAAGTCACCTTCAAAAACCACACTGAAATTCTACCGCTCACCATAGTCGACCGGAACAGACCCAGCCTTTTGGGACTTGAATGGTTCAAGCCGCTGGGAATCGGGATGACAGGCGTTAACCACATTGCGGACACAGATTGGGAGGCGGACCTCGTCAGAGAATTCCAAGACCTCTTCAGCGGCGGCCTAGGCAAGTATCGGGGTAACCCTATTTCCTTTAACCTAGATCCAAAGGTGCCTCCAATTCGGCTTAAATCAAGGCGTGTACCCTTTGCATTAAAACCAAAGATCGATGAACAATTAGATAAACTAATTAAGCAAGGGGTTCTAGAACCCATTGACCACGCCAAATGGGAGACCCCTATATCACCCCTATCAAAGCGGATGGGTCAATCTGTATCTGCGGGGACTATAAGGCTATCCCTAAACCATGCACTGCAGCAAAGTGCATATCCCGTTCCGGTCGTTCAGCATTTGCTGCATTCCATAAAAGGCGGAAGAATCTTCAGCTAAACTTGATTTGGCCCAGGCATACCAACAACTGCCAGTAGACTCACAAACAGCCGAAGCCCAAACGATTGTTACGCACCGCGGAGCCTTTAAATGTAACCGGCTCCAATTTGGAGTTAGCATGGCACCAGGCATATTTCAATGTTTAATGGAACATCTCCTCCACGGAATACCGGGAGTCATTCCATATTTTGATGATGTCCTGATTGCGGCTAAAAACAGGGTGCAACTGAGAGACCGCCTAAGACAAGTCCTCACCAAATTCACAGAAGCCGGCCTCAAAGTTAAAAGAGAAAAGTGCACATTGATCACAGATAAAATTGAATTCCTGGGATATCTAATTGATGGCGATGGTATTCACCCCACGGAAGGAAAAGTCCGCGCAATCAAACATCCCCCACTCCCACTAACAAAGGGGAACTGCAAGCCTTCTTAGGACTAATAAATTTTTATCATGTTTTTTTGCCGCAGAAAGCCACGGTTGCGGAACCTTTACATAGGCTTCTTGACAAAGACAATTCTTGGAAGTGGGGCAGTCGGGAAGACACAGCTTTTAAAAAGATTAAGGACTTATTAATTATTACATCGACCAAGGTATTGATACAATATAACGAGACTTTACCATTAACATTGACTTGCGATGCAGTCACCTTTTGGGGTCGGAGCAGTTCTGAGCCACCTCCTACCAGATGGCAGGGAAGCTCCCATCGCATTCCATTCTAAAACATTATCCAAAAGCCAGCGGAACTATAGTCAGCTGGACAAAGAAGCTTTAGCAATCATATCCAGTATTAAACGTTTTCATGAATACCTCTATGGTCGACCATTCTCTGTCATAACCGACCATAAACCACTATTGGGAATCCTGGCTGGGGACAAAGCCACCCCTAACATATTGTCACCTAGGATGACTAGATGGTCGGAATTTCTGGCTGCTTATAACTATACCTTGTCTTACCGACCCGGACAGTCTATCACTCACACTGACGCTTTGAGCCGTTGCCCATTGTCAGACATTGATACCTGACCCTTGCCCCAGCGTATCCACCCTGCAAATTGAAGCTATGCCAAACCTACCAATGACAGCCGCAGACATCGCCCGCGAAACTTCCAAAGACCACCTACTTCACAGAGTGGCTTCCTGGATTGCTAAAGGGTGGCCGGACTCTGAATTACAAGACTGTACGAAACCCTTTAAACAGAGGCAAACCGAACTTTCCTTGCTTAAAAGTTGCATACTTTGGGGGGATCGGGTTGTTATTCCACCAAGCCTGAGAGATCCGATTTTGGTACTGCTTCATGAGGGACATCCGGGAGTGGTCAAGATGAAGAGTTTGGCCAGAAGTTATGTTTGGTGGCCAGGGTTAGACAAGGATATTGTGAATTGGGTTGCCGGTTGCAAACCGTGCCAAGAATCCCGACCCTCACCCCCGCATGCACCTATCGCTGAGTGGGAACTGCCCAGAGGCCCCTGGTCGAGAGTCCACATAGATTTCGCAGGTCCTATGAGGGGTTGCATGTTCCTAATCCTGGTGGAGGCTTACTCAAACTGGTTAGAGGTCAGCCTTATGCAATCTACCTCCTCGGATGCTGTCATTCGACAGCTCCGTAAATTGTTTGCCACGCATGATCTACCGGATATACTGGTTTCGGACAAGTTCACTGGAGGGCCCCAGTTCACCTCCACAGCTTTTGAGGGCTATTTAGCCAGTCTGGGCATACGGCATGCCCTAACCGCGCTGGCTCACCCGGCAGCGAACGGACGAGCTGAACGCATGGTTCGATTTACCAAAGAAACTCTCAGCAAATTAGGCCAGGGCCCTATTCAAGAATGCATTGATAAACTCTTATCAATTCAGCATACCACACCTAGCACAACCACAAACAAGACCCCGGCCGAATTACTCATGGGGAGGAAACTACACTCCCCTTTGGACCGTCTACACCCTACCTACTCCACCGAAAAACCGCTAGACTCATCTAGCAGACTGCACGTTTAAAATTGGAGACTTAGTTTACGCTAAAAACTTAGTGGGACATCCCTTATGGGTGCCAGCCACCATCACCCAAATCACAGGCCCACGGTCATACCACCTTACCACCTCTGACAACAGAGATTGGAAACGGCATATTGACCAACTACGATCCCAGCACTCTTACCAGGCCACACGAAAACCCTGGGGGGGAAGGGGATCAACCAAGCACTCAAGAAACAGTATATCCTCAAACAAATAATGACGACCTAACACCTTTACAAACACCCTCAACACTAGCCCCAGTCGAAGTTCGCGACTACGCACCTGAGCCTGAAGAACTCCTCGACAACCAGAACCCAACCGATGGCGAGGAACATCCAATCCGGGAAGGGAGCGGCCTAGCCATCTCAACTAATCAAGCTAAGCCCGTTAGGAGCGGCCTGGCCGGCTCGACATTCCAGAAGTTTTCCCGACCAGGGACGGAAGAACCAACAGGTCCGTCCGCACCGGCCGACAGTGATGGAATGAGTGAGTTGTGCAGGTCCAGTCAGACCCACAGGAGCCCCGCCTACTTGCGTGACTACATCACATAGGCAGAGCTCCTGATTGGTCGGACTGAACCAAGAGGGGAGGGTGTTTTGTATTTGAAATACTCACCCTCTATTGGTTACTGTTTCAGCGGGAACTCCAAACCCCTGTCATTGGCTGGCGAGCCGCAAGCAGCCTTTATAAGAAAGGCTGCCGCCGCTCTTCGGCAATCGGACTCCTGCAATAAACAAAAAGAGCTAAATCACTGAATGTGTGTGCCTCGTTCGTCTGCCGCCAAAACAATGGAGATAAAACATCCAGAAGTTGGGCAGTTAAGAAATATGAAAAATTAAATAAGTAAGTAAAAAGAAAGAAGGGAGGGAGGAAGAAAAGAGAATAAGAAAGAAAGATTGGAAAAGGGCATATATGGTTTCTATTTCCAAAGAGGTCTTCAGTAATTACAGACTAGTAAAATTGACATTGATGCTGGGCAACATTCTAGAATAAATTATTAAACTGTCAGTTTGTAAACATTTAGAAAAAAGGTTGACAGAAATTGTGTGCAGATGAGATGTCCTGTTCTACCATTAAATATACACTGAGCCAGGGGTGGGATCCTACCAGTTCACACCTATTCGTTGGAACCGGTTGTTAACACTCTAAGCAGTTCGGAGAACCGGTTGTTAAAAGAAATTACGGGCCTAATCCTATAAGGAAGGCAGGAAGGAAACATTCTGGTGTTGCTTACAGAAACTGCCTCTCCATTAAATTCTTGGCAAGACTAGACTTCTTCCAGATGTCTCTGGAGTCTTTTTCCCCTCCTTTGCTGGTACTTTGCTTGTGTGGAGTGACCATTCAAAGTTACAATGGCACTGAAAAAAGTGACTTATGACCATTTTTCACACTTACGACTGTTGCAGCATCCCCACAGTCATGAGAGGCCAGGCGAGGAGATGCATGCCTCAATGTGAGTGATATTGAGTTGGCCACACCCAGCCAATAACATGACCACCAAGCCATGTCCACCCGGTCACATGACCACCAAGCCATGCCCACCACCTAAGCCACACCCACAGAACTGGTTGTTAAAAATTTTAAATCCCACCCCTGCACTGAGCCAGTGGAAATCTCATATGCAATTAACTGTGAGGCAATAGCTTAGTATCAGGGATTTATTAGGTACAGTACAGCAGAACTCAATTTGCCAAATTTTTGTTGTTCAACATATGTTTGAATGACTTTGAAAAGGGATTAGAAAATATAATTCTTAACTTTGCAGAAAACAAAAAGGTAGGAGGAGAGCAAGCACAGGACAGGAATAAGAATCAGGGAGAGCTTGATAAGCTGAAACATTGGACAAAACCAGTGGTGCATTTCAAAAAAGTTTACCACTGTTTTGGTGGGTGTGGCTTAGTGGGTGCGCTTTGCGTGCATGCACACACTTTGCGCAGGCGCAGAGGCTTTCCAACTCACCTCCTGCAATCCTGCACTCTCCCTGTTGCTTCAGCAGCTGATGCACAGCAATCTGCTGTGCTGCTCAAAGCAGCTGCGCTTCAAAAGCAGGGAATAAAGGTCAGTATGGGAACTCAGGTGGGCAGGTGGGCCCAACAGCAGAGCATCAGAGAGAACTGGCTCGGTCTCTGCTGCTCTTTGGCACCACCAGTACTCCAGAACTGGGCTGAACTAGTAGAATATCACCACGGGACAAAACCCAGCAAGATGAATGCAGGGGTGTCAAACTTGATTTTATTGAGGGCTGTATAAGGATTATGTTTGACCTCGGAGGGCCTTGGGGCATGGCCATGGTGGGTGTGGCCAGCTCAACGTCATTCATGTCGGGAGCACCTTGGTGACCAAGTGCCAAGGCAGGACTTTCCTGAGACCTTCTCTTGCTCTTATAATTTCCTCCCTCCCTTCCTTCCTTTTCTTCTTTTTTCTTCCCTCTTTATACTCCTTTCTTCTTCACTTCTTTACCTCTTTCCCTATTTTTCCTTCTTGCTCTCTTCTCATCTTTCCTTCTTTTACTTTTACTTTTCTCTTTCTCTTTTTCCTTTCCTTTCCCTTCTTGCATGCTCAGATGCCAAAGGGGAAACATTTTCCCTTTTGTTTTGTGTCTAGTTTGTTTTCATAGCCCTCTGCCAGCAAAAATGGAGCCCAGGGGAGCCATGTGCACACCCTATGCCCCATTTTTGGCTGCCATGGCCTCCTGCAGCCCTCTGCCAGCAAAATTGGGGGTATGTGTATTTATGTAATTTATTGGTTGCCTGACTCACTATGATTCTGGGCAACTTACAATTAAAAACTGAAAACATGGAAAGAGACAAAAAATCAATGGTATATATATAAATCCACAACAGAGGAATCTTACAGAAGATGGGGCAGAATTGTTCAGAAATTGTTTCAGAAAATAGGATCCAAAATAATGGATTTAAATATGAGGAAGTAAATTTTGGCTGTTTCAGATTATAGGGTATATCTTGAAGAGCTATAGATGTGTTGGTGCCTGACAGAATAACAGAAGTTGGAAGGGATCTTGGAGATCTAATCAAGTAGGAAACCCTATATCATTTCAAACAAATAGTTGTTCAATCTCTTCTTAAAAGCCTCCAGTGATGGAGCACCTACAGTGATGGAGCACCTACAGTGATGGAGCACCTACAAGGCAAGTCGTTTCACTGATTAATTGTCCTGACTGTCAGGAATTAGATCTAAGTTGGTTCTCTCTTTGATTAGTCTTCATCCATTGCTTCTTGTTCTGCCTTCAGGTGTGCTGGAGAATAGGTTGACCCCCTCTTCTTGTTGCAGTCCCTTAGATATTGGAATACTGCTATCATATGACCACTAGTCTTTCTTTTCATCCATTCATCTGTAACTGCTATATTGCCAATATCTGTGATAAAGAATTTATAAAGAAGTGGAAAACTTTTTCATTCAGAATAAAACCATGGCAATGGCAGACTATGTTTTTATAGGAACATTTTATTGTTCTAAATAAGAAATGCTCTTCTTCAGCCCGCATCTAGACATTCAGAATTTTGAATAAACTGAAATTTATTTCTTAAAAAAACCCTAATTCTCAGTTCAGAACAACAACAAAAAAGATTCTGCATACATTTGCTGGATTCCATGTAATATGATCTGTTTTAATCCCAAATCCTGAACACTAATTTCAGTTTAGAAGAGCTAAGTAAACATGCTGAAAGAGCTAAATAAAGGCTCTTGGATCATTGAGTGAGTAAAAAGGAATTCTGTAGCCTCCACTGTGCCTCTGCAGAAGCCCTTAGAGGTTTTCTAAATTAATCAGTAGCACAAACATAGACTTCGCTAATGATCTCCTTAACTTTATTATTCTCTTAGATTATAGTGATCAAAAAAAGAAGTCTTCCAAATACCTTGATCTTGAAGGCAAACCATAAAAATGAACATAATTGTTTTGGGAACAATTGGGATTTTGTAGGGCTATATTTTCAAGCATCTGCTATGCAAAACATCACAACCAAGGCTTAGCTTGAGCAATAGTGGTTCAGTTTTTCAGACAGAAAACTCACTAGACATGTTTCTCACTAAATAACTTAGCACATGCGTACATAGATACCTGGAATGGCAGTACTCAAAACAGCTGAAAGCTGTTTCATAGATGTCTGCTTGTTTTCAGAAAATAGTGACATAATTTTCTTTAACAGAGGATGTAACCCAAAAAAGAACACAATTGATGAAGCAAATTTTAGAAGAAGAGATTAGCTTATTTAGACTCACATTCTAAGAGAGATAGAAAAAAAGTTTAGAAACCAAGGAAACAAACAAGACTTGAAATAAAAAGAGTTTTATTTTCCAGTTATGAAAATTGTTGCAATAGAAATAGATGTTGGAACATTTTGCCCGCTACACATAGCTAAAAATGATGTATATAGCATTTTATTTCTTAGACTGCTTCAAGACATCTGAGTCCTAGTCTGTGGTGGATTTCAAAATGTTTTCCTACCAGTTCAGTGTGAGCGTGTGCTTTGTGCATGCGCGAGCCAAACATGCACTTTGTGCACATGCAGCATTTGCAACTCACCTTTTGCTGCAAGCCCTGTGTGCAAAACAGCTGGCAGGTGGCAACTGGCTGTGCCACGCGAAGCAGCTTAGGTTGAAAAAGCCGGAAAGAAAGGTCAGTACAGAGCCGGAGCAGGTGGGAGGGCCCAGCAGCTGATCATTGGAGAGAACCAGTTCACTCACAGATGATTGTCAGAGCCGATGGGCCAAAGCGGTAGAAAACCACCACTGGTCCTAGCGCTATATATCAAAAATCATAATGCAGCTGTTCTATTATCCCTTCAATGGATTTTCTCCAGGAAGAGAATTAAGAAAAAACAATGGAAATAATATGGAAATTTCACATAAATAATGGCATCAGTACTATGAACAGGACAATTGTGGGACCCCTGTATTCAATGGGGATAGGATTTAATTCACAATGCAATCATCTGCATGTTTACTCTGAAATAAGTATTTTCATTCTTTAATTTTCTTTGTCTGTGTTAATTTTTATTTAAAAAAAATCAACCAATCTGCTTTTACTCATGAAGAGTTTCTCAACTTAAAATGCACGGGGTCTTACAGAAAAATTTGATACCTAAGGCCAGAGGTCTCCAAACATAGCAACTTTAAGATTTGTCGACAAGACTTAAAGTTGTCAAGTTTGGGGATCTCTGCCTAAGGCAGAGTCTCAAAAATGATTCAGTAGGCTTCATGGGCCTCAAATAGCTTTTCCTAAACTGGAATATACATTTTCAGCACCTGTAATCCCAGCACATTTAAAAGGCAGCATGTTAAGGAAGGATGATCTAATTAGTCCTTAGTATGCCCTCAGATGAACTTTGCCATTGGTTCCAGGAGCACAGCAACACGTTCCTAACAGTTTACAACCATTCTTTGTAGAACTTGAAATTACAGTATAATGTTGGCTTTGATTGTACTGGAATTTTTATGAGAATGATGAGTGAAGGGCCCATTTCCACAGCAGTGAAGGTCAGCTCTAGCTGATGACTCACTTGTACCATCAATCTACACAAATAGCATGTGCTTAGATGATCATCTGGTAGAACTATCTGCATCACAAGGTTCCACATTTCCTCTACCCAGCATATATCCGTTGCAAGCCAGAGGGAAAATCTTAGCAAGTTTCCAGAAGAAACTTTAGAGAAAGAACAATACAGGGAGAGAAAGAATTAGGAAAATCATAACTTTTCCCTCCTTTCCCTGTAAAGATAAATTTGAAAGAAGTATAGAATGGTGTTGACTGCTGCTCCTGATAAACATCCTTTGCAATGAAGAAAATTTGTTTCACGGAGAATCATTGAGAGCAATCTTCTAGCAAAATGTTAGTGTTCACCTTTCAATGACTTGCAGCAATAAAGCCACAATCCTCTGATGTTCTGAACCAAAGCAATGCCACAGCAAATGCACAATTAGGCCAACATGTATATATTGTTTTTGGTCTTTCCACATGGAAGGCTGGGTAGATCAGAATTATTGGCAAGAAAAGCTGGCTTACATTAATAGAATTTTTAAAAAAGCTGGCTTACATTAATAGAATTTTTAAAAATGGAGAAAGAAGAAGGCCTATAAGACCCTGAAATTCCAGAATGCTCATTTGAGCTTGTGCCTTTGCTTTCTTCTTCTCTGATCCTATACTTTATTTTCCTTTACTGTAACCAGTGGACCAATAGGTGGGATTATGTGAAAAACTCAGAGCAGCAAAATAATATTGGTACTAGTATAAAAACCATGTTTTACTGAATGATGAAACATTCCATTTAGGTTTTACCAACAATGAATCATACTTTGGATGGAACCCCATTCTTTCCCCTCCCCAGTCATGAAATAGGAAAAAAATGGTTTGTTTGTTGTTTTAAAGTAGGCCATTGGTAATATTATCTTTGTGCCTGCTAGAGGCATTGGCTTTAAAGTCGTTATTGGAGCTGAAGTTTAAGACGTATAGAAGTCATTAGATTGGAGAAATTTGTTATATAAACTAACACCATGTGTCATGCCCCTGGTGGAGACTGACTCTGAGGAAGAGAAGGAACAGCCAACAGGGACTGGGAGTGTGGCTCTAGAGGTGGTGGAAGAGGCTGGGGAAGGGCAGAGGCTAGCTGAGCAATCAGTGTAGGATCCAGGCCCATCCCCTATCCATCCTAGGGCACACAGGGAGGAGAGGGAAAAGCATGGTCTGCTCGGGAGGAGAGGGCCATGATCCTCCTCATGGGTTGCAGCTGTGAACTCGGTATAAGAGTTTGGAACTGCGTGTTCACAGACACTGGAGTCAAATTAGTGCTTTCCTTGAATGTGCTTTATCTTTGTTGAATTCTTTCCATGGACTCTCCCAGTTATCTTCCTGGAATGTATGATTAATTATCTTGGTTTGCCTTGGAACTTTCGTCAATACAGTTTATTTCTAGTTTCCTTTTGCTTCATTATCTACTTTTGGAATTTAAACTGTGACTAATAAAACAGCGAAGTTAAGTTGAAGGCATTACAAGACCTTGATTCATGTTTTAGTTTTTATGTTACTTTTGAGACACTACGGGTCATCACACCATGGCTCAGAATCCAATATGTGATCCTTCAGCCAAAAACATCATTGAGCAGAAAAATAGCAGTACAGGTAGTCCTTGACTTACAACAGTTCATTTAGTGACCAAAGTTACAACAGCACTGAAAAAAGTGATCTATGACCATTTTTCATACTTATGACCATTGCAGATCTCCATGGTCATGTGGATGCTTGACAACTTGTTCATATTTATGACAGTTACAGTGTCTCGGGATCACTTTTTGCATCCTTCTGACAAGCAAAGTGCATGGGAAAGCCAGATTCACTTAGCAACCATGTTGCTAATTTAACAACTGCAGTGATTCGCTTAACAAATGTGGCAAGAAAAGTCGTAAAATAGGGCAAAACTCACTTAACAAATTTCTCACTTAGCAACACAAATTCTGGCCTCAGTTGTGATGGTAAGTCAAGGACTACCTGTATTATCTGTGAAGGAAGAGCAATCAAAACAAAGTAAATTAGCTTTAAAATTTCTTTGAAATAATGATAGATTATCATTAATCTTTAATTAGAACTTCAATTAGGCTTTGATCAGAGAAATGAACCTTTTGAAAGTGGCCAGAAATGTAGCATGTGATCCAGATAATATTTTAACATTAGAAAATTAGAGACTAATTTTGTTTATAAGGACCATTCATAAATAATGACCCATTTTACTGAATATCATTGGATAGGACTCTGCTCCAAAAGGAACTCAATACAAGTCAGCCTGTAGAGGACAAGGAAGGACAAGGAAGGAGAAGAAGTAGCAATGTGATGGAATGCCATATCTGCAATGTTTTTTTGCTAATTTCATCTGTGGTAGAGACTGCTCTAAGATAAGGCCAATTAGGCACTGGCCTAGGGTGCCAAAACATAAGGGGTGTAAATATTACCCCTCCTATGAATCATTCTAAAAATGAAAATATTTTCCACCTCCTTGAAGCTTAGCACTGGCTCCCCACAGGGCTATATGCTCAGTCCCTCTCTGTACTCACTGTACACGCATGATTGTGTATTGTCTGACCCATCCACTATGATCATGAAGTTCGCAGATGATACTACTGTACTGGGTCTCATTACAGATGGAGATGAAACAGCATACGGGGGAGGTTCAAAAATTATCCTCATGGTGCCTACAAAACAACCTTACAGCTAACCATCAGCAAGACAAAGGAGATTGTGCTAGACTTCCAGAAAAAGAGAGAGGAACCCGCCTCACTTTACCTAGATTTTATGATGATGTGTGAGTGGTATTTCGCTTTTATATATATAGATTTCTGGAACCAATCATATTTTTATTGTTTTATTGTCTGTGCTGAGCAATTGGCCCCCATCTTCACCCGAATCTTCAATAGATCACTAGAGATGTGCTATGTTCCTTCCTGCTTCAAATGTTCTACCATCATCCCAGTGCCAAAGAAGCCCTCCATCAAGGAACTGAATGACTACAGGCCAGTTGCTCTAACATCTGTAGTTATGAAAATCTTTGAAAGGCTTGTGCTGTCCCACCTGAAAACCATCACGGATCCGCTGTTAGATCCCATGCAGTTTGCATACTGAGCAAATAGATCGACAGATGATGCTGTTAACATGACTGCACTACATCCTACAACACCTTGAGTCTCCAAATACCTATGCAAGGGTCCTCTTTGTAGACTTCAGTTCAGCATTCAATACCATAATTCCAGACACTCTTCTAAGTAAACTAAACCAACTAGCGGTACCTGAACACACTTGTAAGTGGATCATAAGCTTCCTAACAGACAGGAAGCAGCAGGTGAAGCTAGGTGAAATCACATCCGATATCTGTACAATCAGCACAGGGGCGCCCAAGCCTGTGTGCTATCTCCACTTCTCTTCTCCCTATATACCATGACTGCATCTCAAATGATTCATCTGTTAAAATACTGAAGTTTGTTGGTGACACAACAGTGATTGGTCTCATTCGAGACAGTGATGAATCTGCATACAGACAGGAGGTTATACAACTTGCCTCGTGGTGTAACCGGAACAATCTGGAACTGAACACACTCAAAACCATAGAAATGGTGGTAGACTTTAGAAGAAACCCTCCCATACTACCACCTCTTACAATACTAGACAACACATTATCAACAGTAGAGACCTTCAAATTTCTAGGTTCTTCTATATCACATGACTAAATGGACACCTAACATCAAAAACAACATCAAAAACATCATCAAAAAAGCACAACAAGAATGTTCTTTCTGTGCCAACTCAGAAAGCTTAAAGTGCCCAAGGAGCTGCTGATCCAGTTCTACAGAGGAATTATTGAGTCTATCATCTGCACTTCTATAACTGTCTGGTTTGGTTCTGCAACCCAACAGGACAGACACAGACTTCAGAGGATAATTAGGACTGCAGAAAAAACAATTACTACCCATCTGCCTTCAGTTGAGGACATGTATGCTGCACGAATCAAAAAGAGGGCTGTGAAAATATTTACAGACCCCTCACATCCTGGACATAAACTATTTCAACTCCTTCCCTCAAAACGACGCTATAGAGCACTGCACATCAGAACAACTAGACACAAGAACAGTTTTTTCCCGAAAGCCATCACTCTGCTAAACAAACTGTTTCCTAGTATGATTTGATGTTGATTGTACCCTATGACTATCATTAAGTGTTGTACGTTATGATTTTTGATTCTTAACGAATGTTCCTTTTCTTTATGTATACTGAGAGTATTTACACCAAGACAAATTCCTTGTGTGTCCAATCACACTTGGCCAATAAAATATTCTATTCTATTCTATTTTCTTCTTCTTTTAATTTATCGTTGTGTACTTTTTGGACAGCATACCCAGAAAATTGGTTTGAAGATACCTTAAGCAAATGGATCTGTGACAGTAAATTCTACATCTATGAGGAGCTAGAGAGCTGAGTGTATAACACAATTATGCACATCAGAGAAAAGTTGCTCAAATGAAGGGTGTGAGGACTCTGTGATTGTCCTCAGCCCTCATTTTCTGCATGATATTTTACTACTATATCTATAGGCTACTAGAAGCTATGTCAAATTGTTCAAAAATTACTGTTTTAACTAATACAGATGTAAGGCAGAGAGAAATGAAATGTCTACATTGCCCCAGATTGTTTTGTGAAAAATTACCCAATAATATTCCTAACCCCCACCCCAACCAAGAAATAAGCAACAAACGAGCCATGATACTGCCCAAGAGTCAAACTCTTACAGCGCCCAAACCAATTTGTAATTTTATCCCCTTTGAATCTGTCAAGTTTGGTACATAATGTAGCAGCCTCTCTATGAAATGGTCTATTCCCACGGAGAATTTCATTAGAGAATGATGCTGCATGCGAAAAGTAATTTTGTTTTATTTGCCTTGCGCATATGGGAATATTTATCTTCAAAGTTTTTTCCTCTGGCTCAGAAGCTGCTTTGTAAAACAGATGGTCTTGTGTGGCCTAATTGTACGATGATTTGTTGTGTGATTCAGTAGCATTGTTTATTTATACAGTGGTTTGATGGAATTTGTACACTGCATAATATTGTTCCACAGTGCTTTCCTTCAGGAACACATCCCATTTCGCGGCTGCAGTTGTAATTAGAGGGGGGGTTTGGAAGACCCTTTGATCTCAGTTCACTTGCTGCACTGAACCAGCAACATTAAAGAAGATGAGTCCTTGCTGAAGCCAGCCTTGGCTGCTGGATTTGGAGATTTAGAAAGTATATTTATCACTGCTGTCATGTTAGTGAAATCACTGCTATCTGCTATTAGATGTTGCTCCAATATTCATTTCTAGAGTACTAATAAAAGTGTTTTCATAATGGAAGAGCCACCACACATGATAAACATTTCAGGGACCAGCCAGGATATCTAACACAGGGGTGTCAAACTCGCATTGTCACGGTGGTGTCACATGATGTATCGCAACTTTCTTCCCCTTTGTTAAATTGGATGTGGGCGTGACCAGCACATGACGCATCTGGCCTATGGGCTGAGAATTTGACAGCCCTAATCTAGCACTAATCTGTATCGATAGTTGTAATAACACTCAGCAAAAGTCTGTGACAGAACCCATCCTCTTTATTTCATAAGGAACATTAACTTTCTTCTACTGAAACAAACAAATAAACAAACAAAAACCCAACCAAACAAGAATATCTCCTTTTTCGTCTTCATTTTGACTGCTAGAATTTCTTTCATTGTACCATTAATGCACATTTTGTTCTTTGATAATCAAAAAGCTTGTTCGTGGATGAATTCTCAAACTTTTTTTGGTAAGGAATCTCTCCAACTCTGTCAACTGGGGATTTAGTTTGATCAATATTGAAGAGGGACTCCTATTTTTAAAAAATAACTTAACTTGTTCTCTGATTGGATGCCAGAATTCTAAACTTGGTGACTTATTCTGTCACCAAATATTCCTCCAACTAAAGGCTAGTGATTTCTGAAGGCCTGGCTTCAAACTAGTAATATTATACATATTTGCTTTTCTTTTCATCAAGTATATTTTGGGGCATATATCTAAGCTCAGTTAGGGCTCCACGTTTCCTAGTCATAATCAATCAATATCTAAGTTAACAGCTGATTGAACAGAATAAGTATCAGATTTCAGCCTTCAATTCATTGATTTTCTAAATATAAAATGCAGCATTTTTGTAATTAATCACATTTAATTACATTATTGTTGTATTGATGACAAATGGATGACTCTAACATCCAAACATTGACATATGCCAAAAGCCAACATTACATTTTCAGTTAATATACCGGAAGAAGCATATAGAAGAATATCATGCTATCGCAGAAAAGAATTAAATCAAAATGAATATTTCACCAAGGAAATATATTCCTAATACCCACTTAGAATAAGTAAATGATTGCTTTGATTTGGACACAGTGGCAATAGTAAATAATAGTTAACCTTTTCTGTTATATTTCTATTTCATGAGTCAATTCTTACTACACCTTTTTATGGCTTTCCTAAAATTTCCTGGCCTCTAAAAATATATGAGCTCAAGGTTGTCCAGATATTTTTGTTTTGCATTTATGAGAACTGAGAGTTACAGCACAACATAATTTAGGTTGGGCTTAATATTTAATTTTTATCTATAACTGTAAAAATAGCTCATAAAGTCTCCTACTTATAAGCAGAGCAATCTAATAGAACAATCACATTCCTAAATATGCATAACATTTTTCTTATATGTTGCCACTGGAAGCTAAATTGTTATTCAGATCTAGAAATGTGATTGTAAACTCATCAGGTGTTTTTTTGGAAAACTATTGTAGGGGGCGAGCATAAGCACACCAACGTGCCTACCATCCCTGTCCTATTGTTTCTTTTACATTTTACTTTTCTTATATATATATCCATGTATTCATAACTATGTTTTACTTATATCTATTATCTTGTAAGCAATTGACAAATAAATAAATAATAATAATAATAAAAAAAAGTAAGGAGTCCTTGGAGCTCTCTGAGCTTGATTGTTTTCTTGCAGTCATTTCATTACCCTAACTAGGTAACATTATCAGTGCTAGAGGCCAGACATTTTAAAACACCACATGTTTTGGTCCAAAATAAGTTTTCATAGCACATACAATTCTGATAAGGAGAACACATCAAACAAATTGAAACTCCTGTACATTAAACTACTGTGCTTTCTAATAACAAGTGTCTTTTCTAATTGGCAGGTAGTTTTCTTTCTGTACATAATCTTTAAGCCATAAAACTCAAAAGATGTATGGACCATTTGAATTCCCTTCAACTTTTAATCAGGCAAGATGTTACAAAACAGGGAAAAGAATGGACTCAGGAATGTAAAAAACTAGGGCATATTGTTTCAGCTGCAAGGCCTTTATTCCCAAGAACAGATCTGTACACCATATGTGTTTTCAGGGGCTATTGAGTTCACTGTAATTTACTTCTAGATACATATTTAGTACTGTACCCTAAAACAACTGCAAACAAATTCTACCACCATCATACTTAATTATAGCCAAGGACCAGGAATAAATGAAATAGAGTTCAGAGAAGAGCAACAAGGATGATTAGGGAACGAGGCTAAAACATGAAGCGTGGTTGCAGGAATTGGGTAATGTCTACCGTGTTTCTCACAAAACAGGGCCGGGCCTTAATTTCTTTTGAGCCCCGGGAAAATGACTAGGCAGTCTTTTTGGGGGTGAATTAATTTCCCCCCCAATCAGTGGGTGGGCAGCAACGATGTGGATGTCGGCTTTGGCAGGGCATTTTAAATTGCAAGACCTTCAGCGCCTGCCACTGCTGCTTCCTCTGCTGCTCTTGCTTTTCCTTTGCATTCCTCCACAGCTGCCTCCATAGCTTCCACAGTTCCCGCCGGCACTGGCGCGAGAACAGCAGCAGTGCCAGCGGAACCGTGGAAGTGTTTCTGCTGCTTCTCGGTGGGGGAGCCGCCTCCATGGCTTCCACAGTTCCTGCCGGCGCAAGAACAGCAACAGTGCCAGCAGGAACATGGAAGCGTTTCTGCTGCTTCTTGGGCATGTAGGGAAGCTGCCTGTGTGGCTGGCGCTGCCACTGTTCTCATGCCAGCAGGAATGTGGAAGCCACAGAGGCGGCTCCCCTGCCCGAGAAGCAGCAGCCGGTGCTGTCGCTGTTCTCGTGCCAGCAGGAAGTGTGGAAGCGTTTCTGCTGTTTCTTGGGCGGGGGAGCCGCCTCTGTGGCTTCCACAGTTCCTGCTGGCGCAAGAACAGTGGCAGCGCGGCGGGAACTGTGGAAGCCACACAGGCAGCTTCCCCACATGCACGAGAAGCAGCAGAAACGCTTCCACATTCCCGCCGGCGCTGCCGTTGTTCTCTTGCCAGCGCTGGAGGCAGCTCTCCCGCCCAAGAAGCAGTTGAAACGCTGCCGGTGGAGGAATGCGAAGGGAAAGCAAGAGCAGCGGAGGAAGCAGCAGTGGCAGGCGCCAAAGGTCTTGCGATTTAAAGTGCCCTGCTAAGGCCGATATCCATGTGCCGCCACCTACCTGCTGACCCGACCGGCTGGTGACGAGGCGTGGCTGCCTGTGGGGCACTGTTAAAGACAAGTTTCCCCCCCTCGCCCCCCCAATTTTGCATGTTTTAAACTAGGCCTAAATTTGGGTGGAGGGGCTTAATTTCATTTCATTTAATTTCATGCCTAGAAAACATGCTGGGTCTTCCTATTGGGGGGGCTGTATTGTTGGAGAAACACGGTAGTTTAATGAAAAGAAGAATTAAAAGTGATATGATAACAGTGTTCCAATATCTAAGGGGCTGCCACAAAGAAGAGGAAGTCAACCAGTGGTGAGATTTAAATTTTTTTACTACCGGTTCTGTGGGTGTGGCTTGGTGGGCGTGGCCGGGGAAGGATACTGTAAAATTTCCAGTCAGAGGTGGGATTTGCCAGTTCTCCGAACTACTCAAATTTTCTGCTGACGTTCTCCAGAACTGATCAAAACCTGCTGAATACCACCTCTGAGGTCATCCTATACTCCAAAGCACCTGAAAGCAAGAACCAATGGGTGGAAACTAATCAAAGAGAGAACCAACCAAGACCAAAGGATAATTTTCCTGATAAGACAATCAATGGGAAAACTTGCCTCCAGAAATTGTGAGTGCTCCGATACTGGAGGTCTTTAAGAAGAGACTGGACAACCATTTTTTGGAAATAGTATAGAATTTCCTGCTTGAGCAGGGGTTGGAAGTCTCATCCAACTCTGTTATTCTCTTATTCTGAAATAAATCATAGTTCTCTTATTAAAAGGCTGTCACCTGCATATACAGGGAACTCTTTTGGCACTGTTAGAGCTTCTCCTAACAGTAATGTCCTAAATGTTTTCTTACATGTCTTTTATTGATTGCAGTAATTGCTATTTACTGTGTGTCTTACTCAATTTTCAACAGTGATATTGCCAAGGCAGTCTGTATAATATTAAAAAGTAAAATTCCATACACTTAGCAATGGCAAATACCATAAAAGGTTTCCCAATAAAAATAGAATAGAATAGAATAGAATAGAATAGAATAGAATAGAATAGAATAGAATAACAGAGTTGGAAGGGACCTTGGAAGTCTTCTAGTCCAACCCCCTGATTAAGCAGAAAACCCTATTCCATTTCAGATAAATGGTTATCCAATCTCTTCTTAAAAACTTCCAGTGTTGGAGCATTTACAATTTCTGGAGGCAAGTTATTCCACTGATTCTAAGTATAGGGAAATTTCTCCTTGGTTGCTTCTCTCCTTGATTAGTTTCTATTCATTGCTTCTTGTCCTGCTCTCAGGTGCTTTGCAGAATAACTTGACTCCTTCTTCTTCTTCTTTGTGGCAGCCCCTGAGATATTGGAACACTACTATCATGTCACCCCTGGTCCTTCTTTTCATTAAACTAGACATACCCAATTCCAGCAACTGTTATTTATATGTTTTAACCTCCGGTCTCCTAATCTTTGTTGCTGTTCTCTGCATTCTTTCTAGAGTTTCAACATCTTTTTTACATCATGGCAACCAAAACTGGATGCAGTATTCCAAGTGTGGCCTTACTACGCATTATTAAGTGATATTAACGCTTCATGTGATCTTGATTCTATCCCTCTGTTTATGCAGCCTAGAACTGTGTTGGCTAAACAGAGATATGCTTTAAAAATCTTTTTTAGATAATACAAGTTGGAGCTAAGATGCTCTGCCTTGGGATGGAGTCTTCTCCACTCATGAAAACTAGTTACAATCTGTTTACATAATGTGAGGCAGCAGTTATTTAATCAGCAAAATCAGTGACTGTGCCATGCAGCTCAGAAACGTGTTGCAAACAATCTTCAAATGTATACAATTAAATGGCAAAGCTTTTTGAAGTTACAAGGTCCAACCGCAAAAATGCCTTTTTTTGTTATTTCAGATGGAAATGTTCCATAGAGAGTGGTGGTTATTACTTTCTAAAGTAAATATCTGATGCTTCTGATTAAAATCTCTCTGGCATAAGAATTTAAAACTTAAGTAATACATTTTTTTTTGAATCATTAAATAAGCAGCAACAAGGTTGGTCCTTTTTATTATGGTGAAAGTGTCATCTACACAAGGAGAATGCATATTAACTTAATTCTTTTGTATTCTGCCTTTCCTGCAAGATACATGGAAACATGGAGACATTTATGAAATTATGGGCAATTTCATAAAAAAGACTCTCACAGGCCAGGTACAGGCACAGGCACAACATTTAGCTAATAGAAGACTGCTGGATCGAACATAGAATATCAGAGTTGAAGGTATCTTGGAGGTCTTCTAATCCAACTCCCTGCTCAAGCAGGAGACCCTATACTATTTCAGAAAGGTGGCTGTCCAATCTCTTCTTAAAAGCCTCCAGTGATGGAATACAATACCTAAGTAAGACCACACCTAGAGTACTGCATCCAGTTTTGGTCACCACATTATAAAAAAGATGTTGAGACTCTAGAAAAAGTACAGAGAAGAGCAACCAGGATGATTAGGGGACTGGAGACTAAAACATATGAAGAATGGTTACCGGAACTGGGCATGGCTAGTCTAGTGAAGAAGGACCAGGGGAGACATGATAGCAGTCTTCCAATATTTGAAGGGCTACCACAGAGAGGAAGGGGTCAAGCTGTTTTCTAAAGCACCTGAAGGCCAGACAAGAAATAATGGATGGAAACTGAACAAGGAGAGATTTAACCTGGAAATAAGGAGAAACTTTCTGACAATGAGAACAATCAACCAACAGCTTGCCCTTGGAAGTTGTGGGAGCTTCATCACTTGAGACTTTCAAGAAGAGATTGGGCTGCCATTTGTCAGAAATGGTGTAGGGTCTCCTGCTTGGGCAGCGGGTTAGACTAGATGACCTACAATGTCCCTTCCAACTCTGATTATCTGTTAACCACAACTTTTGAAGGCAAACTGTTTCTTTGGTTTATTGTTCTCACTTCAGAAAATTTCTCATTGTAGTATGTTGGATCTGTCTTTGATTAGTTCTGTGGTTCCATCTGTGGCTTCTCGTCTTGCCTTCCGGTGCTTTGGAAAATACGTTGACTTCCTCTTATTTGTGGCAGCCTTTCAAATGTTGGAACTCTGCTGTCATGTCTCCTCTGGTCCTTCTTCTTACTAAACTAGCCATACCCAATTCCAGCAACCATTGATCATATGTTTTAGTCTCCAGGCCCCTAATCATCTTCGTTACTGTTCTCTTTTTCCAAAGTATTAATATTTTTTTATAATGTGGTAACCAAAACTGGACACAATATTTGAATATTGAAATTTTCAGCTAGACTAGTTTGTCTTTTGTTTATCCTATACAGAACATTCTATATTATTTGAATAATAACATGGTTAATAAAACTATATATTTTTGTGGGGTGGGATGGGGTCTGGGAGGAGGCAGGGAGGAAACACATCGTATAAGTCTTTTAGGTTATTTTTTTTAATATTCAAAATCTGACTTTTAGATCAGAAAGATGAGTATCAGGAGTCATGAATTTTGGGAGAAAATAAATGATGAGGTTATGTAATTATATGTGGTTATAAAATAGATATGAAGTCATATAGTTGGCTTGTCAGAAGGTATGGGTGTAACAGTAATTTCTCCATCTGTATAAAAATAAAATTAAACGGAACAGAAAACTGATGAGAACTCTCAATCAAATTGGATATGCTCATTTCATGAAGTAACCTGCTGGAACCTAAGAGCAATTCCCAGGGGCATGAAGTAACCCGTGCTCCAACAATCTAATCTTGCTTTTGAATGAACTATTCAATGCCAAACCAAAGTGTTGGCAGGAGAGAACCAATGACCAGTGTTTCCTGAGTTTTTGTGTAGCATGCACATATGTCAGCATAACTTACCTTTTATAAAGGTAAGGTGTCAGCATTCCAGCAAACCCCCATTCCAATCAGTAACTCTGAGACAAACATAACTCAAAAGTACCTTTATTAGAATAGCACCTGGCACATCTGTGGAATCCCGAATCTGAAAGGTTTCGGACTTCCCACAATTCCCAAACTGCAAATTTATCCCTCCTTGGCCATCATCATATCACATGGCCCAACCATGATCCATCCAAAAGTAACATCCTTTTTTTCATCCTGCGCCATATCCAATGACCTTGAACTAACAAAAAAAAAATATTTTGTCTACTTACAGCTACTCAATTGAATCCATCCCTCTCTCACTAGTGGCAGCGTGGAAATGGCTTCCAAAGTTGACATACTTCCAGCTTCAGGCCTTGTTTCAGTGTTTAAACTTTTGAGAGTTTGGTCATTGTTCAAATAATCAAATCTCCAGAGTAGGTTGTCTAGTACTACCAGATTGGAGCTGCAGAACTCTAGATGACCAGAATATGGTGGCAAAAAGTTAAAGCTTTCTTATTTCTATCCTTCCATTTAATGGTCATACGGGACCACCTGCTGTCATCAACAGCTTCCCACCACCCAGTGCGCTCCCACAGGGTTGCCCTCCTCGGGGTTCTGCCACCTGATCGTTGCCGGTTAGCAACCCCGAGGGTGCGGGCCTTCTCTGTGGGGGCCCCCTCCCTGTGGAATGATCTGCCCCCTGAGATACGGGCCATTACCAACATCCAGACCTTCCGGCGCGCAGTAAAGACCCTGTTCTTCCAACAGGCCGGCCTGGCCCAGTAAACGTTTTTTGGGGGTTTTAAATTAACTAGGTTTTAAATTTTAATATAATTCTTACATTTTAAATTTATTAGTAATATTTTGTATTTAATGGGATTTCGGCCGGATTAATTTGTTTAATTTGTTTTTAATTGTATATATGGTTCGTTTTTAGTAGGCTGTACACCGCCCCGAGTCCCTTCTTTGGAGAGGGGGAGGTATAAAAATTCAATAAATAAATAAATACTGATTTCTGCAGTCATATCTGGTCATCAATATGCTAGCAATACTTGAAGCAAAGAACAAAACAAAAAATTTCATCTGCTACCATACATATTACACTTCGCTTTTTTATTTTTTATTTTTATTTATTAATTTTTATGACACCGACTTCACTGTTGAGTGTCTGTTAATTTTATTTTCAATGAAATCTTATTTTAATTCAAGGGGAATAATCTTTCATCCCATCTGAACAGAACTGGCTGCTTTAGGGCTATGGAACAAGCTAAGTGGAATCCACTGTTCCTACATTTTAACATCTCTTGCTCCCAGCATCATCTTTCTAAGGTACTCACCTGTCTACCTAATGGCAGGGTTGGTCCTAATCTTTTAAACATTTTACTGCTATTGCTTCTGGTTGGCAACATTATTGAACTTTTAAAATTCATTTTGAAAATTTTGCACCACTTCAGTCCAATGAAACTCTTTTAAGGTCACCAAAATATAGAACAAAATACAAAAGTAATAAAAAATATTCAGTAGAAAATATAATGCAATATTTATTTATTTATTTATTTATTTATTAATTACATTTATATACCGCCCTTCTCCCAAGGGACTCAGGGCGGTGAACAGCTCATCTAAAAACCCCACAAAAATACAAAAGTTAAAAAGTAATTAAATATTTAAATCAGCTGCTGACTAAAATTAGGAAACCCTCCCCCCACCCTTAAAAACCCAAATTTAAATTTAAAAATGGAGATCAAATTTAAAATCATTATCTCAGCCCAGGCCGGCCTGCTCAAAGAGCCAGGTCTTTAACGCGCGCCTGAAGGCCCTCAGGTCCGTGCCGGTACGGAGTTCCGGTGGCAGAGTATTCCAGAGGGCGGGGGCACCCACAGAGAAGGCCCTACTCCTTGGCGCCGCCAGACGACACATAGCGGCCGACGGCACCCGGAGCAGACCCTCCCTGTGGGAACGCACCGGCCTGTTGGAGAGCGTTGGCAGAATGCGGTCCTGCAATATAACAGTGTAATGAAATTAATTCTGGTATTGATAATTCTGCAATGAATCCCCAAAGTGCCCCTTCCCCAGATGGCCTAGATCTTTTGGAAAGTTGTAAACTTTCTGAAAAGCTGTAACAGGAGATCCATCCTGCCTTGCAAGCTATTTTGTTAGTTGGGAATTTCTAAGATGGAAGCTCTTCACACCCAGACATTGCATTTATCCATGACTAATCAAAGATCTGGCATTCGTTCAGCTGGCAGAATTTATCTTGAAAAAGATACCAAAGTCCAAAACTATATAGGTCTTTAAATGTAGTGAACAGCAGTTGAATTGCATTTGGGACCCACTTTGAGTTTAAAGGAAGCAGCAGAATTAAATTGTCTATCAGGCTTTCAGGATGGTTTAGACAAAAAGCACCAATTGTGAGTACTAACACTACCTTTAGAATAACAGAATCTTGAAAGTCTGAAAGTACCTTTCCCCTTCCTTATTTTATTCTCTCCAAAACTAGGCAGGGTCCTTTCTGAGATGCTTTCGCCACCTCTATTCCTCTTTTGGAGTCTGATGTCATTTATTGGACTGTAGCTTTTTCCCCTGTCACCCAAGATCATTTCTACATATCATTACACACTCACTTGTTGTCCAATGGAGAAACATCCTATTCTAGCATCTATTATATATATTCACACATGGACATACACAAACCCCAACCTCTTTTATTTTTGAGGTTTTGGAGGAACTAATAACAATGATAAACAACAGGCATGCATAGAGACATAGAAACAATTCCAAGTGTTTCCTTGAGCTCTTTTTCTTACTAGTTATCTCAATATTCATTTTATTTTATTTATTTTTATTTGTCAATTGCTTACAAGATAATAGGTATAAGTAAAAACATAGTTATGAATACATGGATACATATAAGAATATATATATATATATATATATATATATATATGTATGTATGTATGTATGTATGTATGTATGTATGTATGTATGTATGTATGTACTGTATATAAGAAACATTAGGACAGGGACGGTAGGCACATTGGTGTGCTTATGCACACCCCCTACAGACCTCTTAGGAAAGGGGTGAGGTCAATACTAGACAGTCTAAGATTAAAGTTTTTGGGGTTTGGGGAAGAAACCACAGAGTCAAGTAGAGTATTCCAGACATTGACCACTCTGTTGCTGAAGTCGTATTTCCTGCAATCAAGTTTAGCCTTGAATTTGTATCTATTGTTTGCTCTTGTGTTGTTATGGTTGAAGCTGAAGTATTCGTTGACATGTAGGACATTGCAATGTATGATTTTATATACTGTATTTAGATCGGACTGAAGGCGGCGTAGTTCTAGGTTTCTTAGGTCTAGAATTTTGAGTCTGGTGGCATAAGGTATTCTGCAACGAGGAGTGGAGAACTCTTGTGAAATATTTCTGGACTTTCTCAACTGTGTTAATATCAGATACGTAATGTGGGTTCCAGACTAATGAGTTGTATTCGAGTATTGGTCTAGCAAATGTTTTGTATGCTCTAGTTATTAGTGTAATATTACCAGAGAAAAAACTACATAAGATTAGGATAACAACTCTTAACGCCTTTTTGGCTATGTGGTTACAGTGGGCTTTAGCATTAGTCATTTGAGATGGGTACTCCAAGATCCTTGACAGAATTTGGATCATCAAAAAGGTCTTTACTATTCAGCCTGTATTTTACTTTCTGATTTTTTTTTTGCCAATATGTAGGACAGAGCATTTATTTGTTGAGATTTGAAGTTGCCATTTGTTTGACCATTCTGATACATAGTCAAGATCTTTTTAAAGGATAGCAGTATTGTCTGTGGTGTTGAATAGTTTTACATCATCAGCGAAGAGAACGCAGTTGCTCTTGTTATGATCACAGAGGTCATTTATGTAGAGTATGAAAAGGATTGGTCCTAGAACACTGCCTTGGGGGACACCACTGTTGACAGATATAGAATTTGATAGGATACTCCCAATTTTGACCATTTGTTGTCTGTTTGACAGGAATGCTTCTATCCAGTTATGCAGGTGTCCAGAGATACCGTAAGATTTTAGTTTTAGGAATAGTTACAAGTATTTTACAAGTATTTTCCTTAATTGGTGTTTGGCCTCTGTTATTTGAAAAAAAATGGAAATAAGGAGCTAATCTTAAATGTGTTCCCAATCGGAATTGAATCCATGTACTAATTTACAAAATCCCTTTGATAAGACTATCTTGAAGCTCTCTTAGCAGCGTGAGACAGAAATAGCTAAATGGCAATTTTAGCCCAAAATCACTTCTGTATTGTTGATCCACATTTCCAAATAAAATATACACCAAAATCATGCTTCCTCCTATATTTTGTAATATTTATTTTCATTTAATTGACATGCTTGATACATACTAAAGCAGAATAAATTAAAATATGACTAACCAACCTTTTTTTAATACAAGGAACATCTAAAAATGTATGACAGCGATGTTCATGTGGATACTTATAATTTCTTTTAATGAAAAAAAAGCCAAATAAGGTTATAAGAACAATACAGATATAATGCCTGATCTTATAGATCAATTGTGAAGCTGATGGGTTGAGAAAGACAATTTTGTTATTAATTAGTTTACTGATTCCAGGTAAGTAAAACCTGTTAGTAATGATTTGAATTCCTCAAATATCATTACAACTACCCTTCTTTCTGAACGAGAATTCTAATTAAATCAATTCAATTTAGATTAGATTTAATCAGGGGTAGGATTAATCCAATTTAGGCTACATCCTGCATATTTTGCTAAGGAGTAATATTCAGCTGAATAAAGCTTAAAGGACTGGCTAATGGTGAGTGAAATTTATGGGAGTTAAAGTCACCAGTTTGGAAAAAAACTAATTTGAATAAATTAGATATGATTTATGTAACAATTATTTATATTCAATATAGATAGGATTTCATCCAATATTACTTTGGTAGTATTAAGGTACAATATTCAAGAAAAGTAACTGGGGACTTACATCTTGGTGGGGATTTTTACATCTTGGTGTAAATATCAATATACCTGATACCTTGTGTTCCTGTTCCAATCTTAATACTTCTGGGGAAAAATAAATCTTCAATCATCAAAAACTAACATTTCTTGACTGAATCAGTGTAAAACATGATTTTCTTCACCCTACTATGACTTCCAGAACGCTCAAATCAAATTATGGGGAGCACATGTCGAAAAGCAAGTTTTTCCATTGTATATCTGTATATATAAATAAGCAGTGCACGTACAGCTTTAAAAGTTTGGTCCAGCTTAGAAAGATCACCCGTAAGCTTTAATAAATCCCTATATTCCCAAATCCTGGGTTTTGTTGAGAGGAAAGACCAGACTCAGTTGCTTTCTATCTGTCCCACTGTACCAAGAATCTGGTCACTGATACCATTTTCTTAGTGGCTACTATGTTGGAATACAGACAGTGCATAGGTCCTTCCTTTCTTTAATTTGGAATTTAACTGACCCTATTACAGTACCCTTTTAAGTAATTAATGAAGGAGCATGGTGGTTCACCAGGTTAGGACATTGGGCTGATAGTCTGTAGGCTCATGATCAAAACCAAGTTGCTGCCGCAGGACAAGGCAAATTTTTGTCACATGCTCCAATTCCTGCCAACACCCAGCAGTTCAAAAATGACCAACTGCAAGTAGATAAATAGATACCACTTTGGTGGGCAACTTAATGGGGAAATGAAAGGAGCCCCCAACTGAGTGTCTACCATGATGTCACTGTTAAACCCAGAAGTGCTTTGGTGCTCCCAACACAACAGTAGTAGTAAGAGTTATTAATTGAATTTTTTAAACATAGGGGCAAGGATCAAAAATACTTCTGTACTCAATCTACTGTACCCAGGAAAGGAGTGAAGTTGCACACGCAACCAGCTTTTGCAGATTTCTCGGGTGATACACAGGCCCATCACAATTGCCAAGTTCACTTCTGCCTTTTGATCTGGCAGATCTTGTCTTTGGACTAATTGCCTGTGATCAAAACAAGGCAATCAAAGGCAGACTCCAGTCTCATCCCATCACCCATCTTCAGAAATGTGTGTGTATGTGAAGTTTAAAATTTTAAGATGTTTGAAGATACATACATTTTATACAAACAATATTTAAATCTATCCCTCTGTCTATATACAGACCGAAAGGAGAAAAAAAAAGTAGCTTGTATCATAGAGATGAAAAACAACATACAAAACGCATGTATAGCAAATATTATAAAACATGTATTTGTAGTGCAAGTTAAAAGTACAGGGGACTCTACCTATACTGGCCAGCTCGAGGGAAGCACATGATTCTGAGTAATCAACAAGAGCCCCCAAATTCAAATTCTTCAGAGTTGACAGTATTAACAGAATACAAAAATATGGTGAAAATTTACACATTACACATAAAGTACTTATTTTTTTAATAGTTTACAATAGAGATCTACAGATATGTTTCCAATTTAGCTGGCTTCTTACTATCCACCCTATTTTAATATCATAGGTGTGGTTACATATATCAAAAACAATCTCAAAGCATAGCTATACAGCAACATATTAGGGTCTGAAGATTAGACCAATACATGTTAAATATTTCACTGGCTTACTAAATTGACAGTTTTCATTTACAGTTGTTGTTTTAATCTTAACAGGTTTGTCTTTGAGACGAAAACAAAATGTCCTTTATTAATAACCTCCTCAGTATTACAACAATGGTATGAGGCTTTACACAGAAGCCCTCTTAGGCGTTCTGCGAGTGTGGCTTTTCTTTTTATAGCAGGCTTTCTTAATGATGTAATAACAGTTCTGTTTTAATTGGGTTAAACTAATTATTGTTTTCAGGATATTTCTGAGTTCATGTTCCCCAGGTATTAAACACATGTTTAGCTGTTTGTTTGGTCTGAACATTTGTGTCTTTCTAGTCTGTCCCCACAACCCCTAGGACTTAGGCCAATACATATTCTTGTTTGATCGCATTACACAAAAATAAATAATGCACTGTTAATTCTAAAAACTACAAGGAACAGATAGGGCATCTATGGCATAACAATATAAAAATCAAGTAAGCCACGGGATAGATACAGCAACTCCACTTAATGGGTTTTTCCTGTTTTTTTCCTTTCACAAATTCTTCCAGTGTTTATTTTTTTAAAAAGGTTTTCTTTCTTTTCATTCTTTCTTGTTAGTATTTCTGCTTTCCTAAAAATGCTTCATGTCTATCTCACTAACCAAGTAGATGAAATGTAGGATAAGGCTTCACGGTTTTGCATCAGATGACTGTTTAAAAACAAAACACGAAACAATGAAACCAAGTTTCAATCCAGTCAGACTAGTACCGTTTCATTTTTTCTTTCTTTTTGAAAACCACGGATGATGTATTTTTTTTTGTTTCCGTCTTTTTGAATGTTTTTTTTTCTTCCTTTCTTTCCAGAGGGGAAAAAATATACATATTCCAAAATATGCTCCAATACATCCCTTAGCTGCATTTGCAAGACTTTACAATCATGTTTGACAGCTGTTCAATTTTGGGTGTCTTGCCAATGTAATACAAGATAGTGAGGGGTTCCAGATCCTGGGATACACAGCATGGAGATGCAGATGCTTCTGGGTTGATTGAGTTATACAAGCTAAGCACCTAGGAGGAAAAAGAAAAAAAGAAGATACTTCTTCACATTACAGTGGCAAATAACTTTGGATAACAAGGAGCCTAGGGCTCTGATGGCACCATTGACATGGTGAGAATTTATTCATTTAAAGTAATTATACTCAAATTCTTTTTCTCTGTAGAAGCCTAGACAGCTGGAATCAATAAAAACACAGATATGTAAAATATCCAAACAGTAGAGAATTTCCACAGCAGTGAATTACTTTTTTTTATGAAACAGCTGTTGATTAAAAAAAGAGACACCAGTGAAAACACTGAATATTTTCTAAAAAGAAAGGTTTTCTCAAGACTCTAGGCTTCACAAGAGGGGATAGAGTTGAAAATTGCCTGTTAATCTTTGGCTTATTCTGAGGGAGCAGTTGATAAACTTATGTAAAACAACTGTTAAAAACAGTAAGGGAGAGAAATAAAGTGCTCCATAAACTTTTTTGCTTGTTGCCATCACACACACACACACACACACACACACACACAGAGAGAGAGAGAGA
Organism: Bungarus multicinctus; assembly: GCA_023653725.1. Taxonomy (NCBI): domain Eukaryota; kingdom Metazoa; phylum Chordata; class Lepidosauria; order Squamata; family Elapidae; genus Bungarus; species Bungarus multicinctus. The sequence continues at coordinate 49,899,578 of CM042836.1, read as the reverse complement.
GAGAGAGACAGACACACACACACACAGACCCTCCCCAAGAGTCCGGGCTGGCATCACCTGACCTATTGCTGACAGTTTCTTAATTCCACACATTTTAACTTTCAGTCCAAAATCATCTTTCCAGAATAACCAATCAAATACTTACATTAGCAGAACATAGTAACTCTAGCCCTTTCCCACTATAGGCAGTTCTCCACTTACTAACTTTTCAACATTTAGAAAAGACTGACCAAAGTTACAACAGCACTGAAAAAAGTAACATATGACTGTGTTTCACAGTTACGACCTTTACAGCATCCCCATGCTCATGTGATCAAAATTCAGGTGCTTAGCAACTGGTTTATACTCATGGCAGTTGAAGGGTCGCCTTTGGCAACCTTCTGACAAGCGAAGTCAATGGGGAAATCAGAGTCACTTCACAACCAGGTTACTAATTTATCAACTACAGTGATTCACTTAGCAACTGTGGCAGGAAATGATGTAAAATGGTGGGGGAATCACTAAACAAATGTCTCACTTAACAACAGAAGCTTTGGGCTCAATTGTGGTTGTAAGTTGTGGTCTACCTGTATTGTTCTATCACCACTGATCTCTGAAAGTGGTGTCCATTTATCTTCTCAAGATAAATGGATTGTTTCTATTTATTTATGGTAAAGGGTAAAATGTTAAAAAAAATTTTTAGAAAAGAAATAAACTAAACTAAAAACAAATGCAGCATATAGCCCCCCCACAATGTTTATAAACATTGCAAGTTAGAATCCTTTCAGTTATAATCTGAACACATATTTCTACTGTCAAGCATCAGCACCATTCCTACTCATTGAAGGTGCTCTAGTTATTAATTTCTGTGTTTACCACTGACTCATATTTCTTTGCACTGTTTTTTTTTGGCAGCAGGATGCTGCATGGAGTTGATTGGGTTTTTTTTTAAAGCGCCAGATAAGAAAGCTGTGCTTTGTACCAAAGGAGTGGAGCATGTACCCAACTTTGAGTTTTTGAATTTAGGTTTTCTTTAAATGTGAGAATCAGAGTCAACTCTACCATTAGTGTATGCATCCTATGGTAGAATGGAACGGACTCCAATTTAAACATGTTTATATGGCTGCCATTTTTATATGTACATCCTTCTTAGGCTTCACAGCCATAACCATGACTTTTGTACTGACACGTACAGTAGATGTTCTTTTTATACGGCACATTGAAATGAATCAGAACTGCTTAAAGACCCAGTATTCATTCAAATGATGCAATCACAAGAAACAGCACATTGCAACAGGCTGTGCAGCTCTTAGCAACATAAAAGGGTCATTGCCAGGGTCTTTTAAAAGCAGGACTTGATGAATTTTTAGTTTTTGCAGAATAAAAGAGAGGAAAGGGAGGGTGAGTGGGTGCATTGAAAATGCCTTGGAAGAAGAGTATAGGGCAAAAAGTGACTGATATTACAGATATAGGAGATTTCAGAGAAAAGGAATCAAAGAAATGAAATCACAAGAAATCATAGAATTCACAAGAAATCATAGAGTGGACAAAACTGGTCTAGGTGACTTAACAGGCTCTTTCAGTCAGTAACCAGAGGGCTAGGATCAAGAGTAAATCTTTTGCATACTGAATAGTCTGAAGAAAGAACAGAACATGAAGCTGAACAGAGTGCCAATCTCCCATCTGTTCCGAAACACTGAATTCTGCACATTCAGCAGGAAGATTTATCAGTATTTTCCAACAAAGGTAATAGCTCACAGGATCACTGAGGCAGAACTGGTAGGTGTAGTATAGCTTTTCCATCAATACCACCCTGAGAAAAATATAGTGGTAATCGCTGAACAAGATTGTGACCCTAACATCTTTGAGCATAAAAAATCAAAGTGAAACTTAAAATAAAATGTTCCAATGTTTCCCTCAATACAAGGATTGCTTTTGCTGCAAAATCATCCTTTGATTCCTCTTGAGTTTATTTACATACTCAGTCTGGATATGAAGTACAGTATTTCTGCTTTTAAAATGCTCTTACCCTTTCCTTCAATTTCTGTCAATAGTATATTCCATAATAATCAGATTTTTTTAAAAAAAGTTGGTAAATGATGTGTTACCATGATATGAGCTATCAATTAAATTAATTAAAAACACCCTTAAAACTGACAAACTAGGTTTTGTTCTGTTTTATAGCGCTAATGTTACTTAGTTTTCTAAAATACTTACTCTACTGTGCTGAGTATCTGAGCTCCATAAATAGGGACAAGCTCCGGCACAGAAATTTGCATGATATCCTTTAGGTTCATGTATCCATTTCCATCCAAGATCTCTCTTGAAATCAATATAAAATGGACGTAGACAGCAGTTATCTTGCACGTTCCTGAAAATGGAGTTATAGACAAAATAGTTAATAAGCTTCTGCCAGTCGGAATGCTCTTTTTTTTTTTTAGTTTTAAAAACAATTTTATTCACAAAATTAAAAAAAACATACAAATTCAAAGACATAGAAACATTGATATGTGAGTAACCCATAATTCTTTACATTAGTTAATAAGCTTCTGCCAGTCGGAATGCTTTTATGCAGTGCAGATTCCTTAATGCAATGAATTATTCAGAAATGCAACAAACAGCCTCTTCTGTGGGTGAATGTTATGAAATCCACAGTTTACTGATATTTTTAGATCACGCTTTCAGAACTCTTTTATTAATAAGATCTACTTTTCAACTTGTCAGAAATAAACCTGAGGCTAGGCATAGGACTCTCTCAAGAATTTTCTATCATAAAACTGGATGGACAGAAGAGTAGTTCGTGCAAAATCCAGTTTTTTGGTGCGTATTGGGGGGGTGGGGTGTTAAAGATTATAGCACAGGAAAAATCCATTCTTTAATCAAGTTCTCCCACCTCCAGAATGGCCATTTTTAAAAAGGCACATTAAATTACACTTTTGCTCTAATTCTCAATCTGTCACAGATTGTAGTAGGCAGAAATCCTTGAGTTTACACATAAAAACACAACACACACATTGTGAAATTTAATACACTATATTTTCATACTTTGTGCCATTCAGAGTTCACAATGTACAAATATTCATAAGAAGGAATTAATAAATGAAATGTTAAGTATCATATTGTAATTATATAATTAAATTCAGGGTTTTTGAAAGGATGCATTAAAATAGCACATGACTGATACTTCATGGGCAAATTTATTCAGGAAAGATTATTTCTTCACTTCTTATGTGTGTGTTTTTGTGTCTCACTTTTGTTTTTATTGTTTGGGGATCAGAGGGCTTAAAAATATAATATAATATGATATAATGAAAAAGGGAACATAAAATTTAAATTTAAAAACTGTAATCTGCTTCTTTTCACCTAGGACTTTGGAAGGAAAAACACTTAATAGTGGTTGTTTCACCTGAACTAACAAAGGCTTTGCGAATGTCATGGATTGTTAGGATTTCTTGCAGATATTTCAAGTTTCGGTTTATATCTTATAATTTGGTATATGCAATCAGTCATAACTAGATATTATTCTCATGTTCATCTCTAATACTAGCTACAGATTTTTATTTGTATCTTTAGGTACATTATATTTTTAGGTTTCTCTGCATCTATTTAGGAGAATGGATATCAAATATGTATTATTCAAAGCTAGAGGAAAATAGAACAAAAATTGATCGCGGTGACTACTAGGGTCTTTAAAGAGATGGATCTTGTTCTCATTACTGTAATTAGAAGAACACCTGCAACCAGTGGTGGGCTGCTGCCGGTTCGTACTGGTTCTTGCGAACTGGTTGTTCCAATGATCAGCTGGCCCCACCTTATCCTGTCTATATTTCCGTCTTTTTCAGCTCAACTGATTTGCATGGCACAGTGGATTTAGCATGCCTCAGATATTCTACTTCAAATTGGTGTTTTTTTTAATGCTGTGTGCATGCGCACAGCACATGTATGTGCGCAAAGCACGTACTCACAGAACTGGTTGTTAAACCAGTTACAACCCACCACTGCCTGCAATCTATCTTCAGGAGCAAATTTGGGATGATGCCTTAGCCATTCATGAAAAAAATATGGGTCCTCTGTTGTCAGGCAGTCTGTTTTTCAAGAAACAATTTCTTTGAACAATGGACTAAACCAGGTCTAACTGAAAGTGAAGGAATGATAGGAGCAGGGAGTTTAAAGTTGTTTTTTAGCAATCAGCACCAAAAGGCAGATGTACAACTTGTACTAAGATGTATCATTTGTTGTATCATTTCTGTAGTTATCCAGCTGAACAAGTTATTCTGGGAAACTTATATCATAACAACATTAAAACAATACTCTTTCTGTCTTTACAATAAAGCTATTGTCATGGATATTAATATAGCCAAGAAAAGGGGTCCTTCACACACTAGAGGTGTGTGTGTGTGTGTGTGTGTGTGTGTGTGTAAGGTACATTATCAGGTCTTCATGGCCTCCCAAAAAGCCAGCAGGTTTGGGATCATCCTAATCACTGAGGAGAAAATGTTCCAGAGGTACGGGCTATTATAGAAAAGCCACATCTCCTGGTCCTGGCCAGTCAACACTTCTTGTCTGATGGGACCCAAAACATTCTCAACTTGCTAGACCCAAAATATATATTATTTCTGAGTTGAGTGTGATTTTTGCAAATTATCCATGCAATTTTCTTGGGAACAGCAGGCGTTTATCATACCATACCATAGCTTCCCAATCTGACCTCCTATTGTCCTGGTATTTTTTAGAAGGCTATATTCAGAAAGGAGCCTATTTATCTTCCAAACCCAGATAAGATCAACCTAATGCTGTCACCTGTTAAAATCTATTTTTACAATTGCATCCATATAAATAAATTAGCAAATGAAAAAAATTATCCATAAATGGACGCTCTTAGTTATGCTATGTGCGTAGGTGAGGAGGAGCAGAGGAATCTTCCTTTAACTTGGCATTTAGGCTGTTCCAGTAACAACAAATTTTTGAGCAGTTTACATTCGTATTGTCTGATTATTGTTGCCATGGAGATGGGGCTTTATTGGTTGTTATATTTGGGGTTTTAATTTTCTAAGTTGCCTAGAGTTATCGTGAATTGGACAGTCATATATATTTTCTTAATAAGTAAATAAACAAATAAATTAATTCATAATTTAAGTAATGGGATTAAAACAAAATATAGCCATAAAATATAATCATATAATCAATATATTCACTTGCTTCTTGATTAAGAAATAAGCAATGACCTAACAACCCCACAACAAGAATGAACAAACCTGAAGAGCTTGCCAAAAAGCCAATGTTTTCTTAATTTTAAAAGAACCCAAGGAATTGTGATCAACTTCATCTCAGGGGGAAATGGTGTTCAAAGGAAAGGAGGCAATGATCCAAAAAGTGCAACTTGGTGGCTCCCGCAAGTGATACTTCCTGTGGATAGGGATCTAGAGCAATCTTTCCAGCTTTTTAGACCAGTGGGGGGTGGGAATGGTTCCACACAGTGCCTGCTGCTCGCACAAATGGAGCATGCGAGCATGTACTTGCCTGATGCTTGCACAAGTGGGGATGCCCCCGCGGGCATGCTTGCCCACCACTTCCACAGCCCAGTTTGAAACAGCTCAAGGCCTGGGAGTTGGGGACCCCTGATCTAGAGGAAGCCTTCCCTTCTAGGTCTTATTATACAGGCAGCAGCTACCAAAATCGTTTTGGTCCTCTAGATCTAGGATTGGGTCATGTATGCCTTTAAAGGAGAAGAATAGTACAATAAATTGCAGTTGGAGTCAATTGGTAACTTTGAAGTACTTGTGATATGTGGACAAATTAACTGATTTCCACTAGCTCTGTTTTCTGGACCAGTTTCTAGGTCTTCAAATATTCCAATGCAATAATCAGAATGACATGTGAGCAAAGCATTCCTGAACCAGGAAAGGTTACAATTAATTCCCAAGATGGGATGATAGAAAAGCCTTCCTAGCCACTGTTGCTACCTAATTCTTTTCCTGGAGTTGTGAGTCCAGGAGAATCTCCCTATCACAAGCCAGTTTTGCACATGGAAAAGCAATCCTTCCCAGTGTCAAAAATGGAATATCTTTCTATAAGAAGGCTTTGAAAAGCCCCTGTCTCTTGATGCATCTGAGCCTCAATTCCTCCTTATTCAGTGCTTGGTTCCAAGCACTTTCAGCCACATTTTATGATTCCTGGCACTACATTAACAGTTGCTCAATTATTACATGATTCTGAGCATATGCTCTTGTTTTATACATTTGAGACATATTACTAGAGCGTAATGATTCTATTTGTTTAATTTTTCAGATTGGAGATAGACTACCTTTTGAACAGCCAAAATGTCACAGGGATTTTTTAACAAATGCAAATAGGTGCAAATAAAAGCAAATGTTTATTCTTCAGTAAAAACGCAGTTAGTATAGATTGCCAGAAATGAACAAATGAGATTTTGGTTTGAATATATAATCTGATGTGTATGAAGTTCCTCCCCCCACCCCCTCCTCCAATTCTTGATCTGCTTGTTGAACTTATGAAGCAGCTGCTCAATGGTTCCTTTGCCAACTATCCTGGAGAAAGTGTCTTCATCAAAGCAGCCACCCAAGTCCTTCAGCAGCTGTAGCCCTTCAAGACTTTGAGGAACAAATCCAGAGAAATACAAACTTTTATCCAAAGTTATGTGGGAGGGGTGGAGTGGGAAGTGATATATATCCCTTTAAATAGAATGCTATTAAAATTATAAATAAAAAGCAGATTTTTTTTAAAAAAAATGGGCTACATTAAAATTTTAACACATGCATAAAAGCCCATAACATCTTATAATATAATTACCTAAAACAATAGGCAGCATCTAAAGCACGCTTCTTCCGCCGACTGGATTGTTGCGACTCAAGTCTGTAGGAGGGTAATAACATTAGCAGAAGATGTGGGCTCTTCCCACTGTATTTTTTCCTACTGGACTTTAAAGCTTTCTCACCACTGGAATAAGGGTGGTCATCAATACCTTTAAAAAATACATTTTGGTAATAAATATTGTGTTGCTTTTTTTTTTTTTTGGAACAAAATTACATAAAGTATCTCTTCACAAGAAATTTAAATCACAGAATAATAATCAGGTGTGCTGGCATCAGCTGGGCTGATTTAAGACATGCTGATACATGAATGTGGGAAGCAGCGACCTGCATTGAATTAAATATCCTATATTCTTATTACCTCTGCACCATTTGAGATCAGGAACACTTGCTTCATTTATATCAATTATTAGTCATAGGATCAGTTATAGGTTTCCTTATCCCACAGTTATTATAAATATCAATATAATATTTATTTAATCCCAGGCAAAAAATCAATTCTTTTCAATGCAAGGCCATAGACAATAGTGTATCATTTTAGACCCATGGAGATGGAGATCTAAAAGAAGCAGATAGAGCACAGGTGTCAAACTCAATCACGTCACGTGATGTATCATGACAGATCGTGACGTTTTCTGCCTTTGAGGAGCTGGGGTGGGTGTGGCCTGCAGGTGATGCATTCAGCCCGCAGGCCCCCAGTTTGACACCCCTGAGCTACAGAATCAGCCTCAGTGAAGCAGGGACCATAACACAAGTAGTTAACACAGATAACATGTGAATCTAGTTACCTGCATTGCCATATAGACTCGATTAATGTGCTTGGATGTACCTTCTAAGGTCATCTAAGGTCACCAATTAAGATAATGGCCAGGGTTGAAATTAATCATTTACATTGTGAATGTATGTTTCTCTGAGCATCAGTGCTTAGCACATAAAGAGTTTATGGCTGGATGCTCAAAATCATGAATCCCTAAGCAAGTTGCAAGATGAATACACAAAGATCACACAGACAGAAAGATTTGCATGAGTACTAATGAAGGTAGCAAGAAAATTATGCTAAGAAGTAACTTATTAAACATGTTCTAATCCATTGTCATACTAACTACTTTAAACAAAGATACAATCAGCAGTTTTTACAGAATGCTACACCAGATTTTGAAAGCAATTGCTTAAGGATTTCTTCTCCCACACCATCTGACGCTCCATATTTTCTTTCACTAGTTGGATATATTATAAGATCTGTTGAAGCATTTCACGTTCATTACACAATTATTTTATTTGAAAATTTTTTAGTTATTACCTGCAAATCTTGCCTCTAATTCTTCACTTTTATTTGGGATAATATAGTTATTTGAAGGCACAAATGTACAACATGGGCAATGTAAACTGATCTTAAGACCCAAATTTCTGTCTGCAAAATATAAGAGAAAGAAAATTTGTTTTATATCAGGTCAGGCAAGACTTCAAACTGTTCAAATTTAATACAGGTTAACTCTAACATAATTAATTACTATCACCTTTGTGGTGGAGCCATTCATGTACAGCCTCAGTTACATCAAAAGATAACCATTCTCCCTCAGCTCTTGTTTTCACGACCTTGCTATCAATATAACGTTGTGTAGGTGATGTGGGATCTTTATTTTTGATCATCTGCAAAATAAGAACATTATATCAGTGATATGGAGTTCACACAATTTAATTTGAAAAAAAAAAACAGCTAAGGGGGACTCAAAACAGAATATAGAAAATAACTACAAACCTCAAGAGGTTGTGCCATCAATCTATCTACCTACCTATCAATGTCATGAAAACAGATTCTGACATAGTGCTTTGACTACACAACACAATTACAAGAAAAAATATGGAAATAATTTGTAGAGATACACAGCTCAACTGCATAAGTGAGATTATTTTCTTTAAATGGAGATTGTGTACACAAACTTCTATTGCTTTACCATAACTTGAAATACATTTAAGAAAATTTCCTGATGTCATTCTTTTTTCACCTAATTATTTATGATTCAGTTCTTTTTCTTTATGTTAAAGTAACCCTAACAATATTTTAAAACAAGGCAAGACAGATGTAAATCTATCTCAAGATTTTGATTTCTGAGTGTACCTTTTGTGAACAAATGCAATGTTTTGTAGTGTTTCTTTACTAGAGAAAAATGGATAAATCTGTTCCTCAGATTTTTTTTTACATTCCTGCATGAGTGTGTGAAGCCCAGTGTTATGGATGAGTTTGATCCAGACTTCAGCAGGCCTTGTTTCATATTCATAGCATTATGGGAGACCAAATTGTGTCTAAATGAACATTTAAAGATTGAGCTTAAAATATAGATTTAACACATCCTATACCTACTTTAAAATGAAACCAAGATCTTTCCTCCCTTAGAAAATACAATTAGTTGCTAGGAGTCATAAATGACTTGATGGCACATAATCAATTGGAAATCCAACACTGATGGGACAGGACAAATATCCCATTCCAAATATTAGCAGAATGGATTAAAGCAAACATATTCCTAGAGGCACTAAGCTAATTTTCCCTGCACCAAGCGCAATCCAGACAACACACATAAATTGCAACTGAGATACTAACAATACCAAGAACTCAGTTCACCTATCAAGCATAAGTCTTTAACTTTTCTTGAAATGTCTTTCACAATAAACATCCAAGTATTTTGTTTTCATCAAAGTATAATTATGGCTTCCTACATTTAGGCTGTTTCTAGGAATATACTTTGCCCAAAATCATTTTTGTATTTCTTAGCTGGATGTCTTTCTTTCAAAGAAAGGCATCATCTCAAATGCCTGCCCAATGAATGTTAAATTGTGGCTCAGGAACATACAATCTGCTTTTTTACCACTGAGAATTACCATTTCTCCATTTGTCCCAGAAGATGATAGACAATACTTCTCCTTACTTTCTCTCTCTTCCTTTTTCTGTCAATTCACTGTCTTTCTCCTGTTCTTAATCCTTCTGGGATAGTCTTCAAGCCTTTTCTAACTGACCTTTCATAATTTGATATGTCTGTTTCTTTTCTCTTGGTATACATCCTTTTTTCAATTAAGTCTTTTAAGTCTTCATTTTGCTCTTCTTTCTTGGAAATCTTATAGAGAAATTCCATTATTTAGATGAGAAGCTAGTCCTCAGTAAAATCCCAGTCTAGATAACTGATTGTTTTTTAATTCTTGTATATTCAGTTGATTTGTAGGTTTCTGAACTACTGAATAGTAGCATCTTCAGAAAAACAATGCCACAGGTGGGAAGCAATTTCCTACTGCCAGATGAATTCCATAAATATTCAGTTTCCCTAAAAGATGCATTTTTACAACATAAATGCAGATTTGAACACACCCTTAATAGACTGGATGATCAATTTCAAGCTGTGAGTGGTCTTGAAGCTTGCTCTCCAAATAAGATCTTAAAAGAAAGCCACAATCCTATAGGATGAGAGAGTTATTTTGCATACCTGGCCCTAGTCTATTGAGACCTTTAAAGTTCAGAATAGTTTTATGTCCGGGCTCCAAAGGAGCTTGTTCTCTGGGAACATTGCTCATGCCATAAATGCTTAGGGCTGTGTCTTCCCAGGCAAAGCAAAATAATTAAATTAAAATTCAGATGCTAAAGAGGGATGTCACTAGAGTCAAGTGATTCACACTGGTGATATGTTAGGAGGAAAACTGAAATGTCTCTCAAACACAAGCTACTCTCTGAACTACATCTACTATAATCTGCTTTTTCCAAACTTTCCTAGAATATTTTATCTTTGACATATACATGGATTTACCTCTTCTCATCGACTAAAATTTATTTATTTAACAGTTTTATATGGCCACTTATCTTAAGCAAATCTGGATAGCTTACAACAACCATAAAACAAATCAAGCCAATAAAACAATGAACAAAAACCCTGTGCCTTAGTTGCCCCCTTGGGATGCTCCACAGCAGGCTCAGTTATCCTTTTTCCATGTAGACATAGAAAACTCATACTACTAAGGTCCTGCTAGATGGCAAGATTTCAGGAAGGGGACTTGGAACATGCCCATCTCATCTGATCTAGTGGGATGGGCAGATATTCTTAGGGAAAGGTGGTCCCACAAATAGTCTAACTCCTTGCTATGTGGGGCTTTAAACTAGGACTTTTGCATCTGAAAGAACTGAAGCCAGTGCAGCTCAGTCAATAAAGATGTTACATGGACAAACCTAATGGCAGCTGTTGTCTTCCGGATCAGTTTTAACTTTCAAATGGTCTTCAAGAGCAGCCCCATGTAAAGCATATTGCAATAATCCAGGTGGAATATCTATGGAGATTCATCCAGGTCATGATTGTCTCAAAGGTGCTTTTCAAGAGGCAACTGGACTTTCTGGTTTTTCTTTGAGAAGCAAAACATCTTCAAAGAAAAACCAGGAAGTCCAATTGCCTCTTGAAAAAACATTATTATGGGATATTCCAGGTGTGAGGTAACTAAGGCCTGAGGGACTGAGCAAGGTCTCCTGATCCAGCAAATGGTGCACAACACAAATCTGTGCAAAGACTCCCATCCTTAGACATGGCTGCCTCTTGCTCATCAAACAGGAGCCATGCATCCAGGAGGAAACTCAAATTGTGTACCCACTCAGTCTGTAGAAATGGAACCCCATCCAGAGTCAAAGATGATAAACCAACAGGCCCCATGGGGCCAAAACCCAAAGTCACTCCATCTTGCCAGGATTCCAGGAATTTCAATAACTCCACAACAGTAACAGTTGCTTGGCCCAGAGTAGATAAGAATAAATTCATATCATCAACATACTGATGATACTGTACCCCATGTTGTTGGATAACCTCATCCAGCAATCATGTAGATGTTAGAGGAGAGGTGAAAGAGTCAACTCCTGATGCACTGCACATTGCAAGCCCTAAGGCTTGAGCTTTCCTCCCTTATCAACATCAACTGGAATTAGCCATGGAGAAAGAAGGAGAGCCAAGGCAAACTATTGCCTTCCACTCCCAACCCCTGGAGCTAGTCCAGAAGGATAACATGGTATCAATGTATCGAAAGTCACTGAGAGATCAAAATTTCTTGAGAGACCCAGGAGATCCAAGATGGTTGCACCATCCCCATCCGGAGCCCTCCAAAGGTCATCCGCAAGCATTACCAATGCTATCTCAGAGCTATACGTTGGCCTGAAAAGAATCCAGGTATTATGACTCAGCCATTTCATTAGTCAAGATACAGTTTGATCATTCTCAAAATGTCATTTCACCACATTCAAAATCTTTGGGTTTACTGGATTTTTCCTTACCCGCATCTCATATCACAAGACTTCTTATTTGCTTCCAACTATCTATCTGTGTCTCTTGAAATCAATTATGAAAAACAAAACCTTGGAAATAAATGTATTTTTTAAAAAAATGTTATTTTCATTATGGTGAGGTCAGGGTGAAAAAAATGGGAGGTGTCACCATCCTCCGGGAAGATAAAATGGAGAAGAGGGCCACACAGGTTTCTTTAACTTCCCAGAGGAAAGACGACTTGACAGTTTAATAAACATACTAAATATTACCATAGTAGGTATATAACATAGTAAATATAATAAACATACCATTCTGCCTCTTACTATGCCCGAATATTAAGCAGTGGCCTTAGCACAGATGCCTGCTTCTCTCTCGCTTGCTTGAAAGTGATTAATGTTGTTGGCTGTTTGCTGAAAAGTGTTTCCAGGATATTTCCCATGAATAACTTTTGACAGCAGGATTTTGGCAACCTCAGCCACCTGCTAAATTCTGCAGGTCATGTTATTCTGTCAGCTGGCCTTCCTTGAAGCTATGTAGCTGCAAAGGGAAATAGTTCTGCAGAAGCAGAAGGCAGTCGGGGTCTTTCTTTTGGCTTCAATCAGCTTTGTATCTGGCAGGCACTGAGAACAGAGTGTGGACCTTAACAAGCTATTGTACGAGGTACAGCACACTTGCCAAAATACAAAAGGTACATATGACTTGCCAAATGTTTTAAAGCCGATAGTTCTGTGATCCACTTCCTGTGATCTTGCCAAGCACGTTCATCATGCAAGATTGCAAATAACAAGGACATGTGGCACACTACATAAACCCTGCTTATAGCTTGTATGGGGGTAACACAACTATACTGGATATTGATTGCTCATAGTATCATAACAGTCTCCTAACAGTGACTTCAATTTCCTCTGTTCGTACTTCTCATGGTAAAAACTATCATGGTTTAAAAATGAAAAAATTCTGGCCTTCATGTCTGTGAGAAAAATATGTTAGGATTCTAAGGAAAAGCTACCATGGGCCTTGCACCATTGTCATTTCTCTGATACTTTCATCTTTATTTTAATGCCAGTTCTTTATCTTGGCTGCTATAAGCACCACACCTCAGTGTCTGTAATCTCTACAGCTTATACAAGGATAAAACAGTGCTCCAAGTTTGTCTTTCTTCCTGGGCCAAATATATTTTATCAAAAAGTCATCTTTGCCAAGATTTTTTTCTTGCTAGAGGTTAAAATGTATTAAGCTGTGAAAATATTGAAAATGTAATTTATTTTTGGCTTGAGAAATGATTACTGTGAATTCTGTGTATTTTGATATACCCATCTGCAGTCATGCAAAGAACTGGAGACAAGTGTACAGTTAAGTGTTCAATGAGGCTTTTGTTGAAAAAAAAATGGGATGGGCTACAATACAATAGCTGTCACTATTTGCATAAGCCGGTTTGTTTCTTTGATACAAGCACTGATACTTCCCACAGTAAAGCTGCCATTTTACACTAGACTTCCTCCAGTGTACCCACTTGCATTAGCAGATTCCCCTAGGGGAGATCAATCGATAGCTGTTTGTTATTAATCATATTCTAAAATAATTTATGGAGATCAAATGATTTAAAGAAATTGAAACTGGGACAAAAGAATTTCATTATAAAAGTATTGTTCTCTATCTTACCAGTTAGCCAAAACATACCTTCAGATCTAGAAGACATTTTAATACCTTACATCATTTCTGCTTTGTACACTCTATATTGGGTTCACTCAAAAGAATGCATAAATAACATGTGACCAAGAGGGTCTTTGCACACCTTTGTCTATGTGCTAGCTGTGACAGTTTCTGAATCAGATGGCTGTCTAGACTATCATTCAAGCTTTAGCCATCACAGAGATGGATTTCTATAGGGTGCTGTTCTTGTTCTATATAGAAGCTGCCGTTGATTCAGAAAGTAACAGCACAAGGAATGATGGTAATGCCACAGTACATTTATATGAGGCTATTGCTTCTCGACTTGCATTGTTTGCCATTAGGCTTCCAGGTGCAATTCAAAGTGTTGACCATCATCTATTAAGGTGCTCATGGCATTGGACTTTTCTCCTATCTCCCATAGCTCCTGCCCATCTGGTAAGATCAGTATGCCTCTGGTCCCATCTATTAATTAAACAATACCATCTGTTGGGACCCAATAGATTGTTGCAGCACCTGTCCTCTAGAATGTTTTCCTTCTCCTTTCCTGTGTGGTATAGTACATTCCATTCCTTCCAGAAGCTTATCAAGTATCTAGGTACTGTCTCTGATAAGAGCATCAGTAAAACCCAGGAGTTTGGCTTTATTTTTCGTGATGCTTGATGTGCTATCAAAACATGACATTGTTTCCATGCTTGTTTTATAGTCTGTATAGACTATGGTGTGTGTCTACTATATATAATAACTAATGTACCATAAAAACAAAACTGCTACAACCATTTTCAAAATAAGGGAAGTACGTTTTGCCCTACTTCCGCTCTTTGCTTGCTTTCCATGCCACAATGCCTATTTCTGTTTCAAATGCCTATTTGTAGACTAGAAACGTGTCAAAATTTATTTTCCTATTTTTCTTTCTATGTAAGAAGTTTCTTAATAAAGTAAAAATGTCATGAAATCAACAAAAATGCTACTGAGGGCATGAGGACATTCCCATAACATCCAACCTTTTATCTGATTAAATTCCAGCAAATCCTGGATTTGGCAAACATTTTTAGAAGCAAAAGAAGAGATGCTGGATGTTTGAGATTGTTTAATTGTTTTATTTCCTCTCCTCCCCCAAGATTTTAATGTAGTTTGCTGGAGATCTGGAGAAAAAAAGTTGACAAGTTGTGGACTCATAACAACAGAGAAACGAGCAAAACTTCATTGGCAATTCAGACAAAGAATGGCCTGTCACAGTGCTAAGCCAGAAATTATTAAAAATCCTGTCTTTTTAAAATATAGGTAGTTCTCAACTTACAACAGTTTGCTTAGTGACCATTCAAAGTTACAAAAGCACTGAAAAAGTGACTTATGACCATTTTTCACACTTATGATCATTGCAGCATCCCGAAGGTCACGTGATTTACATTCGGATGCTTGAAGACTGACTCACATTTATGACAGTTGCAGCTTCCCAGGGTCATGAGATCCCCTTTTGCAACTTTCTAACAAGCAAAGTCAGAATCTGGCTAAATGAAACCAGATTGATAATTTAAAAACTGCGGTGATTCACTTAAGAAATGTGGCAAGTAAAGTAAAACGGGGCAAAAATCACTTAACAAATTTCTCACTTGGCAACATAAATTTTGGGCTCAGGTTTTGTGGTTGTAAGTTGAGGACTACCTGGAATATTGCCCTGGTCACCTCCCGTCTGGATTACTGTAATGCCCTCTACATGGGGCTCCCTGTGGGGAGCACCCGGAGGCTTCAACTGGTGCAAAATGCGGCCGTGCGAGTGGTTATGGAGGCATCTAGAAGCTCTCATGTGACGCCTCTCCTGCGCAAGCTGCATTGGTTGCCAGTGGCCTTCCGGGTGCGCTTTAAGGTTCTGGTTTTGACCTTTAAAGTGCTCCATGGCATCGGACCAGGTTATTTGCAAGACCACGTTCTGCCAGTAGTCTCCCACCGTCCGGTGCGCTCCCACAGGGAGGGCCTCCTCCGGGTCCCGACAGGCTTCATGTGCCGCCTGGTGACCCTGAGGAATAGGGCCTTCTCTGTGGGGGCACCTGCTCTCTGAAATGGGCTCTCCCCAGAGTTGAGAACGACCACCGACCTGAGGGTGTTCAGGCGTGATTTGAAGACCTGGCTCTTTGAGCAGGCCGGCCTGGGCTGATTTTAAATTGATTTTAAATTGGGTTTTAATTATGGTTTTAGTATTGGGAGCAGCCCATATTTAATTCTGTTTTAACTTTTTTATATGTATTGTTTTAGTTGGCTGTGCACCACCCTAAGTCCTTCGGGAGAAGGGAGGTATATAAATTGAATAAATAAATAAATAATAACTCAAGACTCCAATTAACAACTAACACGCCTAGTATTCCTTCCTCCTCCTCTTTTCCCCTCTGATGTGAACTGGCTGAGGGAGAATGACTGATCTAAAGTCACAGAGCTGGCTTTTGTGCCTAAGACTTGACTAGAACTCAGCCTCCTGGTTTGTAATCTGGTGATTTAATCACTGGACCATACTATTTTTATGGGTTTTTAAAAAACCATTTATATTCACTGGAGACATCTGTAGCTGAAAAGCAAATTACTAAACTGGGGGTACAAATTAAACAGAAGAGATCCATCAAAAATATGAAAGGAAATTGGGACAATCATAACAGGAAATTGCAGAGACAATCCAAGCTATGAAATTGGGAAAAGCCCTTGAACTTGATGGCTTTCCAAAAAACAGCTTGTATCCCAGGGCAGTAGCTCTGTTGAATTCTACTGTATAGTGCAGTGTTGGTGGGTGTCGGGGTTTTCAATTCAATGTGTGGAGTGTGAAGGATGTGTGTTTGTGTTTATTTTCATGATCATGATGTGCACTGAAGATGATGTTTGATTTCATTGTACGAGGTGCAATGACAATAAACTAAACTAACAGAAGTTTTATAGTCTTATTAGTATCTAAGCATATTTTTCTCCTCAGTGTGCTGTGTTTATCAAAGTAGTTTCATATTGTATTTTTAACTTTGTAACCTGCCTATGTTAGTCTTTGGATTTGGCAATCTATAAATCTAACTCAGTAGCAAAAACAAGTTAAAAAGTGAAAACCTATTAAGGCTGGATCTTAATGTTAAGAATTCATGTCAAGGCCTAACTTTACACAAATTTGCCAGATGACTAAAAAAAAAAAGAAAGAAAGAATAAAGTTTTTTTTTTTAAAAAAAATACACCTTAGCCTAGATTACTTGAAAATGCAAAATGTATACCAGATTGGTGCCCCTGGCTTCAGTGGAACTAACTGGCTTTAAATCTGAGCAAGTTGATTTAACTGGATTACATATGAAGTTGCAAGTGAATTAAAAAGAGCATAAAAAGAGTTTGCTGGCACTGAGCAGTTAGAAACAAAATAAAGCAAGCTCCTGGCTTTAATTCCATGGAACACAAAACAGCATCAATTGAACTAAGACAAAATGAGGTCAGGTGGGGTCACTGAGGATGAGAGGGACTCCACCCAGGACTCTGTCATATTTTTTTGCAAAGTAAAGCTGCAATCTTGGGCTTGATTTATTTGAGAATAAGTTGCACTGTGCTGAACTGGATTTGCTTCTAGGAAATCATGCAGAGGACATAACTGAAACACTGTAATAATAAACATGTTTATATATGTTAGAAACAATATGACACAGTGAGTAAAGTATATCTAGCCAGCCCTTGTGAATGACAATATATATCATATTTCATGTGTATTTATTATTTTTTTAGCCCTAAATCTCATTGTGGCAACAGGAGCAACAAAAAATATTGCTTGGATCGTTCCAGTAAGTTACAAATTATGTTCTCTTCATGTTGGTAAATTAAGAATACTGACACCTTATCTGTTGTAGCTTCAGATTCTGATTTTCCTCCTTAGCAGAACCATTTAATTTAAACAGGAACCACCAGACACTAAAGTTTGAGGTACAGCCCTCAGACAGTTGCAAAAGGTGCGTACAGCTACAGCTTTGTAATTGTTAATATAGCAAAAGAGAAGAATTATCAAACAGACGATTGCGGATTAATTATGTTATCTATGTGTAATTTTAATTAAATGCAAATGAAATGAAATCAGTTTTATTTTTTGTCCTAATCTCATTTCTGCTTTTGGAATGAGGTCTGCAACATGGCTTTTGGCCTGGAAAATTAACTTCTCCCTAATTCACATAGAAAATCTAAAAAAGAAGGATCAGAAGCAAGAGAGGCAATTACAATCAGTACAGTAAACCTTTCTTTGTATATATAGTTTAAAGTGGTTTTCAATAAGCTTCTAATAAAGATACAAAACTACCTTAAATTCATACATGTCTTTAAAAAGCAGGCATTTAAGTATATTTACGTATAATGTACATTTTAAAGTTAACTTTATATTGTTACTTTTTCTTTATACAATCCTGGGAATGGTAAATTTAAAGAATTTCAAATTCCCAGAGGTTGTGGGAGGAGCTGCTGGCTGCTTGTAAAGGAAGCAGAGGGTGAGTAGAAAGGAGAAAGATAGCGGCCCACGCGCCTAACAGCGCGCAAATCATATAACTATAAACCAAGAATACCAAGAAGACACTTAGGGTAATTGTGCTTGAGATTGTGACTTTATTTTATTTCAAAATGACCAGCTTAGTGCAGTGTAATACTTGTTTTACAGCTGTCTTTCACAGTACTCTTTTCAAACTTGGATAATGTCCTCTTTGTAAAAAAATTACCAGTCTACATGGACAGATCACCTATCTAGAATCTCTAATCTGTGCTCTCCAAACAAAAATTAGGTGCCCAATCCAGCCATCTATTGAGCTGCCATGCTACCAGTTCCCACTACCACAAAGATCCTACAGGAAAAGGGCAGTATGGACAACCGTGGGATCTGGCAGGGTGATAGCTGTGGACCATAAACACAAAGCTTTTGCTGTGTCCCACCATAACAGATACAGTGCCCTTGCTGACCTTAACAGGGACACTAAAGTGACAGGTCATGGTAGTTGTGATAATGATAACTCAAGTAAGCTGAGGATCATGGCCCTAGAAGAAGAACCTACTTTGGAAAGGAAAAAATGTGAATCAGGTATTATGCACCAGTCACACAAGAAGACCAAGACATCCAAAAAGAGAAGCCACCTTCTGGTTGGGGACTCAATTGTAAGGGATGTAAATTTAGGAAAGGATACTGAGGTTTTGAAAGAGGTCAGGTGTCTACCAGATGCTACTGCCAGCAGAGAGAAGAAGCGTATTCTTAAGATAGTCAACAATGCCAGCAAGGAATGTGATGTTGGTGCTATTATACATCTTGGTACAAATGATCTATCCCAGAAGGATGTATTTTCTGTTCAGAAAGACTTCCAGAGCTTGGGGTATGAACTTAGTAATATGGGCTATAGGCTTATCTTTTCAGAGGTTCTACCAGTATACAAGGAACAAAAAGGGAAAGGGCAGGGTGTAGCAGAGTTTAATATATGGCTAAAGGAGTGGTGTAAAAGGGAAGGCTTTGGTTTTATTAGTCATGATGTCTGCAGCTGGTCCAATGAAAAACTGTACAAAAGAGATGGTTTGCATCCAACAAAGGGACTGAGTTACTTGGCATTAAATTCACAGATTTTCTGGATAAACATTTAAATTGAACAGCGGGGATAGAGAATTAATGGATTCAGAACATTTCTGTCCCCAGCAACCTAAAACTAATAAGGATACCAGTGCATGCAAAATAGATGTTTGTGCAGGTAAGATTATCAACCTTGATGCCAACCAAAACCAAGCATTTAATAGTGAGTGACATACCATGTGCACTAACCAAACAGTTGGCAAGAAAGTAGGGGCAGGCAGGCACAACACAGTGTAGGCAGTAAACACAGTGTCAGACATAAAGATATCAAGTGCCTATATACAAATGCAGACATAAAGATATCAAGTGCCTATATACAAATGCACAGTCTGGGGAACAAACAGAGTGAACTCAAAAAAATATGATATAGTTGGAATAATAGAAACTTGGTGGAATGAAACCTATGACTGGAACATACTATTGTATGTATGAAGGATACAAACTATTCAAAACAAAAAACAAAAAACAGACCTCACAAAAGAGGGGATGGAGTTGCACTGTATGTAAAGGACCACTATATTGCTACAGAAATGCATGAAATCAAAGATGAAAACCTCCTAGAATGCATATGGGTCAATATAAAAGAAAAAAAGAATGACATGGCCATAGGTGTATATTATAGACCACCCAATCAAGCAGAAAATATAGATGTCCTTTTTGCCAGCCAACTAACAAACATATGCAGGAAACACACAACAATAGTAATGGGAGACTTCAATTATCCTGATATCAATTGGAAAACTAATTCTGCACCAAGTGAGAAATCAAATAAGTTCCTAACCAACCTAGCTGACAACTTTGTTGTCCAAAAGGTAGAGGGTGAAACTAGAGGGACAGCCATACTGGACTTAATTCTTACCAACAGAGAAGAAGTGATATAGAGGGAGTTGAAACTGCAGGAACCTTGGGTGAGAGTAACCATGTCATACTATAATTCAACATAACACAAACACAAGCAACAGAACATAATGACACCAGAGTCTTGGATTTTAAAAGAGCTGATTTCAATAAGCTCAGAGAGAACTTTGGAAAGATTCCATGGATGAAAATCCTAAAGGGGAAAACAACTCAAGAATCTTGGGAAACGCTAAAAAGTATGATCATAGAAGCCCAGACCAGCACAATACCACTGAGAAAGAAAAACGAGAAATCCAAGAAGAAAGCAGTATGGCTGCACAAAGATCTCTCTGGCAAATTGAAAGAAAAAAAGGACAAGTACAAAAAATGGAAAGAAGGACATACAACTAAGGCGATCAGCAGATAGCCAGAATCTGCAAAGATGAAGTCAGGATAGCAAAGGCTCAGAACGAACAAAGACTTGCAACAAATATCAAAGATAATAAAAAAAGTTTCTTCCAATATATAAATAACAAGAAAAAAATCAAGGAAACAGTCGGTCCACTAAAGAGAGAAGATGGCAAGAAAGTAACAGGCAACAGAGAGAAAGCAGAACTCATTCTTTGCATCCGTCTTTACACAAAAAGAAACTATAGCTCAACCCACCAAAAACATAACTGTAAAACAGAGACCAGAAATAAAAGTTAAAATAAGCAAAAAAATAATAAGAGAACACCTGTCTGATCTTGATGAAAACAAATCACCGGGGTCTGATGGATTATATCCCAGAGTTTTAAAGGAGCTGGCAGAGATCACCTCAGAACCATTGCACCATATCTTTCAAAAATCCTGGAGCACTGGGGAACTACCAGAGGATTGGAAAAGAGCTGATGTGGTTCCCATCTTCAAAAAAGGAAAAAAAAAAAAACAGACCCAGGAAACTATAGACCAATCAGCCTAACATCAATACCCAGGAAAATACTGGAAAAGATAATAAAAAACCAGATCTGCCAACATCTAGAAACAAGTAAAGTAATAACTAGCGATCAGCATGGGTTTTTTAAAAACAGATCATGCCAAACCAATCTCATTTCATTCTTCAACACAGTGACTAAATTAGTAGACCAGCAAAATATTGTGGACATAATATATTTAGATTTCAGCAAGGCATTCAACAAAGTAGACCACAACCTACTTCTTAGTAAGTTAGAAAAAAGTGGAATAGATAGCACCACCACTATATGGACTCACAATTGGCTGGCAAACCGTACTCAACAAGTAGTCCTTAATGGGTCTAAGTCTACATGGAGGGAAGTAAGCAGTGGGGTGCCACAAGGTTCTGTCTTAGGCCCAGTACTCTTCAATATCTTCATTAACGACTTAGAAGAGGGAATAGAAGGGGAACTTACCAAATTTGCAGATGATACTAAGGTGGCAGGAACAGCTAACACCCAAGAAGATAGGCTCAAGATCTAGGCAGATCTTGATAGACTAGAACAATGGGCCATATCTAACAAAATGAAATTCAATGTAGAGAAAAGTAAAGTCCTATACTTAAGCAAGAAAAACCAGAGGTACACATATAAACTGGGTGAAACCAGGCTCAATAGCAGTGAGAGGAATCTTGGAGTCTTAGTGGACAACCAGCTAAATATGAGCCAGCAGTGTGCAGCAGCAGCCAAAAAAGCTAATGCAATCCTAAATTGTATTAACAGAAGGATACAATCAAGATCAAGGGAAGTACTAATACCACTCTATAAAGCCTTAATAAGACCACACCTAGAGTACTGCATCCAGTTTTGGTCACCACATTATAAAAAAGATGTTGAGACTCTAAAAAAAAGTACAGAGAAGAGCAACCAGGATGGTTAGGGGACTGGAGGCTAAAACATACAACGAATGGTTGCAGGAACTGGGCTTGCTTAGTCTAGTAAAGAGAAGGACCGGGGAGACAAGATAGCAGTCTTCCAATATTTGAGGGGCTGCCACAGAGAGGAAGGGGTCAAGCTATTTTCTAAAGCGCCTGTAGGCCAGACAAGGAATAATGGATGGAAACTGAACAAGGAGAGATTTAACCTGGAAATAAAGAGAAACTTTCTGACAGTGAGAACAATCAACCAATGGAACAGAAGTTGCTCTCGGAAGTTGTGGGAGCGCCAACACTTGAGACTTTCAAGAAGAGATTGAACTGCCATTTGTCAGAAATGGTGTAGGGTCTCCCACTTGGGTGGGGGGTTGGACTAGATGACCTACAAGGTCCCTTCCAACTCTGATTATCTGTTATCTGTTAAAGAATGAGATTTCTCTGTTATAGTGCCTGAGAACTCTTCTCATAAAGTACATTGCCCAAAGTGTCCAAAGAAGAGAAAATGAATATTACTATCTATTTAACACTACAGTGTCTAAATGTGCTATAGAAAAATGTCGCATATTAAAAAAAAACATATAAGGACAGCAACAATCAAAGCTTTACCTGATATAGTTCTATCCGTTGTTCTGATACACGAGCTTTCGGATTCTGTAAGCGGAAGACTCTAAATTCTGCTTTCACTAAATTGGAAGCATTTTTCTCCATTGCTGAGACATCAAACCTCACTCTTCTAAAGTATGGGTTTTGATTGCTTGTTGAGATGAAATCTGCAAGAAATTAAAATTATAAAGACATCGCTTTTTTTTCCCCTCTTACAGGCTGCAATATAAGACAGACCCCAGAAACACTGACGGAAATGTCTGTAGGATGATACAACTTCCAGCAATCAATTTTGATATCATTACTGTTAAACAAACATATGTGTTTGGTTACAGAAACAGCGGATTAATAGTGATCAGAAAAGAACATGCTCAAGTTTATTTCAGGGCATGCATTTAACCCTATTCTTTGAAAGCGACAAGTATTATAAAATTGAGACATACTAATAATAATTATATTTTTTTAAAAAATGACCCAAATAGTTCCACAGTGGAACTAAAAACCAGTAGCTATTAGTTTGCAATGACAATTTCAATCAGGAAAGCTCAACCTGCCTCAGTTAGGCAGCCTGGAAACATGCTGGGATTAAATCTACCAGAATCCCCAGCCAAACTCAGAATGAGTGATCCCATTTGCGCTAGAACTAACCATAAGTGGGAGAACCTATGTACAGCATTCCCCCTGGAGAGCTGTTTCTTTCCTAACCTACAACAGTTGCACTAATCTTTTGAGAACCTGGCTTTGTTCCCAAGCCTGGGGTTAGGGGAATTGTCAAGCCTCTGTTAAGTTTCTTAGTTTCTTTTCTAAGTGTTAATCTGTTTTTCCAGATAGAAGTGTATTTTTCTTCATTTTGTTTCTTATTTTTGTGATATAAGCTAGCCAGTGTTGTTTGGAAGTTTGGTAGCTTTACATTTTATTTTTATTTATTTTATTTTGTCAAGCGATTATAAAATAACAGGTATAAGTATAAACATAATTATGAATACATGAAATGGATACATATAAGAAAAATAAAAAGAAACAATAGGACAGGGACGGTAGGCATATTGGTGTGCTTATGCACGCCCCCTACAGACCTCTTAGGAAAGGGGTGAAGTCAATAGTAGACAGTCTAACGTTAAAGTTTTTGGGGTTTGGGGAAGAACCCACAGAGTCAGGTAGAGTATTCCAGACATTGACCACTCTGTTGCTGAAGTCATATTTCTTGCAATCAATTTTGGTGCGGTTTACCTTGAATTGGTATCTATTGTGTGCTCTTGTATTGTTTTGGTTGAAGCTGAAGTATTCATTGACAGGTAGGACAAATCTAATGCAATAACTGCAAACAAAGACATAAAAAAAAATGCTTCTCTGTACTTCAACAGCAGTAGTTGTGGGGCAACTGAGAGCAGGTATCCCAACTGATTTGGTGGGGGTGAATGAAGCAACACTCCCACCATATCCACAATCATCTCCAGTTTCTCTTTTGTAATTAGCCATAAGTATATGGTATCCACTATGGGTGGGTTGGAGAAATATTAACCATTCTCCCTTTCTGCTTTGCTTTTAAAAATTAATCCCATGTGCCTCTGCAGACAAGTAATCAAAGCATGAGAGTAGGAGTTGCAAGGATAGTTTTACTTTTTGACTACTTTACTACCTGTTGGACAGCCCCTTGAAATACTAACCAAAGCATTGGGGTTATATGCCACAAGAGCTGATGAGTTGTAAGCCCATAAAAAACCTTGGCCACACATTTGGCAATTAACTGCCCACAGAATAACTATTTCTAAACCATGAATGCATGTTCATGCACAGCCTAGCTCAGCAAACCATGCTGTGGTTATTGTGTAGTGAGAAAGTGCCAACTGAGGCAACAATGTGGACTTCAAAATCTTCATAGCTTATACTGACCACAGCTTTCACCACTTTGAAAGTGGTGAACCATCCCTGAATAACACTTTCAGATTTGAAAACACTCAAGAAAAGGAAGCAGTTCAGCCACAGTCATACCCACTAAATAGTTTATTTTTTAAAAAAATATATATAAATAAATAACTTCAGATGTAAAAGCAGTTCTAGCATATTGATACCCCAAAGAGAGGTTCTCAGATTCATTTTAAGGGTCTGTAGTTTGCAAAGATATCAGAGAGCAGTGTAGAAAAGGCTCAGCGCCCAGTTACAAATCCTGGAGCCTAAACAGATCAATGCCACTTTTCAAATCATCTTCTTTGATGCTGTTTTTTACACCACTGTTTACTATATAACAAATTTAGGATTAGCCAATAAAGTATTCCTTAACAGAATATCGCAAAATTCCCACATTTGAGGTCAAGCTTTTCAAGATAAAGATAGAAATCACCAGCAAAGCATACATATGCTTAGGGTCTGCAATCAGTAAAAAAAAAACTCCTGCCAGTAAATAACATATTGATACAATTACTGAAAATATAAATTATTATGAACTACATAATTAGCAGTATAATTATTGTATGTCAGTTTATAATGATACATGAAATTTCATTAGACGGACACATTTCTGTGGTTGAAATGGAAAACCTTAGATTGAAAATCTATCAGAAAATCAGGTATTTTCAATTACTGTTTAAGGCAGAAAATATCAAGAAATTAATTTAAAGAAAAGACATTTACTGAAATCAATCAATCACTTTATCCATAGCCAGGTAATATTCAAGTGATTTCTGTACTGCCTTTTGATTGATGAGCTTATTCATTAAAGTGTCAAAAAGATATTTGTGTAGCAAAAATCCTTACTGTTAAGAATCTATTAAAAGGATTAAACTCTGCTTGTTCTGAGAGATTTCTTAGGAAATGGGCAATGCTGGCTGGAGACAATGGCAATTTAATTTCATGCATCTGGAGAGCTACTGAGTGGGGAATCTGTCTAAAACAACCCTTTTATCTTTATTAAATATGAACTCGTAATACTTACAGAAATTGGTTTCTAAGCTATATTTCACCATTTTCTTTAAGAAAATCGAAAAGCTGAGGATTATTATTTATTAGATTAACATAAAACAGTGCTTTTCACACTTGTTAACTTTAAAATGTTAAAATTCTCCATACTGGCTGAGGAATTTTGGGAAGTGAAGTCCAAACATTTTAGTGTTTGTCAAAGTATGGGTGCTTATATTGGTTCCATTGAGAATTTGAGTTTTTCCTTTACCTATCCAGGCGTTCTTGAATAGGTCATCACTGCACCAATCATCATCAGTTGGTGATGTTCCCCAAGAAGTCATCATTATCCAAAGAAAAAAGAATCCTATTGGATCTTCTTAGTCCTTGTCAAGGTCAAACTGAAATGCTAGGTAGTTAATACCACATCCACAAGATTCTTAAGCAACTTTATCCAAAAGCTCAGCTAATCATTTCAACTCATTGAGACAAAACTGAAAAACTGAGATTTCTATGAAATAATTTGTGAAATTGAAGAGAGAATTCTTGGGTTACTGTCAGTCCCAGGTTATAATTCTGGGTACTTCATAGAAATCATACTTAAAGTTACATTCTCCTTCCCAATGTAAATTATCCTTTCTGAACTGTAATAGTTCAGATCAGAAAGGCCCAAGACTCAGTCAAGCTCTTGAAGCAAGGGGCAGGGTTGAAGATTGAGGGCCAGGGACAGTGGGCCACCTAGGCAGTGATAATTTATCAGCAGCAGCCTGCTTGCTGATGGAGTAGCATGCTTATATGGCTTCAAGCATTCCTTGGCCTGCTACCCCCATGGAGCCAATGGAGGGGGGTCTTTTCAAATTAAGTTTGCCAATCCTTATTCTCTAGACCAGAAGTAGTCTTCTGCCACTTCCTTTTCATTTACAATATACTGTAAAGTGTTACATTCACAGAAGTTTGAAAAACCTTTAGAAATTTCACAGGAATAACCATAGTTGAAAATC
Organism: Bungarus multicinctus; assembly: GCA_023653725.1. Lineage (NCBI taxonomy): Eukaryota > Metazoa > Chordata > Lepidosauria > Squamata > Elapidae > Bungarus > Bungarus multicinctus. The sequence goes on along the minus strand of CM042836.1, from coordinate 49,873,014 downwards.
TGCTCCATTTCAGCTTTAAATGCATCTCTTTTTTTCTTTTCTTCTCAAGAGAGCCAGATACATTAACTTTTCTTTGATATGCTGTCCTAAATGAGTGGAACTAATTCAATACGTTTCCTGTTGCAAGGGGACATAAACAACATTTCTTATTTGGAAGAAAAGGCAGACTATCCAGGACTGCCTTTACTAATTTGCTCAGTCTCTCTCATTCACATGTGCTAACAGGAGCAATCAAATCCCTGTAAAAGTGGGTAATAAACTTTCCTTTCCTTTCCTTTCCTTTCCTTTCCTTTCCTTTCCTTTCCTCCCTCTTTGCTGAACCTTGCTTACAGCAGCCATAGGCTGGCCTTTGATGCTCTGTGTGACTGCAAATATTTGTAAGACTCATGTGATTGTGATTAAAAGTTTTTGTAATGCTCTGGCTCCCTTCTCTAAACTCTGCCTACTAAATCTGTGTTAAGTTATTTAAGTTTCATCTGATAACATAAATTAATTAAAACAAACAAAAAGCACAATGAGCACAAACCAGTCCCTTCTGCTCAGGGAAAAGCCATTCTTCCTGGCCTGTTTAGAGCTTCCTCCCTGAACCACATACAGGCTTCTGTCCAGAAGTGTCTCCTCCCTCTTATGAAATGTGATAACTAACAGATTTGCATGGAAAGCAAATCCAAACGAAGCAGTTATTAGTTGGCCACTGAGTGACTTTCTGGCATGATCCCATGCTCCTTTGCTGTCCAGAGAGCAAAAATGTCAGGCTTCTTCTAAAAACAAAACAAAACAAACAACACAAAACAAAACAAAACAAAACCCCCAACAAAAAACATGGCCTCCAATTGGAATCCCAATCCCTGCCTAAGTACTGCCTTCCTTTGCTCCTATCTCCTTGGATATTCTGATGCAAATGTATCATAGAAGGACGGCTGTTTCAGTCGATGGCAGTGTCTCTCAATGTGGGCAACTTTAAGGTGAAGACCAAGGATTGGAAAAAATGCAGGATACAAGCTGTTAAAGCTTTCTCCTCTCCCCTCATTTCTCCATTTCAAATTATCTTTCAAAGTGATTCTTCTCACCCTCACCACACCTGTTTGCTATGTCTATAATCTATTAATGACTGAAGAGTGAAATGGGTAAAACCAAATTTCCCTACATTTTTCCAAACCTATTCATCATTAGAAATGGTTCAGAATAAAGGTCTTGGGGTTATGGTGAGCAATTATATGCATGTTTCAGCTCATTACAAAATGGGGGAGGGGATCTTTTTGGAATAAGCTCTCGGGAACCATGTGGTTGCTTGCATGTGCTGAAAAGATATATGCGGCTATTTTCAGCTCCTTGAAAGCCTCTGGAATGATTTTAGATGAAGCATCATGGCCTCATCTGTGGAAGACTCCTGAGAGGAACAAGAGAAGTCAAATGATTCCACTGAACCATCTGTACCAGATGAACAAGACTTTATCATAATACCTGATTTAGAATCATCCCCCATTAGTCTGAAATCAGATTAAAAATGCAGCCATGCAGCCTAATTCCACTGGATTGAATATTGGAAGTATCTCAATATACTCTTGTAAGGGAGAACTGCTTAGGAATGAAGGTCTATTCCATAGATGGCATAGTGCCTGAAGGTTGTGCAACCAAATCAGACCTAAAGAGCAGAAGCTGAGCTACTGAAAGGCAAATCAATAACTAAATAACCATGTGATAGACCAAGATTAATGAGTTCTGATTGACGAAGGCAAGGGTAACTGCAGCCTCTAGCATAAAGTTTGTGAACTACAGCATCTTGTAAAGTTGTTCTGCAGTTCTGTTACCTGGATGTTGACTTTCATTCTCCTCATTCCTTGCAACCTTGAAATCTCTACTGACTTTTATTCTCTGTACTCTTTGGTATAGCTCTCTATTAACATCTCCTTTTGGAATTAAATTTCGGATATCACAACTATGACTTGCATTCCTATCTGTATCTAGGAAAGGAGAATGCAGTTTATAGAAAGTAAAACCACTAATAATTTCTGGTAATTGGCAAAACTATGTGATGCAATTGTAATGGAAAAGCAAAAATACTTCAGAATGAAGACGACTAGCTTTATCATCGTCACAAACATTTTAAAACTTGTACCTTTTAAAAAGCCATATCTGCAGAGGAGAAAATAGAATAGAAAACTAATAGTAATTTACAAATACAGCGGTACTCTGATACTCAACTGCTTTGAAACTTAACAATGCATTTTGACATGAAAATTAGTCCTGGTATTCATCATTTGTTTGCTACTTAGTGCACAAGCTAGAATTGGTCAGTGTTGGCTATCTTGTGACTCACTACATTATTCCTTATGGGAAAAATGTGTTTGGTACTCATTGTTCATTGTGCCTCCCAGAACCAATTAATGATGAGTACCGAGGTAGCATTGTAGTATATTTATTGTCATACTCTAGCAATATGTATATGTACATCACATATTAAATGACTATTTTCAAAAAACAGTTGTTTGGATTAAAATGACTTTTTTCTGTTTCATATGATATATTGAACTTATCTATGGGTACTTTAAAGACCTTTGTAAAAAATAATAAATAAGAGTGTCATGCACTATGATAAAGTGGTGCTTTAAGTAGGTATTTGAAGAACAACAAATCATACCACAACAAAGGATGAACTATGTGAGGAGGAGCTGAAAGACACTACTGGGACTGGTAATAGTACTTAAAATTATGAAAATAGAAGGAAAAAAGGACATAGTTTTGAAATGATGACTGTAATTGGCTATTATATGCAGAAATGAATGAAGTTTAAATTCTTTCACATGTGTCTGCATGTGAAAGATGTCCCAGAACTGCTGATGTAATTTCCATCACATTTCAAAGTAGCTCCTCTGTCACTGGGCATTAAGCAGATAATCAGTTTTTCCACAAAGTTCCTAGCAATGTCTATATCAACAATCTAAAAAAATACTGATTCCTAGTAAATGGCTTGAAATACAAGGACTTTACTCATTAAGAAATTGGCTGATGTATAGGCAACATGTGTTCATTCCCCACAAGTTTCAAGTAGCTATTTTCTAGTTTATTGCTACTCAGCAATTGAAACTGACTTGATCAGGGGAAAACTGTTGCAATGAAGACACATCAGGCTGGTAGCCTTAGCAATGGACCATACGGTGGATATATACTCTAGGCTAAAAATGAAATAAAACAACCTTGAGTTTCAGACATACCCAGAAGGGGGGAAAGGCTATTCTTCCTATTGACTTTCTACAGGGCAGAAAACCACCCCCCAGGAGTGTCCAATAACTTGTTGCCTTTGTTAAAACAAGGCTTGCACAAGAATAATGGGAGCACTGTCAAAACTCACTCTGCCTTTGCTCCTCTTTTGTCTGAGTAATCCCATAGCATTTACTTGACAACAAAAATCTAAGAATCTCTCTAATTTACTTTTTGTTGAGTCCTAAAACCACACAATAAAAATATACATTATGATTAAAAGATGGGAAGGGAGGGAGCAGAATGCACAGGGGGAAAGTGGGATCTACTATTGGTTCATCAACCAGCTCCAGCATGATACTCCCCTATCAGGAGCCAAGCCCAACTGGTAGAGCAAGATCTTCAGGCCTTACAGAAGGTCAGGAGGGTGGGGGAGATCTCATTGCAGGGGACAATATGTTCCTAAGGGCCAGTGCCACAGCAGAGCAGACTCTATTCTTGGATCCCGCCAGCTGACATTGTTTGACCAAGGGAATCCACAGCATGCCTCCTCTAGCAGATGAGTACGGCTGTCCCACTGGGGTGAGACAGTTCTTCAAGTAACCTGGACTTATTGCATGCAGGGCTTTAAGGTAATAACCAACACCTTGAATTGCCCCAGAAGCAAACCAGCAGCCAGTGCAGTTCATGGAAGAGAGCTTAACATGGGGCACTCTAGACGTCTGAGCTATTACATTCTGCACCAGTTGTAGCTTGTGAATGTTATTCAAGATTAGCTACATGTAAAGAGCATTACAATAGTACAGGGTGACCAGAGTTTAAATGACTGAGCATGGGGACTCCTGATCCAGGAAAGATTGCAACTGGTGTACACAACCCAATTGTGCAAAAGTCCTCTTACCTGCAGCTGCCACCTGCTCTTTAAGCAGGTGTTGCAAGTCTAGGAGAATCCTCAAGTTGTGAATTGGCTGTGTTTCTGCCATCCATCCAGAACAAAAGATGTCGAAGTCCCAGATCTTAAAGCTCCAGCACCCAAAGCCACTTGGTCTTGCCACGGTTCAGCTGTTATCTGCCGTCCAGGCTCCCTTAGCCTGGGGCACTGTGAGAGGGCAGCAACAGCATCACCCGGATCACCAGGAATGGAGATATAGAGTTGAGTATCATCACCATACTGAGGATATCCCAAAGGTGCTTTTTCAAGAGGCAATTGGACTTCCTTATTTTTCTTTAAAGATGTTTCGCTTCTTATCCAAGAAGCTTCTTCGGCTTCAGGTGCTTCTTCAGATAAGCAAAACATTTTCAAAGAAAAACAAGAAAGTCCAGCTGCCCCTTGAAAAAGCACCTTTGGGACAACTATGACCTGGATGTCTGAGAATCTCCATAGACATACTTATGATACCTCAAGCTATGGTAATGAAGAATCTCATCCAGTGGCTTCATGTTCTATGTTAAAAATACCATAGGTATGAAACTCACTAGATCAGACCAATCCTTAGCATCATCTATTGCATAGACTGTTTACTGTTTTACACTCAGGTTTTGATGATGCCTGAGCTTATTACTGGATACTGAAGTACCTCTAATTACAAACATTGAGGGACTTTAATCTCCATGCCCTGAGGCTAGAGTTGGCTTTGGATTCCATGGCCCCCATGAACTTGTGCCAGGTGATCCCTGGATCAACTCATAAAAGTGGCCATACCCTGGATTCAAGTTTTTATCAGGGAGCTTATGATCAGATGATGAAGGAATTCCTGCTTTCCATTGCTTTCTACCCATTATCAGTCCTCTCAACACAATTGACACCTGCAGGGATGGAAAATTAGTTGGATGGTCTGCCCTAAGAGGCAGATGTTTTCTTGCAGGTACTAGGGATTTTCCTAGCAACCTGGTCATGAGCATGGTTGATCTCTGGAACCTTGAAACAATAAGTACGAAGGATATAACCTTTCTCCAGTTGTCATATTAACTGTCAAAAAAGGAAAGCTAAAATATGAATATAATGAAACAGGAATATAAACTCTTCAAAATGTCACTGAGAAGCAATATTTGAGGGGTCTACACTTTTCCTAATAGGTACAGGAGGGAAAATCTATGACCACTTTGCAAAATGTTTTCAGATAAATCACTCATCTGAGATGCCTTGTAGCATATGTTACTGCAGTAACATCTGAGTACCAAAAAGTTACATCCCAATGCATTTTGGGATGAATCTTATTGTTACTGTCTCATTTTTTAATTGTAAAGCTGGTTAGAAGGATTTGCATAAGTTGGCTGCAGATAATATTTGCATTACTTTAATGTTGCTTGAAAACAAAACAAAATATCTTTGATCTGCTTGATGTGCTTAAGTTTGATTACGCCAAGTACACTGAGGGTTTGGGATCCCAGCATGATTTCTGTTAGATGGGCACGGAGTGAAGAGGCGGACATGAGAATAACAGGTAACTTCTTTATTTGTGCCTAAAACACAAGCCGCGGAATTGCGGCTGGCACCAGCTTATGTAGCCAGCACTGTCCAACGCTTCAGCCACTGGAGGGATTTTATTCTTCCCTCCAGTGTCTGGGCCAATTGGTGGCCATATAAGGCAATACTTAACAATTTGCTTGATGTAATATAGAATTTAAAACTTTATCATCCCTGGTAGAAAACAAGTGTTTTACTTTTCATTAAAAGAAAGCAAGTCTCTCTCTCTGTGACCTGAAAAATCTGCTTTTCTTGGGTTTCAACTGACATATCCTGCAACCTCTGGGACAAGCAGATGAGCATGTTGGCTATCCAATATTACATATCTAAGACTGAAGAGGAGCTCAGTTGGGATGTCCAGAGAACCAAGTTGAGTTTGTGGCAGTTGAAACAGGAGAGGTTATTCCTAGCCCAATCTATGTCCTCCATATTCTCCTCTGATGTTTCAGATAAGCAACAAAAGTCCTTTGGCTTTTGCTGAAACATCTGAGAAAGCCAAAGTCCCTTCCAAAATTGCATCTTTGGCCTGAAGATAATGTCTCCTGTATCACCAGTGAAATAAAATTCCCCACTAAATGTGTGTTGTTTTTGGAAAACATTCAGGCATGCACTTCAGTATTCTCCTTATACTGGGTATTTTTTTTTTCAAGGGAATATATCCATAACACTTTCATCTCCTTCCATGAAGAACAGCTTCTCTATTGGCTTATATTAATGTTTGTGAATTGCCAACCTATCTATCTTCTAGCAAACAGAGGACAGAAACTCATATGGGCAAGCTTATCCAGTTTGGCTGCATAAAGTTAGCTATATTGATAAGATCGTGTTGGTTAAGAAACTGAACTATGGATTAGAAAATCCCCAAAGGAAATCTTTCTTTCATGAATTGTTATGGATCTTGGACAAGTCACAGATTTTTGGCATCAGCAACCTGAAATACCTGAAATTTGGAAGGCTAATACTTTGCAGGGCTATTATTTTATTTCTCAAAACCATATCTTACAAAGGATTTATTTCAAGGATTACCACTAGGTCACAGGCAGAATGTTGTAAATGCTTAGAAGCACTGTACAAACATTAAGTCTTAAATCAGATTAATCCATTGCCTTACTCTAAAAAAGAAAGTAGAATTGCCTTACTGCTTCCTCTAACTAACAAAGGCTATCTGGGAGTTCAGAGGAAAGCCTTCACATGTCCATCAGATCCTTAGTTATGGGATGTACTACATATTAAACATTCCTTCCCAAATTAATTACAAAACTTCAGATACTAAAATGACTAGAATAGATCTAAGGTGTAAAAATTAATTTAAACCAGCCTTCACTGCTGATTCCAATCTTAAATATATTAATGCGGGAACAAAGTTTGCTTAATTCCAGACACTTCTGACTATCTCTCTGTTGATAGCTTGGAATTATCTGGTGCTACCAAGCCTCTTAATAGGCGATTAGAGTAGTGATCTCTGGCTACTGTCAAAGCTTCATCCAGGGCTTGGCAATAAATTTTGAAACTCAGATTCACCCCTAGGAGCTAGAAGAAGAGTCAAGGACTTGGTATATCTGTTACTGCATAAGCCCTAATAATGAAGATGATCGGCTACTGTGGAATCAAGCAATCCAGCCTTTTATTTGTAACCACTTCAGGGTTTAACTCTTATGTCTCTCTGTCATGTTTGTTTTTTAAGCCTGGGAAGTGGAGAGCATCTATATCAAATGTTGATAGCTGTCCTGTCTTGTCTGAGGCTTTTGCTTCCAGCCTTGTCAACTTTAGTCTTAAAAGTACGTACAAATCACTCTTTACTAAAAATTTAAGTAGACTTATACTATTCTATAATGCTTGTCATTATTTCACTATTTCTGGAGGTCACCAAGATGAGAAAAGATTATTTAGAAATCCAATTTAAGAATGAACATTGAGTGTAAATGGGGCCAAAACTAACTTAAGCTTTTTAAAATAATTGTATTATTATTTCTTAGACGTTAAGTTTTTGCTACATTATGAATTAATTTTTGGAGGTAAAACTTACTCAAGATTTTTGACAGCTGTACAAACAGTACTTGTGAAGTCACAGATGTTTCACTCCTGGTTTAGCTTATCAGTCACACTCTATTACTGGTATGGCATAGGAGCTAATCACATAACTACAGCAGTCACATAGGTTCTTCCTATATAAGTGTCTAGTTTCTCCTGGTCCATAGATTGGGAAGTAATCTTAGTAAGTTGATCTTACTATATGAACTTCCATTTCAATACATTAACTTTGCCATTTAGTATATGAACTTTTCTATATACCTAACTCCCAATAATTATTCCTTTTGTCCAAAAGTTGATAAGAAAAAAGAGGTGGAACAATGAGATGATGAGAGACAGACATAATACAGCAATAGCAATATTAAATTTGCTAAAGATGTCCAAAATATACTTGCAGCAGAAGATGAAAATCTGGGGCCAGCATGGTATCCAGACCTAGACAATTTAAAAACAACGTGTAGCTTTTGGAATTTTTAATTGACTGCCATGAAGTTTTGTGTGTTAAATTAACATGCATAAGGAACTCTCTCATACAATACAAATTAGAGAACAGACAATGTTAGGTCAATTATACCTAAAGTTTTATATAAGTATAAAGTACATTTATATAGTGTTTAGAAAAGGAATGCATTCAGAATATAAACTAAGAGCACACTTTTTTTGTTATCTAGTAGCAGGATTGAGATTTATAGATTTATAGTGCAGGAAGCTGGATTAACATGAGAAGATAAACTAGGCTGTCCTAGATCAGACCAAAAGTTCATCAGGTCCAGTAATCAAAAGCCTGTGATAAAAATTTCCTTTCTTTTCCTCCTCCTTAATAGGGAATGGTGTGGTGTACTACTGTGCATCTAGAAATTTAAGGTAACCACCATACTGGCTTTTATTTTCTCTGTAACTTTCCCCACATCCTGCTATTTAAGCCATGTAAGTCAGCAGCCAACCTCCAGCAGTAAAATCCATAAGCTAATTATGCATTGTGTGAAGAGGCCCTTTCTTTCGTCTTGAATCTTTTGCCAAACAACTGTTATAGAAAGACTCCAGGTTCCAGTGGTAACAGAATGGGAACATCTCTGACTTCATACAGTGCATCATATCTTCTTTGATCATCTCTTTTATGATCATGTCAGAAATTCATTTTGAAAGACAGCTGCATTTAAGTTTTCAGAGTCTGGCCATCATAGGAACCAGATTACATAGCAAATTCCACTATTGGAAATGTAGACTATAGCTAATCTATGATTAAGCCATTTGATGATTATAGTCCCTGCTCAGCTCTTGGTTTGCTGCCCATTAACATCAGTAGGAGTGGTGTAGCAAATATAAATTGGTGTGCCAAGGTTAAACAAGCATTTGCTTATTTCTTACATGCTGTGCTTTGCACAAGCCAGCTTCAAATACAATTTTAGAACGTACTACAATCTTGCTTCTAATATGTAAATACCTGACCACCAAAAATGTAAAATATTTAACTCCAAGAATAATGGATTCTTGTGTTTTTGCCACCAAACTCTCATCAAAGAACCACAAAGGAATCAAAATGAATTGGATGCTCTCCCTGCCCCAAATTGGCCTTGTTTCTCCTAGCCTCAAAACACTTCCACAATTACGCTATTGCTGTCCAAGTGTTTTTCTACTATTACAGAAATAAAACTTGGATCATAATTATAGTGGTATATATCCTTCTCATAACTTGGTGCTTTCCAGATGTGCTGGGACATAACTCCTGGAATTCCTAGTCAGACTCAATATATTTGGAGGACATCTTATTGGGAAAGGCTGCACTACATAATGAAGACAGAGGCTCCAGTGGATTAGGTTGGAGCAGTCATGGAAAGCCTGGACTTTTGTTCCAGCAGTCTAGCAATCATGGAAAGGTTCCAGCAGTCATGGAAAGCCTGGAACATTTGTAATAATATGAAAATGAGTTTGGTAGGTGTGCAGTCATTCCCTCTCTTTCCTATAGTCAAAGACTGAGTACTATAATTTATAGAGCCAAAATGGAATGACCCATACATAACCAATATTTCCCCATATATGGAAGTGTAAGAAAAAGTAGGTTTGTATCTTTAAAAAAAAAAGAACGAAAAAGGACCCAATTCAGTTAGAATGGTTTGTTCTGATGTATTTCCAACGACTGTACACAGGCAGAGAAGAATGTAATTGAATGTTCAGAATAAAGTATGTTGCATTATTGTTGCCTGTTTACATTTAAATACATATGTGAAAGATAATATTGAAAGTTCAAGAATGATTGAGTGAAGATGTAGGCTTTGTATTCCTTTTCCAATTTTTGAAAAATACCAATCTTATTTGCTAAACTACATTAGATCATGACTTTACTTTCCACTCTTCTCAAAGATCATTTTCTTTTGTGTTCTAAAGATAGGAAAGGACAAATTCACCTTAAAACTTGCTGAAACTTAACTATAATATTTGAGGAGCCTGATGGAAATCTGGCACATTAGGAGTAAACATTCTAAAGATTTTTCTCATTTGTAACATACATCTGGGAGAATATGACTTTAATGATTAAAATTATTTTTATAGCTGAAAAAATCTGCTTCTAGGATAGATTGAAATTATTTTATTTTTAGCATATTATAATATCTATGCATTAGCAAGCCTCATTGTGGTTTCCTCCCAGGCATGAAACTTTAGTAATAGATATTAGCAGTGATGGTGGACATATTAGTCTTACAAGGCTTTGTGGCATAAGTACATTTTTACATGTTTACTCTAAGGCAAATCCCCTGTTCAAGATATAGAATATCAGCCTTTTAAATGTATTTTTAATGTATTACCTGGCATGGATTTATGCAGCATATAGCTTGTTAACAGCAGATATTTAGTATTATCACTGAATTTATTTGGTTTAATTAGCTTTAACTATACAATTAGGTTATGGACCTGTATGGAACTACCAGCCAATTGTAGCCCCCACCTCATTGTGGAGGAACAGGAGGTGAGGAGCATTCTGAGGGCTGTGGACCTAGAAAGGCTGCCGGTCCTGACAGTATCTCTGGACGAGTGCTTAAAGATTGTGCTGATCACTGAACACTGCTCTGACTCATCTAGAACAGTGGGGTGGCTATGTGAGGATGCTTTTTGTGGATTTTAATTCTGCGTTTAGCCACATAGACTAGTGACTAAATTTCTGGACCTTGAGCTTTCTAATTCAATTTGTCTTTGGATTATAGATTTCCTATCTGGCTGCTTACAGAGGTAATCATACCTCTTCAGCCCTTATTCTTAACACTGATACACTACAGGGTTGTGTGTTGAGTCCCTTACTCTATACTCTTCATGTGCATGACTGCATTCCCACTCACGCTAGTAATACTATTGCTAAATTTGCAGATGATACAACAGTGGTAGGACTTATCTCCAGGGGGGATGATTCTGCCTACCAAGATGAGGTGGATTGGTTGCTTTCGTGGTGTGGAGACAATAACTTGGTCCTCAACACCAATAAGACCAAGGAGCTTATAGTGGACTATAGAAGGAACAGATCAGATATCCAGCCCTTGCTTATCAATGGAGACTGAGTGGAGCGAGTGGCCAGTTTTAAGTTTCTGGGAGTTACCATAAAGAGGACCTGACCTGGGGTGCCCATATTGTAGCACTGGTCAAAAGAACCCAGCAGAGATTATACTACCTGAGACTTCTCAGAAAACAACTGAAAGAAAAACTGCTGGCGATCTTCTACCGCTGCACCATAGAGAGCATTTTAACATACTGCACCTCTGTATGGTTTGCCAATTGCACAGTGGCAGACAGGAAAGCACTCCAGAGGGTTAATGTCATTGCCTAGAAGATCATGGGTTGCCCTCTCCCCTCTTTGGAACAGCTTTATAGCTCCCGCTGCCTTAAGAAAGTTCATTCTCAAAGATCCATCTCATCCTGGGCACCCTTTTTTTGAACTATTACCATCTGGCAGATGGTATAGAATAATAAAAACAAGGACAAATAGGCTGTAAAACAGCTTCTATCCCAGGGCAGTAGCTCTGTTGAATTCTACTGTATAGTGCAGTGTTGGTGTGGTGTCGGGGTTTTCAATTCAATGTGTGAATGGTGAAGGATGTGTGTTTGTGTTTATTTTCATGGTCATGGTCATAATGTGCACTGAAGATGGTGTTTGATTTTGTTGTATGAGGTGCAATGACAATAAAGTAAACTAAACTAAACTGTAGAAATCCGAGGCTCTGAATTTATACGGTAGTCCAGGTACATTAGCATGAGCAACTAAGAGTAGATTATTGGCCAATGAAGACAGTTCAAAGTTCAAACTCTATGTTAGTAGAGAAGATATGGCAATCTATCAACCATATGATCTGTGGGAATAGGAAGGGTCTGTCTGTTTCTACAAAAATCTGACTCCCAGATGAATAACTTCCTACATCTGAATAATGCATTCTTGGGAGAAGTTGCCAAGTGGACTTGCCTTTTACTAATGTAAAAATTGTCACTCTTGCTAATTTTAGACTACTCTAACCACTTCTAGGGTTCTGAAAGCCTGATAAGAAACTGACCTTTAGTTTATCCAGGGCAGGATCTTCCTCTCCTAAATAATACATAGGGATAGTGTATCCCTATGTATTGTCAGGACACCACACTAACCTCTTTAACCAAATATCTTCATTTGTGTTAATACTGTCCATGTGAAAGAGGTTATAATTACATGTGTAGCACCACAGCCAGAATATGCTCTGAACAATCCTCTGTTCCACATCAATCCCAGAAAAGCAAACTCAACCAAATCCTGAGGTTATAAGACGAGGCTAGACATTTACTATTCTTTGTTGTATGAATTAGAAGGCAGTATGAAGCATGTTGTGCTGAGGGAAAGTTAAATTGAAAACATTTTGAATTATTTAGAGAGCTAAATAAACTTTCCTTAAATCCAATTTTCTCCAACAGTGTCACATGAACCACAAAGCCGTCATCCATGACAAGTTTAGCAGTGTTGAAATCAAGGAAATGGCAGTAAAAAGACATTCTCAAGCTATTTCGCAATTCAGTTTGGGCACTGTTGATGGCTATGTTTATGTGTCTCCACCTTACTGTTAAAAATTCCAACCAAGTCTGATTATTCCAACCTTCTGGTAGCTCGTGCTTAAAAGTTGAAGAAAATCATTGAACTGATTCTTGATGAACTTTTGGGGAGTGCCAGATAACTGGAAATGAATGTGCATGAGACAGATGCATCATGAAGTTATGGTGAATAAAATTGTTGTTAATGCTGAAATACATCTACAGAATAAGATTTATGCAAAAATGGTAATACTAAGTGTTGGTGTGAGTATGTATTTTAATATTAAATTCATAATGTGGACACTCTCTCAAAAATATCCCAGTAAGATTGAAATAAGTATGGTCTGAACTTTTAAAACTCAGGCTTGTGGCTGGGAAACTGTGCGTGAGAGAGTTTAGCTTAAGTGATACAAGATTATTGGAATGGCTCTAATTGACTGCAATGCAAGACCGTTTGTAACATAATCCTGCCAATATACTTCAGCACTGGGTTGGAGTCCTGTTGCAGAAGAAAAAGGAAAACAAAATCTTCATCCAACATGTCTATTGAAATTATTGATTCACTATTCCTTTTCCATACCTTTATTTCTAATCCCCTTTCCTTTAATCCCTTAACATTCCTATTTGCTTGATTTATTTCACCAGGTTTTAGACTGCATAGAAAATAACTTTTATATTTATCTGGTTATCTACTAGATCCAAGACTATGAATATCTACCATGGTACATTTCAGCACCACTGAAGTAGCCACCAACAGCACAAATTTAAGAGTCATATTGGTTAACACACAAACTTCCAAATCTGAGACTTTTTGCCACTTCAGTTTCTAAGAAAGTCTATAGGGCCAGAGAATCTATGAGAATTCTTATCCTAAAGATAATCCTGGAAACTTCTTTTTTCTATTCATATCAAGGAAGAATCATTGCCCTTCCTTGAGGATATAGGCCAGGGGTGTCAAACTCATGGCCCACGGGCTGGATGCATCATGTATTCGCCATGCCCTCCTCCCGTTTAATGAAGGGGGAAAAAGTTACAATATGTCACGTGATGACGTGTCATCATGAGTTTGACACCCTGATATAGACCAAAGCCAATTTTTTTAATCTAGTTATAATGCTTGAAATTCAGAGGTGGTATGCTGCTGGTTCGCACTAGTTCAAGCGATCTGATAGCGCCGGTCAGCAGTTGGCTCCACCCACCCACCCCGGCCCTTTCAGAAGCATGAACCCATTGCCCATAGAACCGGTAAGAGAATATTTTGAATTCTACTATTGTTGAAACTACTTATACTGATCTTTCCTGCTATCATGCTGTAGTTATTTAGCAAATCAAGGGGAAAGAATTAAGTTTTTTGTAGAAATCTCATACATTTGCTGGGCTCGTATGTAATATACTAAGTGATAAAATGGTTTGTTGGTTTGTAAAGCATAGCTTATGGGCTATGAAGTGGTTTATTTAACAAAAGATATTTACACAAATCACGACTTAGCACAGGGAGCAGGTCCAGGTATTGGCTTTTAAATGGGAAGATAAAAAGCAAAACGAGTCCATTCTTTCCTCTTGCCCAATCCTTTGCCAGACCCAGAATGGTAACCAGAAATCGAAGACTTCTCTTCTGGTAGCAGAGTCCCCTGTTAAGAAAGCAGTGGTGCTAACATGTGATGCATCACATCATTTGGAGTAGTGCTTTCTATATCTCTTGAGCATAAACCCAGTGCCAATATTCTCTTGCCCTTTTTCTTAACTGGAGAGATCAGCAGCCAGTCATGAATGAAGGATCACTGATGTATAACTAAAGAAAACAGTGCGAGGTCCAACAAAAGCACTAACCATTCAGAAATCAGATCTAGGCTTTTGTTCATCTCCCATTCTTCTTTCTGTTCTCAGTTGAAGTAAAAGCTGATAAATATTATAGTTACAAGGAAAAGGTTTTGGAATTTAAGACATCCAGGCAGAGGCTCTTCTTGGCATCTAGCTGCATAGATGTAATTGCTTGGTGCCAAACTATATTCAACTTAATCTACATACATAGATATATAATTCAGGTAAAGATAATGAACCTTTGATTGATCATCAATGAAAAAAGGGCTCTTCCTGAGACTGAGAAAGGGTCTTCACATGGTGATTTAGGCATGAACCGTTCTTGGTTTGGTCCTGGATTACAGGACATTTACATCATGGTTCAAACACCTCCCCCACCAGAAACCTTCAGTGCAACTGATTTAACTTGATGGGAGATAATGAACATATAAAAAGACCTCCAAAGGGTACTCTGCACTTCAAATAAGGGAGTTCTATGTAGAGTACATTGATAATCACAAATATAGAGAATTTCCATACTTGTAATTTATAGCATCATTCAGTTGGGTGATGGCTGAGTAGTACTGTCAATCATTAAGGTAGAAATCCTCAATCATTAAAGAAATTGCTCTTCCCATAGTGCAACCATATAGGGCCACATCCCTCTCTGACTACATCAAGTAAGGTATTAGAAATACTAAAGTTTCTCAAGAACAGCTTTCTCCAAGGAAGGGAGGGATAGATTAAGACTGAACACTTTTTTTGCTGAGAATAGTCATTTATTCTAGATTTACCCAGGCTGAGCATCTCCAGATACCCAGACATCTGTCCCCAGAATTTCCCAGCCAATGTGACCATCACTGGGAGATTCTCACTCTATGTATATCTGGGTTGAATCCATGCTGGATAAATTTAATTTCATCCCTCAGCCTGGCAATATCCAGCGTTGCAGTTAACATTGATTCAGCCTGACTATATCCAGGAATCACCTAATACATAGTGCAATTTGAACCAAATAGCTGTCTTCTTTCCAATTTATGATGGACAGTAACCCTGAATAGGTGCAAAACTGGCTTTAGCTAAACATTTTATTTCAGATTAGTAGACAGAGAAACCAAATTCCCATGCAGGTATTCTGGCTTTTCCTCCAAATGGGAACACATACGGTAGACTTTCAAAACCCAAACAACTAAGAGTATCCAGAAAGACGTAGTTTGAAATGTGAGGAATGCTTGCTTTTAGGATGGATATATATATATATATATATATATATATATATATATATATATATATATATATACACGTTTGGAACAGATTTCTTTTCAGGTGGGGAGAGTAGAACTCCTTAACATCAGAGCATGTAAATATACAAAATACTAATGCTCTGATGGTCATTTCAAAAAAAAAAAAATCTTAAGTGAGCACCTAGAAGCCAAGAGGAACATACGTGCCAAATTTCAAGTTTGTAGGCTTTATGGTTCTGGAGATTTTATGATGATTCCTGAGTGGTATTCATCATAAAATCTCTAGAACCATAAAGCCTACAAACTTGAAATTTGGCACGTATGTTCCTCTTGGCTTCTAGGTGCTCACTAAGATTTTTTTTTTTTTCTAAATGACCATCAGAGCATTAGTATTTTGTATATTTACATGCTCTGATATTAAGGAGTTCTACTCCCCCTCCCCACCTAAAAAGAAATCTGTTCCAAATGCAAAACAGAAGCAGAGGAGAGGAGTTTCATTTTCATTTTTAGTTTCACAGCACCAAGCAGCTTTAGTACAGAACAGTTGAGCTAAGCCACGCCCAGACTTCTTTCTGTCTCCTTGCTCACGTAGCAAATACTGTTTCAGTTTCTAAACAGCCCTTAACTCTCTCACACTGACAGGACGCTAGCCAGATGAATACCAATGGATGCTGGTAGGCAGAGGATGAATCCCCACCCCTTATTTTCTTCCCCCAAAACTAAGCCCAGCCACATAGTTTTGTAGCGAAGCATGGTTATCGAGCTAGTATAAAATCAAAATGTGTGCCGGCATAAACATTTGGCCTTGAGATTTGGCAGCTGTTCAGTCTGCTATCTGGACTCCAACCATGAGCAAGTTGAAAAATTCCTCCTCCTTCTTTTTGCTAATTTTCTTTAGACCAATAGCGGATTGGTTAGCCCTTCAGAGGAGAATCTTTGGAAAATAGGGCTCCAGAACATTTCCTTTTTTTAGCAGAAATATAATGATTGTATTATTGCTGGCCAGCCTTGATTCAGTAGATAGTCAGTATTGTTTACACTACAATTCTAATCGGGCTTCCTCAAAAATTATTCCCACTAAATTTTGTGCACTTTATTCCTGTTAAATATAAGAGCAATCAGATTGTTTGACATATAATAAGACATTATAGCATATTATTAGAATGTAACTAATTTTTAGAAGAGGCTTCATGTATGTAGACAAAGCACTTAGAAGTTTTAGTTCATCTCCTCCCTTTTCTAAACACAGATTTTTATTCACTCTATTAAATAAACATTTGAAGGCTATTGAGAGCCCTAAATAAGGGTTTTAAATGTTTCAAAAATCTGGCTTCACTATGAATTAAAAATAAACTCCAAAGAGTAATTTTTAACAACCTTTGTGGGAAAGGAGTTTCGTTGCTCTAGCTTAGAAAAAATGGCATTTGAGAAAGATTCTCTAATATATTGAAACTCAAGTCACAGAAGACCTTTAAGAGTCACATACCTGCTATCTCCACAAACACTGGTCGTGAATTCTGAAACATATACTGGTTTAGCAATTAAAATAGGCATTTTACCAGTATTTTACTCAAGATGGGAGACTTTGGACAGATAATGCAAATATGAGCATGAGTTTATATCCAGCTGTATTTTTTTTAAAAAAGAGTTGTGAAATAGATTTGTTTAAGATGAAGAAGTGTGGTGGTGATAACCTTTCTTCAGTTGACTCATAATCATGCTAAATCCTAATGTGGTTTGTTTAGCTTGGCTTGTCTGTCAGAAAAGCAAACCATGATTCTGTGTGAACCCCCAAAGGAGTAAGTTATTTTTTTAAGGGGAAGGAGCTTGTTAGAAAAACAGGAATAAGGCACAGATTTCTAAACTTACCACTGCAACTGTCTTGCCGTTGGGTTAATGTTGATATATTATTTTCCTGACCCATTTGGACTTTACATATTTTGTGTCCTAGACAGTCCAAAAATTGACCTATTTAAAATACTGTAAAACTGGAGAGGTGCCCTGGCTGGAATAAATCTGTAGGTCGTAATGAAAAAGAGGAAGAATTTGATATACTCTGAAACTATTTTAACCCTGTAGTATGAGGATGAAAGGAAGGAAATACTTTCAAACTAAAACTTCAAACTTTCAAACTAAACTTTTACACTACTCCTCCTCTTTCCTATGGCCTTTCAGAATTCATTACAGACATAAGCAGACATAACCAAGGGATCGGGGTTGTCAAATCAAGATGGCAGCTGTCACCATGTGTTTGAACCTTTGTTCCTCTAACCACACAGTTGTGCAGATTTGATTACCCTGTTCTAGCTCCCATCTTCACTTTTTTGACATTTCTATACTGTAGGTATTCCTAGTACCATCCTGTTGCTAACAAAGGCAAACAGTGCCCCCATTGCTAATAAACACTGTAGACTAATAAACAGCTGAAAAATATTGGTTCTTTTCTCAAAGCTTGCAATTCGCAGCAAAAGAGAATTCATATAAGGAAAACAAAACCATTATTTGTCCCCAATGCCCCAAAGGCAATAAATTATTTTTATTTTATATTCTGCAAATTGGGAAAGCAGTAGTTTGATGTTTAATGATATGTAACCATTAGCCAAATATTAGGAAAAATCTAATAGCAAGAGAAAATTGACAGTGGAACCAGTTACTAAGAGAAGAAAGCGGGTCTCCTCTATTGAGTGCTTTCAAGCAGGTACTATAAAAATATATTTGCAATCTCAACTTTTTGCTTTACATTTCTGAGACACAAGCCAGTTCTATAACAACAGAGTTAATCTAATCATCAAAATCTAAAATGAACATTTCATCTTTTTCTATTTCGAACATAAAGTCCAAAAGCGGTTTCCAAGTGGAAAAAAAACTGGATTAGTTTGTCTCTTTAATTAAAACAGTTAGCTTTGCCATCGCCGCCAACTCCATCACTTTTTCCATCCATTCTTCCATTGTGGGAATTGACGTGTCTTTCCATTTTTGCGCATATACTGTAGGATTCTCACCGCTGTCAATTTATATAATAACAAAGTTCCAAATTTTCTTTCAAGTTTTTTTATCCAACAGCCCTAAAAGGAAAACTTCTGGTTTCAATTTTATCTTTGAAGCTAAGGAGGGTCTCTTCTCAGTCTTTTTCTCTGGTCATTATGCATCTGTAAGCTATGATGTTTCTTATCTGATTGTTCTCTAGGCAGAATTTCTTCACCACGTCTCTCACATATCATTACAATTGAAGACAAGCACCTTGGAATCCATCTAAAAGCCAAGAAGCCATGACTGCTCCTTGTTGAGCAAAGGTGCTACCCAGATAAACCAAAGTGCACCCATAATTCTTTTGCCCACCGTATGCATCTTTTGCCCACTATACACATTCAGATGTATGTTCCAAATACTTTAGTTGGCCCTGCCCTTGAAGACTATGTTGTCATAGTCCAACAATAAAGAGGCCAAGGCAATGAACAAGCATGAATATAACTTTCCAATACAAAAAAGGCATAATTGTTACATTAAAAGGATTTGTCCAAAGCCACAGCCACTCAAGCTGCCCCATGAACAAGAGTAGTGACTCCAGGAGGATTTCAGTTCCATTTGGGGAAATGCAACTCTATTTAAACTAAAATAGCAAGATTCCAGAAAGAGAGAGCCCATCAGTCCATAGCTGTTCAGCCCTTCTAGAACTATGTGATGGCCAACTCAGGCTGAGATGAATATGACATTAAGCTATTTAGGGTGTCTAGAGAAATAGCAACTTCAGAGGGAGCCCAGAAATCAGTTGCTAGAGGCTAACATAGCTGAGGAACATTCCAATTACCTGGAGGCAACAGAAGATGAGGGGCTAGATCCACACCTTTCTTATAGCATGTAAGACGGAGCACAGTGCAGAACAGAGATCTGCAAGGCTTCTTGCATGTTAAGGATGTTTCTGTCTGTCATGCAATTTCACTTAAGAGCCATTGCTGCCCAGAAGTTATCTGTTGGGAGCAACTGCTCTGCTTGCTAAACCTTCTGTTGTTTGTCTCATGAACCTGTTGCCTGTGGAAACCACTACTTGGAACTCAGAATGACCGACAAGCCCTGTTTGAACTCTTGGACTGTGACCTGGCTATGCTTTTGTTCCCCCACTTTGGATTCTGGCTGTACAAACTCTTTGCAGAAAGCTCTCCGGGGATTTGTTGCTCTGCTGCTTTGTGCTTCTGTTTACATATATGTCCTGCCTGCTACTGCCTGTATCTACTAAATCCTAAGTAAAGCTCCTTGCAATTACCTCTTGGTATGTGTGTGCCCTAGCCTAGGACAGGACTGGTTAAGTATGAATCTACTCTTTCCCATCCAGATCTTAGATCCTCCAGATATGAAGATAGAATTTTGATAGCTACAATTGGGTATTATCTGCATATTGAAGAGATTTAACCCAGTGATAGCAGATAATCTGCCTAGAAGTTAATGTAGATATTAAACTGGAGTATTGAAATCCACCCATATTAATGTTGCCAAGGTTGAAAAACACCAGTGTAGACAATGTTTGACCCAGAATTGTTCCTATGCTGGCATGGTTTAAGGCTGCTTTAAGGCCTGCCTTCAGCCCTAGTCCAGTCACATTGGACTTTTTCTGACATTCTGTCCTCATTAAGAATGAAACAACCTTTGGCATTCCAAAGCTTCCTTTAGCATGGAAATTCCATTTCTGAAGCAGATCTCTAGAGCTTGTATGTTTTTGGAGGTTTAGAATGAGGGGTGGTGGACAGAAATCTATTCTGATCGAAGCGTACATGGTGCTCTTGTTATTGCTGAATAACAAGGTAGAATTCTCAGAAGAAGTTTGCCTACCATAGTTAACAGCAAGGTAAGCATAAAATAGCTCAGCAAGAACTGATTTATGATTTAACTTTAGCAACAATTAAAAGTTGTTCCTCTACCAATTAAGAAAGAAACAGGAATAGATTCCAACTGCGTTAATGTAAAAATCAAACTCTTATGCTGACTAATCCAGCCCTAGGCGGAACTTGCATTTAAAAGATGGACGAAGAAGGCCTTGTGTGTGTTTTTCATATTGCTAAAATATATAAAGTGATAGTATAAGGATACATTTAATCAATTGCAATCAGTTAGATTCATACAATGCATTATGGCTTAACTATAGAAACTCAGCCTTTCATTAGAGGTTAAAAAAAAACCTTCAATGGTCTTCCCCTTTATGATTCCCTCCTTCCCATCATACACTGCTCACTTTCTATATATTTTACTCACATCTCTTGCACAATATTCAGACTGAATATACTCATGCAAGAAGAATCAGCTTTCATCCAAGCTATTGACTGAGGGCCAGACAAAAGATACCTGCCAAAACAAAGAGGCAATTCTAACTCTTGAAACAATTGTAAGCAAATAACAAATAACATACAGTGATGCAATGTGATGTACCTTCATCTTAGTTTACCTCCCAGTTATGTTGCTTTCTTCTATTCCCTTGCTGGGCCTACACATCAAACTATATGATGATTTCTTAAATAAACTGTTGTAACTACATTCATAAAACCTTAAACTATAAACCATATCGTAAATGTATTCATAATACATTTGCTAAAGTCCACAAATGCTTTATGACTGACTCATGGGCACTAATAAAGGATGGGCAAGTAAAAGAAATTATCTCAATACACATGATGTTTTCATGCAGAAGTTGCAAATTATGTAATTTGTTCTCTGATATAAACTCCCTTACTTATCTCATTCACAGTCAGATACCATGATGTGCATGAGCTTATCATGGGTTCCAATAGAAGCCAATGGACTCACTGCAATATGTAATCTAGTTTATACATACAGCAGACTTCTTCCACCAAATATATATTTAAAGGAATAAGATTCCTTTAAACTTCATACATACACACAAAGATAAAAAATGCTTGCAGGGAAAAAAAAACTTAAGTTGCTTTCCAATGCAAATACATTTAATATTACCATAATATTTAACTGATCATGCTTCCTCTGTACAATGCAGTTTCGGGATGGGATGTAGATGGCCTTCTTCATGCCCAGTTACAATACATAAATAAGTTTGAGACTTATGCACTTTCCTCATATTCACACACACACACACCTCTTCTAGAAGAGGCATGAGAAGATATAAGAGGGAAGGAGACAAAATACTGTCATGCTTGCAAGGTTCTATTATTATGACCTCTCGCAAAAAGTACAGATTCCTGTAAAGCCTGTTTTCTGATTTGATCTTCCAAATACTATTTCAAGGTTTCAGCCCTCTTTACTTATATAAAGGTTTGTGCCTGCTTCCCTCAAGATCATCTCTCTGATTCTCTACAAGAAGAAGAAAACGACAGCTTTCATTTCTAAACTAACTACTGTATTCAAACTGAGTTACATTAGTTTTAATAACAGATGGTCCATACAAAGCAATTTCAGATCTGTTCTTAAATCTAAAAGTAACTGCACTACACTGATCCAAGTCATTTCATGAGATGCACCAACAAAGATTTATTAGACAAACCACTCTTGAAACAAATCATGATTTTGCACTATGGAGATTAATGAATAAGAGCAAAAATAGGTGCTGATTAATAGATATTCTATTATTGCTATTGGCCTAATTAGATGAGCAGATTATACTAGTACTCTTACTGGAATTGTTGAATAAAGATGTAAGTGGATGTAAGTTTTTCTATTTAAAGGTCTACAATTTGGAAATAAACCTCCAATGAGAGATCACAGACTGAATGCCAGTCAACTCTGTAAAAAGTGCCAAAGCCAAGAAAGAGAAAGAAAAAGAGGAAGAAAGAAGCCACCATCCTAAAAGGGCTCAGTTATCATAAGTTATCAGAAAATCTCAGCAACCACTTCATATTCAGCCCTGCCCAGATCAATCAGCTCAATGCACATTTTGTCAAAGCCACCCAAAGGCCTTTTCCCCTCCTTACCCCTTTGCAGAAGGAGAATTACGAACAGAGCTTTGCAGCTCTGACAAGAGCTATGTGCCTTTTGTATAAAGAAAGATGGTGAACGTACCACCAGAGACAGAAAAAGAAAATATACACTGAATGAGAGGCTGAAGGCACCATGGGGCAGGCCCCAAAGAAGGGAAAAGGAATATGTTCACAAAAAGGGCATGCCTCTCTTGGACACACTATATATTCCCCTTTCTCCGGAAATGGACATAAAATTAAGACTTTAAGGACAGGCTCCAGAGATCCTGGTTAGTTCAAGGTCAGACATGATATTCTGGGACTACTGGGTCAGCAGCTGGAAACTTAAACAGCTGCTGAATTCATTCTCTCTGCAACTAATAAAAGAGCACCATGTATGCTTCGATCAGAATAGATTTATCTCTGGATTTCTCTCCACCACCACCCATTCCAAACCTCCGAAAACATACAAGCCCTAGAGATCTGCTTCAGAAATGGAATTTCCATGCTAAAGGAAGCTTTGGAATGCCAAAGGTTGTTTCATTCTTAATGGGGACAGAATGTCAGAAATTTTCCATTTTAAAAATATGATTAAATAAATATATAAATCATAGGCCAAACACAAAAGAAAATGGAGAGTTTCTCTTCCCTCCCCATATGCCTAAAAGCTTTCTGAAGGTCCTGACTGCTGCTTCTGATCTAGTGTGCTAATAAAAACATCCAAAGTTGGGTAAACATTTAAAAAAAATCCTTGTGTTCTTGTTCCAAATTCTCCTGTATTTGGCTGTCATGCACCTCTCTGTTTAGTTGTGTGCAAAGTCTTTGGTGAACTTTCAAGGACCCCACATTCAGGTATTACACAATGATCTGTAATAATAGATGCATTTCATTTCTATTTATTTTCCATAACAAGTTGTTTACCAGAAATATTCTGTTGTATTTTATCAAGGTCTTATTGTAGGTTGACCAATGAAGCATCATGAAATATAGGGATGTGAGGAGGAAGAAGGAGAAGAAAGAACATCCTTGGGGGAGGGTAACTATTATCTCAGCAATGGAAACTCAAGAAACTGTTACAAAATTAAGCTATCATTACAAGAGGGACCTTCTTCATTGGAGAACTCACCTAATCGCAGCAGGCTGGCCCAGAATATAAATTCACCAAGAAGAATTTACATTGTTTCATAGAAGGATAGGCAATTCCCAAAAGGTTTTGAATGATGCTGATACCACAGTAGTTTGAATAGCATCAGAAACATGTAAAATATTTGTGTGTAAGATGGATATATATTATCAGGATGACTTGTACCAATAAAAATTTTCAGAAAGAGCTTCAAAACAAGGATTGCAGTTGTCAAATTGGAACAGCATGAATAGATAACCATGTACCTCTTTTCAGAATGACATGTGGGTGAAACACCACTGAGCCAAACTAGTTTAAAAGTGTGGAATTTAATGGATCTGTCATGCCCTTATTGGAGTCTGATTCTGAGGGGGAGATTGAGCAGCTGACAGGGAGTGGGAGTGTGGCTCCGGTGGCTGTGGAAGAAATGGGGAAGGGCACAGTCTGGCTGGGCATTCAGAGGAAGACCCAGGGCCATCCCTGCTTCATCCTAGGGCACGCAGGGAGGAACGGAGAAGGGAGCAATGTGGCTTATGGGAGAGAAAAAGGCCCTGAACCCTTTCATTAGTTGCAGCTGGGAGGACAGGATATAAGAAGGGTGTTTGCACACAGCACCTTACTGGAAGCAAAGCGTGCATTATCTTTGTCAAGGCTTATCTGGGTTTTGGCATCCTCCCAACAGTGTGTGCTTCATTATCTTTTGGAAGTCTGCAATTTATTATCCTGGCCTGTCATGTTACTTACTTCAGTGTGGTTTGTGTTGTTGTTTTTTTTATTTCTACTTTATCTGTACTTTGGATTTGGACTGCATTTCTTCCCTTTGTAGACTGTTTTTGGAAGAGTTTGATCTCCAGCCGAGGATAACAGGACACTGGGAGCCAAGTTGGAGGTATTAAAGAGACTTTACCTATTTTTGTGACTTTGTTGCTTTTGTGCCACACTCTGGGTCATCACAGGACAACACTCCTAAACAGGATCTAACAACACTCCTAAACAGAAAACACACTCCTTAATAGGAAACACAACTCTATATCTAATAAATATTCCAGTCATCTGAGATCAGAAAGACTTGGAGTTTGTCTCAACTTAGTTTTATTTCATGAGCCCTTACTGCTAACTTAAGATATGTATTCTGTATAACAATTGCTGTAATTCATCATGAAACCAACACATTACTGCCTCTGGAATTCTGAGAAATTCTCCAGCCACCTATACAGGATAATAGAGCACAATAGCAGTCAAAATGTTATTTTCCTATGCTACCATTAGCCAGACCTAATGCTTTTATGGCTGGCAACAATGGGAATGACCCTAATATATATGGAATAAACCAGATGTGATATTTTCTCTTGTACTTTTCTATGAGAATCCATTCATAATGTTTTGATAACAGCAAAATTATTCACCTTCCAACAGTAAACACCATTTGTCACTGACCACTAATGAGCCTGGAGAGTAAAAAAGAAGTGGTTCCCTCAAGAAACTAAGATATTTTCTCTCTTTGGAAAACAGTTCTGCTAAAGGATTCCAATGTTTAGTAACAGAACAACCTTATTCATTTACATTCATAAGCCGGTTTGTCAAGGGTATCTGGCAATGTGTGACCACCCTACAGTAAATAAAGCTTTCCAAAAAACGAGGACACCAAAGCAAGTTTGCTGGAACAATCTAACACTCATCCCAGTACAGTTTCTGTTTCTGACTGGAAACAGTCAAATACCAAAGAAATAAAATGTTAGGTAGTCTTTTCCAGGCTTAAGCCATGCCAAAGAAAGACGGAACTCCCTAACACTACAACATGGAGGTGATTCTAATCAGAACTCCAGTAAGATTAGTTTATTCAGGAGGTACAAAATATAAATGAAAGACTCATATATCCCAGGTCTGGGAATGGAATGTAAGTATCTCAGCCTGCATTTCTGAGCAATATGCATATTTTCCAAACAGTATGCATATTTCCAGGTCGATGCATATTTCCAGGTCAGTATGCCACTACCAATAGATAACTGCAATTGAGTAGTTCATTAAATTTGCATAATAGCCAGTTGTACTAAAATTTAGCTCAATAACAGAAAATTGTTTTGCATATAGAGAGCCCGATTTAATCCCCAGCTTCTCCTGAAAAAGCTAAAATGACTCTAGTCGGAAATCTTGAAGAGCTATTCTTACCCACATAGTAAATACTGGATTTGATTATTTAGTTAAAAGATTATCTGGTTGGCTATTTTCCAATGATACACACATTAGCTGTACAAGTTCATCACGTCATTTTAATGATTAGCATCCCTTGGTAAATTATTTTGTAAGTTGTCTTTCATGAATCTATTCTCCTGAAGTCATTGCACTATCACCTTCGTAAAGAAGAAAAAAATCCATAAATGTACTGTATGCTCTGCAATCTTAACTGCTTCCCACCCCTCAAGTTTTTCTAGGTATTGTCAGTCTGACTTGCATTTTCTGTAAATTAACATTATGAGAGGAGTGGACTCTCTATTAATTTTCTCTATATTTTGTCTCATCTTATGAAAACTGGCATAGTTTCCTCTTGGCCATATTTTTTTTCCAAATGGAAAAACACTGGCAAAAGCTGGAATCCCCCCAAAGGCAATCCGTGCATATTTACCCAGAAGTATATCCTTCTTGAGTACAGTAAGAAGTTACATCTGGGAATATAGGATAGGTTGGATTTTAGCCTTATTCTTATTTAGAATCCATTTAAGTACAAAGATCAAAAATAAGGATTATATTCAGACAGTAATTTATAACAAGAACGTTCCACAATTTTCAAGAATGAATTGTATGCAACATGAACAAAGACCTGCTTGAATGGAGACAGTCTTGCAAATTTATATCCAGGTTATAAGGGGTTAATACTTTTAGAAGAAGGAATAGGATTAAACAGAATGATAAAAAAAAATCACTAAAATCACTGCACTAGATTGTAGCTACAGATGAGGACAGATGCTCTTATCCAGGTAAAGGTCTGAGTGAAGAACAATCTGCAGCAGGAGCTGTCTATTCATTGGATGATATCTAATGGTATAATTAGCTTAAGAACAGTTAGTACTGTATCTAGTGAGATGGGCTAGAGGTAATGGCACGTCTCACTATATTTTCAAGGACTTAACCAGGACAAAGATAAAAAAAAATAAAGCAATGCAAAAGTAGCAAAATCTGGGCTTGAGAGCAGTAGATATTACCTACTATTCCCAATGCAGCTTTGCTTTACCTGCCCATTTCCCTATGATTCCCCTTAGTACGGGGACTAATTTTGTTGGCCTCATTCTGGATTCACAGAAAAAACAACACAAGGGTCTGGGTAAGCAGTGAACCAAAGTCTGGAGGAAAGAACATTGAAATAAAGATGGAATAGCTCATGGAACAGAGGCCTTCTGAACGGTGTCTTAGGATCTGATGCTTTATTGAATCTTGCAGTATGTTTTTAACACCTTCTTTGCAGGCCTACTTCTGAGGCTTTTCATACACTACTGGGATGTCCAGACAAGGACACCGAACTTGGGAAATGCTGGTAAGATTGACATAAATGGTAGGCCATGAGTATGGATAAGAAAAATCAAGTTTTGTCTCATTCATATTATCTCACCTGAATAGCAATTTGAAAGCATGAAAATGCAAGTAGATTAATAGGTAACCTTTCAGTGGGAAGGTAGCAGTGTTCTGTGCACCTTTGGCATATAGCCATACTGGCCATGTACAGTAACTATGTAAATTGTCTTTGGACAATGTTGACTCCCTTGGCCAAGAAATAGCGTTTGAATCAAACACAACTGGATAGGGAAATCTTTACCTTCAAGTCCAAAGGAGTTGTCACATAAAGCATTACTTCCCTGAAATCCACAACCATCCAAGACTAGTCCATTTCTGGGTTTCCCTTGCCCCAGCGGTGTTCTGTAGAAAATGTCTGTAATGTGGTTGATCATCATTGTGCCAGAACAAAAAGCCATCACATTCAGTTCAGTGTCTTCAAGCGCAAAACCACACTGTACCACTTCCAGTGCAGTTATGACGAGTGGCAACATGATAAGAAAATCTGATTCTGAATTTTGAGTATCTGTCTGGAAGGTACTTATTGATGAACATGACATTTTCATAGAGTTTTAGGATGCTATTATCCCCCATTACCAGAGCAATGTTTTGAGCACAGCTGAGAAGATGTATTTAGGGAAGATAATACTGATGGTACTCTAGCTACTTGGCAAAGTTTATTTTCCCTTGACGAGTTCTCAAAATCACACTCAGGATGGAGAAATCCACTCTTTTGCTGGATGCTTGCCTCCTGGCACTGGCTAACTTAACATTTTTATTCAATTACTATTTATAAAAGAAAGGGAGAGAGAACAGGGTAGTTTTCCTTTACTCAACCTTTAAAAACCAGGCCCAAATTGGCTAGTAATTCCAAACAGAAGATTTTAAAGTATCAGCAAAGCACAGCATCCTAAAGAAGAAACAGAACAATATGACTGCACAGAGAAATTCTGCCCATCCAACCATTCCCTCATTGCCTCTAAACCTGATTCTGCCCCGGAAGAGCTCTTGTTCTCTTTGGAACACTCCACCATGGGCTGCTTTTAGAGGTTACAAAGAAAAAAAATTCTTTAAACTATTCCTTGGCTGCAGAAGGAAAATCAGTCACTTTTTAAAAAAAAAGCAGGATAATTTGACTGAGATTGCAACTCTTGATTAACAAAAACTGCCATTCTTGAACATCACTAGTGATGTATATAGGTACATGATAAAGGAAGGAAGAAAGCAGGGAGGGAGCGAGGGAGGGAGGGAGGGAAGGGAGGAAGGAAGGAAGGAAGGAAGGAAGGAAGGAAGGAAGGAAGGAAGGAAGGAAGGAAGGAAGGAAGGACAGGAAAATTTAAAAAACAAACTTTAAGAAGAATTTAGAATCTAAACCAAAAAAACAACAACCCATAGATGAAAGATTCTAGGATGCATAGCAAGAAACCTGGATGATGGCTAACTAAATATTGAATAAACCCAGGCCAAGTAAGACATAACATTACAAATATTTAACAGTGGCAAACTCCAATGTCTTTCCTTTCCAAAGCTCACTATAAAAATAAATGCAATTATAAATAAATCCAGATTAAACCCTTTAAAAGTGAGGAAAGTTTCATGTTAATTTTAGTTTTCCAAATGCATTAGATCACCGCTGTTTCTGACACTCTTTAAGACTTAAATGCTTACACAAATATCAGTAAAAAGGAAATCTAATGAGTAGGCCTGTGCAAATGCAAAGTGATGCCTAGCTTTCAGATGTTGTAGAGCTATTCCAAAGCAATGTCTTTGTTGGACTTCAACATACTTGTACATTTGTGTAGAAGGCAGTTTTCTTGGACAGGTAAAGCGAACCTTGCTTTTCTATGCCAAGCATTGTTTTAGCAACTGAGCTCAAGATAGCCCCAGAAAGCAAAATGCTACAATTTGACTCAATCCTGATATTATTTTTCTGGTAGCAAAATACTTACCGAGTTTATCAATCTAAATACAATGGATTAAAGTCAACGGGTTATAGCTAGCAGCCCTCCAATAGAGTATTCTATGTTGGTTTGTTCAAGATAAAATATTCACTTTCTACACACTGCTGTAATACCCAGTAAGTTTAGTGGATGCTCCCAAATAATATGAATTATGTCAACAAAGATTGCAAAAAGCCTGGGAAAATCAAAGAGAACTCGGTGTTCTGCTTTGCAGAAGTGATTTGCAATTCAATGGTTTTATGGGTTTTCCAATTCGATGGTTATATGGGACTAACAGATGTTCAAATGAAGTGAATTGGATGACCTAATCTTGAACATTAGTATTATTTTCAGTGGGATAAAACAGAGCCAGCCTTTATTGGATCTGTCCATGATAAATTTATGTAAAGCTGTACTTATGTGCAATGGTTTATGTTCCCAGTGTCATTTGTGTTTGTAAGGAAGTTTGCCAGATCAAATGCTTTAAAAAGGCAGAATTTTGAAAACAGTTAACAGTGGTACATTTAGTTGCTAATCAATTAGTTGCATTTTAAGACATACTGCATTAATATCCATTTCAGCAGATAAGTGAAATGTTACCCTAAAAGAGTTCAGCACTCATTTAAAGCATGTTCATAGCTGCAAAAACAGTAATACTACAGAAAAAATGGGGGAAGATGAAATACGACCAGAGGAAGCCAAATAAAGGTCAAGAACCAGTAACTGACTTGCACGCTCTTGATAAGTGGCCAATGCTGATCAGTAGTACAAATGTAAACCTGGAAAAAATAATTCCCAAGAGCCATGGAGAGGAAACATGCCTTCATAATGTTTTTGTTGGAGAAAAACAGTGTTCAGCCTTCTGTATGACATCCAGAAATCAAAAGGCATCCATGTAGTTCTTGGGTATTATCAAGTCTTTATCCAAGACTAAGAATTGTCCTGTTTGGCCTATGTACCTGAAACAACAATATTGTTGACAGATGGTGGCAATTATCAGTGTAAGTTCTAACAAGATCAGGGATGTCATGTGATGTATTGGGACTTTTTCCCCCTTCACTAAACCGGGCATGGATGTGGCCAGCACGTGATGCGTCTGGCCCATGGGCCAGGAGTTTGACAGCCCAATCTAGATCATACCAAAATTGCAATACATTTATTATTGTGTTAGATGACACTTTTAGACTACTCTCAGTTTGTTCCACTACCCAATACACACCATTACATACATTTAGACTCTCTTTTGAATGTTAAAAATAAAAAAGTTATGGAAACTGGAAGCTTTGGCCATGAATCTTAAGCAAAGACTGTACATATAATCACCCAGTTAACAGATTAGTGACCTGCCAGCTTGCCAATTAGAATCCCATTACAGCAGGAAAGGGTAGGCGTCATCCCCATGTACTGTAAGCATCCTTAATGCCATTCCAGCTATGTGGGAGGGAGGGTATATTTATACTTCAGTTTCTCTGCCTTGCCAAAACAGTGGCAATGAATGTTATATATTCCCAATATGCCTCTGTCAGCTTGTAATGCCAAACCATGATGATCTGTCTTCTGCGTAATTCTGCTAAGAAATGCTGGTGCTAGTGATTGGAAATGCCTTCCTTTGGAAGATATGCCATCATGCCTAGATTGCATATGCAATTGCCAAACATGCAAAGCAACCATGTGATTGACCTGCTGTCAAGATTCCAGCAATCGTTCTAATTAAATCACAAGTCTGGAGCCAAATTTCATTCATTAGAGGCGACATACTCATACTGCCCTGTATGAAGCCAACTCTGGCATATGTAATTTACAGTCTCCTGTGACCCTTAACAACCAGATTATTAACTTATCAACTGCAGTGATTCACTTAACAACTGCGGCAAAAGAGGTGATAAAATGTGGCAAAACTCACTTAACAAATGTCTCACTTAACATAATTTTTGGGCTCAATCGTAGGTTGAGGACTACCTGTATTAGGGTTGGATGGAGATCTATAGTATTGCTCAGACAGGACTGTTTCCACCTCAGCTTTAACACCTTCAAAAATTATCATATTCATTGTAAAACAACTCCCAGGTTTCAATCCAATCTTACTCAGCAATCCAGCAATTGTTATCTACTGTTATACTTCTGCATACTTCAAAGTCTGCTCTATCTTCTGTGTGATAGCTAGGTAATGATAGCAAGCACAAATCCCTTTAATTTTTCTCTTCTCCAGGCAAAACTGTTCTTTCATCTCTCCCTCATGGTATGGGGGACTTTAGAGCAGGGGTCTTAGCAACATTAAGACTTGTGGACAAGTCTTAAAGTTGCTAAGGTTGGAAACTCCTGCTTTAGAGTATTCACTTTCCTGGTAATTTTTTTTCTGAACAGTGTCTAATTTCTTTTCTTAAAATTATGGCACTCACAAATGAATACAGTCTTTCAGTCAATTGGACCAATACAGAATAGAAATAATTTTGCAATCCGATATCAGAAAGCATAAATGCTGTAGGGTCTGCAAGCCAGGGGTTGGATTTAACCAGTATTACTACTGGTTCAGAGACTATGTTTTTACACACTGCGTGCGGGTGTAAAAAACCTTAAGCTATGCTGCTTTTTTTTTTTTAAAAAAGGCCACTTTTTTCAACCTCAGCTGTGCCGCGCAAAGCAGCTGAGGTTGAAAAAACAGGAAATAAAGGACAGGTAAGAGCCCGGGCTGGCATGTGGGCCAAATAGCAGCAAACATAGAACCAGTTCAGTGTCTGCTGCTCTTCAGAGCTGCCGGTTATGTAGACCCAGGCAGAACCGGTACCATCCCACCCCTACTGCAAGCTCTTCCAACCTCCAAACTATGATCAACCTAGGGGTGGGATCCAACTGGTGTAACTACCAGTTCGGTGATTTTACGTTTTGCATAAAACTGGTTTTATGTATGCTCTCTGTTTGCTGCTCTTCAGAGCTACTGGTTCTACAGAGGTGGACAAAACCTGTAGAATCCCACCCCTGGATCAAGCCCCCTCCCCTGCTCATCATGGCTGAAGTCTCAGATGATTCTGCAGGATTCTCAAAAGTCAATAATTGATTAGCAGTAGAATCCTTGTCCTCTACATTTCAAACCTTAGAATTTCCTTTGAATTCAAGTACCAGCACCTTTCTGACTGGACACCCATTATTTGTTGACTTTTACCTGACTGGAGGATCAATTGTTTTCTAAAAATCTTGCATCATAATCGTAAACCCCACATTACTTCTATTTTGGTGTCTGTCTCATGTTTCCAGGCGTTGTCCTTATTTTCATGAACAATCTTATTAGTTCATTTGCCACAGATATGCATTTACCTTGCACACCCAGAAATAAAGCTTTATAGACACCTTTTAAGTATCTATTAGAATCCAAAGCCTGGCTTCTCTACTTATATTTCTGATATTTTGCAATGAGTCATGTCTTAAGGTCAAGTTACTAGTTTTGAGCCAACAGTTGTAATGGTCAAGTGGGGAATTTAGAACATTTTAAGAGGTTTACAGCAAAGATATAAAGCCAAGCATATCCAAGTTAGTTATTTTTAGGTCTGTCTATCTTTACATACTTCTAATATTCCACCTGTTCCCCAAGGGCCCAGATGGTTTACACAGCATACCTTTCTCTACTGTTTTCTCAACAATAACCCTATGAGGCAGGTTGGGTTGAAAAAGATTCAATTGAATTTCTAGCTGAAAGAGTCCTGGAGAAACCAAGAATGACAAGAGGAATCACTCCAGGAACGTTTCCTTATTGTTATTCACCTAAAGCAGTGATGGCAAACCTTTTCAGCACCGAGTGCACAAACTGGAATTTGCAGAAACCTGAAGCGGTAGAAACCCGAAGACCAGCTGGCTAGTGCATACATGTCTGATTTTACCAATTTTGGGGGCCATTTTCTGGCCATTTTGGGGGCCTGGAAGATAGCCTGAAAACAGCCCAAAAATGGCTTGAAAAATTGCCTGTTTTTTGGCCATTTTTCTGGTGCTCTGGTGCCCACAAAAATCAACTGGCCAGTGCGCATGCTGACAGAGAGGGCTCTATGTGCCACCTATGGCACACATGCCATAAGTTTGCTATCACGGTCCTATAGGCATGAATCTTGCCAGACTAAAGCAGAAATCTGCATAACTACTAGATATATTGTGAAAGGTTAGGTAAGGTCCACCCTGTCTCTCTTCCTGCATACCAAAGGTTGCATGCTGAGCTGCCTCTTTGCTCTTTGGGAAAGACCGCCTCTGTGATAAACGCCAAAAAAAAAGTAATTTCCACATATTACACGCTCCCTTTGGTGATTCTGTATCATACCTCACCACTGGAGGTGATCTTTAACTTGGATTGCCCAGATCCAACTCCAACACCTCCATCACAAGGTTGACTCAGCCTTCCATCCTTCTAAGGTCAGTAAAATGAGGATCCAGATTGTTGGGGAAAATATGCTGAGTCTGAAAGAGGACTGTAAAGCACTGCGAAGTGGTATATAAGTCTAAGTGGTATATAAGCCTCCACTTAGAGTCAAACAACCTACTCTCCCAAAAACAATTTGGTTTCAGGAAAAAATTGTCCTGCAACCTACAACTCCTACACTGCAAAAACATATGGACTATTCTACTAGACCAGAGTAAAGCAATAGATGCAATTTACATAGACTTCTGTAAAGCCTTTGATTCAGTGGTACATGACAAACTACTGTTAAAACTAAACTCTTACAGCATTTCTGGATCCCTTCATAAGTGGATTACCTCATTCCTGTCGAACAGGCAATAAATAGTAAAAATAGGGAGCGCTATATCAAACCCTGCTCCAGTCAACAGTGGTGTCCCCCAAGGCAGCATTTTAAGACCCACGCTCTTTATATTCTATATAAATGACCTTTGCGATCACCTTATAACCAACTGTGTCCTCTTCGCAGATGATGTAAAACTATTCAACACCACTGACGATGCTACTATTCTTCAAAGTGACCTTGATTATGTGTCTAAATGGTCAAACATTTAGCAACTCCAAATCTCGACCAACAAATACTCTGTCCTACATATTGGTAAAAAAAATCAGTTCACCAAATACAAGCTAGGCAGATATGACCTCGTTGATGACCCTCACTCTGTCAAGGACCTCGGAGTACTCATATCTAATGATCTAAGCACTAGAGCTCACTGTAACAGCATTGCCAAAAAAGCATTAAGAGTTGTAAATCTAATCTTATGAAGCTTATCCTCTGGAAATATTAAATTGCTAACTAGGGCATTCAAAACCTTTGCTAGACCAATACAGCTCATCTGTCTGGAGTCTGCCCTGTATATCAGACATTAATACAATTGAACGAGTCCAGAATTATTTCATGAGAAGAGTACTACACTCCTCTGCTCGCAACAGAATACCCTATACCACCAGGCTTGAAATTTTGGGCTTGGACAATCTTGAACTACGCCGCCTATGGTTGGACTTAAGCATAGTACACAAAATTATCTACTACAATGTCCTACCAGTCAATGACTACTTCAGCTTCAACCGCAACAATACAAGAGCACACAACAGATGCAAACTCAATGTTAACCGCTCCAAACTTGATTGCAAAAAGTACAACTTCAGCAACAAAGTGGTCAATGCCTGGAATGCACTACCTGACTCTGTTGTTACATCCTCTAAACCCCTTTAACCTCAAACTATTCACTATTGACCTCACCCCATTCTAAGAGGTCTGTAAGGGGCGTGCATAAGTGCAACATCGTGCCTACCATCCCTGTCCTATTGTCCCCATTTATTTGTACCTATTTCCTGTATTCTTACTCATGTTTATACTTATAACTATTATCTTGTAAGCGATTGACAAATCAAATCAAATAAAATAAATAAATAAATAAATAAGTGCTATTGCTATTGCTATTGCTATCCAAAGCAAATTCTACCAACAGAACTTGGATTATGTTTGATGGCTTCACTAATGTATTTCACCTTTGCTTGTTCCTTCTGATCACAGTGGCTATTTGTAGTTATTAGAAAGTTTAGTGTTTACATTCAAATGCCTTAAAATGTGAGTTGGCATTTGTCCTTGGGGACTCTTTTTTTAGTGTAAAGCCCAGTTTGGTTCTTTGATGAGTAACAGCTTTAGGGGAAGGCATGAAGGAAAGACATTATAACATGTTTATTTGAAAGGCCAGATCATCATTTATTATGGGAAGGGGTGTGCATTTTGAATACCAGGAAGGTAGAGTGCATAAACTCAAGCTTATTTTCTTGCATTCTGAAACCACATGCTAAGGCCATATTGCTGCCATATGTTGCTACCGGATGACAACTGCTATCAAATGCAGCTACCAATAACCTGCCACTCTGTTTATTTCTACATTCTTTTTTTTTTTTTAGAAAAAAACCTAGCTTGTGTAGACAGCAATTCAAAGGAAAACGGCCACATTTTTAAAAGGCATTCCAAAATATCTTACATCCACGACTCTTGTAATGATGCCCAGAAGTGTAATGTTTACCTGTCTAAGAGTAAAATCACATTCTCACTCTTTGGGCTGGGTTGGCATTTATTCTCCTCCCTAAACTAAACTACAAACAAAAGGGACCAATTTACACTTCCAGGAATTCTGTTATTAGCATTTCATTCACAGCTACTAGGAAGGTTTCATACATAATGCATGAATGAAGGACCTTCAGTGATTCTGGAGAACATGTTCATTTAAAAGAAAGCTAGTTTTATTTCAACCAAAAAACTAAATCAAACTTACTGAAAATTCTGGTTACTGGCAATCACTTCTAGAAATAGCAATAGCACTTAAGACTTATACACTATTTGACAGTGCTTTACAGCCCTAAGAAGTTTACAGAGTCATCATATTGCCCCCAACAATCTGGGTCCTCATTTTACTGACCTCGGAAGGATGGAAAGCTGAATCAATCTTGATAGTTCCCATTATACTTCTTCTGTGTGATTACTGAGTCCTGTCTGATAGAATAACCTAAAATGTACCACTGTTCTTGCCACAATTGACATCATACACCCTCCCCCCCGCCCCGAAATTATATCTCAGCAGAGATATTGTTGTGCTTGTGATTTTCAAAATCCAGATCAAAAACTTTTGTGAAAAATATAATTCTATTCTACAAGCACACCTAGATGTCAATTAATACAGAGTGTTAAAAAAAAAATCACTATTTTGCTTATATATAACTTTTAAAAAGCTCATAATTATAGACAAATTGTATCACTTACAGACAGAAAAGCTTGGAAAGATACTGATGGTTTTTCCCTGCACATGATGTAGTATTCTACCATGTAGTCACAAATTTAGACTGAATTTGATCTTAATATTAGTTTCCCTCCTCAGTATCTTTTCTTTGTTTCTAACTCTATCTCCATATATGCACAGATTTGTGATTATATAAATCTTCTTCCCCACCCTCACCTCCCTCCCTCCCTCCCTCCCTCCCTCTCTCTCTCTCCCTCACACACACACACACACACACACACAGAGCGATACAACAGTGAGCTTCTTCT
The DNA here is from genome assembly GCA_023653725.1 of Bungarus multicinctus. Classification (NCBI taxonomy): domain Eukaryota; kingdom Metazoa; phylum Chordata; class Lepidosauria; order Squamata; family Elapidae; genus Bungarus; species Bungarus multicinctus. The sequence goes on along the minus strand of CM042836.1, from coordinate 49,836,218 downwards.
AATAATATTGAATGTAATTATTTAGTTTTAAAAAATACAGGCACTGTTTCAAATCACTTTTTCAAATGCTTTTGGTAAATGGAACTTCTCCCATGAAAGAGACAAAATGGCATACCAACTGAAATATGCATTTCTTTTGTTTGTGTATTATTATTTCTTACATAGACAAAATTACTCTAATTTTCTAAATTGTTAAAAACATTATTGAGGAAGTTAATATACATAACTGGATACCAATGATTCACTACTGGTAGCAGTAATATCTTTAGCTTGTTACATCCCTGATATCTATATATCATAATCTTTTTATTTAATATCCTATCATTTATTCTGTAACAAGTTGCTGTTTTTAACTGAAGCAACTTATCAGTAAATGGAAAATATTTCCTTTTTTTTATCCTCTATCTTACAGTGGTTATATTGTTTGTTCTTCTTTAGTATAATCTATTGCTTATCTTTCATTAGTCATTTATTCACCCTCCCATTTCAGAACTGTGTCTCTCTCCTTCACTGTGGGATCATCTTCTGTATGCCGAATATGAAAATTAAAGATTAAAATAACAGTAAAAAGGATTGTACACAGCATGGTGCTCTCTGTCTTTACCGTAAGCTTTGACAACATTTCCATGTCATCTTTGCAGACTGGAATTTACCATTTATTCGGGCTTCATTCCTAGATACATTTACTCCTACACAGCTGGCAAGAGTCTTGCTTCTGGCTTGCTTCATATATTCTGTACACAACATTTCTCCAGCCTAGAATCCTCCAAAAGGTTTCAGACTACAATACCCAGAATTGACAGGAAATACAAGTTGGAAGAAAGTTTGGGTGAGAGTTGGATTTTCCATTTATTGTTCCATGTAAGTTTGGAAAAATAGACCCGGGGGAAATATTATTGAATAAGGTAGGAACAGGATGATCCTGCAAGATCTTCAGTTTGTAATACTAGATGGCAAATCCTGTTGTATGGTTATAAATAGGCATAACTCCTGGGACACTTTATTTCTCCTCCCCCCGCAATTTATAAACAGAAGGCTCCCTTGGTATCCCATCAGTGTTCCCATAATTATTTTCTTTTAGGTCTGCATATATCTTAATTGCCAAAGTTGGTCCTTAGAATATTTCAGTTATATATTCATAATTTCCAATACAATTTCACTTTTTATTATTAGCCTATTTTTTTCTTTATTTCACAATAGCCAGCAATCTCCCCAGTGTTCTCTTTTCTATATAAACCTGTTTCGACATCCAATACATCAATATACTGAATATAGGGTCTTTTTAAGGGGACAAATGGGAAGGGAACTACTTAAAGCATAACTCCATATTATAAATGTTTGGGTTGGTATTTTTTATTCAAGATGGGGAAATCGAACAGTTAAAATACAATACCAAAGACTATTTCAGGATTTTTGTTTTTCTTCATATATTCCCATTTATAGGGCTGGTGACTTCAACAGATAGAAAGCAATGGATTTAGGGTTCAGTGAGAGGAAAATGGTGGGGACATTCAAGTGGGCATTCTTCCCTCAGGCATCTAAAACTTTTAGAAGAGCCCGAGCTGAATCTCTACTCTGCTGATAGGAAGGGGAAGTACCACAGACTGCTCTGCAAACTCAAAGATTTACTGAACTTTGAGCCATACTAATCACGTTCTCCATTTTTCATCAATTAAATTCTCATATTGTGTGGATAAGGAAAAACGCAGTGCTGTGATCAGCTGCCTCCCAGCCAAAACAGTATGAAACAGACCAATGATCTATTTCACTCCTAAGCTCCACTTGAGATGTGCCAGCTGCTGACTTGCAAATGCTTCAGGGAAAAACAAAATCACAGGGCCCAGTTGTTGGGCTGTCTTTAAATTCAAGGAAGAATTTTGAACAAAAGGATACTTGGGTAAACACTCATTTGACCCTGGCCAAATGAGAAAAATACCACAAATTTCTATGGGAAAGAAAAAGGAGTTGGAAAGGATAAAATATTTACTGCTCATTTTGCTTTGCCTGTGCCATCATTGTTGATAGCCACTTCCCAGGAAGTGTTGAAATTTCTACTACTGATATTGACCCAACCACTGAAATTAAATTATCTTTCCCCAAATATTCCAATTTGGGCTTTGGCAAAAAGAAAAGATCTGAAAGCCTGAACTAAACTGAAACATACTTTTTTAAAAAAAGAGGGTATATAAGATAGGTAAAAAAAAATGTTGGACTTTTGTAGCCATTTTTTAAAAGGGCAACTTTAAAAAGCAACTTTTACCCTTTATAGAAATTGCTGAAAACAAACTGCATTAAGAGTGTATTTGTGTCTCCGTGTGTAAGCATGCATGCATGCTCCTTCAAGTCATTCTTGACTTTTAGAGATAGCCTGGACAAGTCCCTGCAATTTTCTTGGCAGAATTTTCAAAAGTGGTTTGCTATAGCCTTCTTCCTAGATGCGAGCGAGTGACTGGTCCAAAGTCACTCAGCTGGCTTCATGCCTAAGGTGGGACTAAATGTCCTTGCCTCTTTGTTTCTACTGTGGTGCTTTGAACCGTTACAGCAAACTGGTACTCATGAAATCTTTCAGTTCATTTGATTACAAGACTAGAATCTCTAAGTACAATAAAGTAAAACCTGCTAAAAAAGTCCATGGATCTGGACTTCTTTTAATAGCTGGTCAATTTTATCACTTGGAATGTTCAGTCACTTATAGCATGTAGTTTGACTCACCTGCTTAAACTATTGGAACTATTTTTTCTAAAATCAAATTTTAGATATTTGAGGTATGAGAGATAATTGAATTGTGACAGAGCTGAGTTCTCATGGGCACACATCCAGCTGGTTGACCTTAGCCCTAGGAAGGAAATAGTGGCAAACAATTTCTTAAAAAGCTTGCCAAGAAAACTGTAGTGGTCTGCCTAGGTAGTGGCCTGGAGTCAACACTGACTCAAATAAACACACACACACACACATACACACACATGTACAAATCTTGAAAGTGGAAATCTACCCAGAGGGAATACACAGGGATAGGCAAAACTGTTAGAAGGAGAGACCAAACTCATATGTTCTTTGCTGGTGTGCTTGGGAACAAAGACAGAGAGAAATGACTTCCAATGAGTAATCTCTTAGGCAAAGAGCAAGTGAAGGGATAGATCGAAAAGGAGCACAATTCAAATCCTTGATACTCATTCTATGCTGTACTGCTCTCTCGGATTCAGTAGTTCATGAAGAGCTGTTGGCTTTGGACCTCCAATACTGCTTTATTACAGTGGCTATATTTTTGCTTCTTCCTGCCTGGGAAGAGATAATTCCATAATTGAACTCCATAAAAATCTAGCTACCAAATAAACAAGCCAGCCTAAAACAAATAAATGATTTCCTGGGATATTATGGCCTGGTTTACCTTTGGTGACACAAGAATGGCAAAGATGACTCTCAACAAAGAATGAAGCCCATAGTTTTTTTTAAAAAAAAAAACATTTTGTGTCTGCTTTCTTTCTTTCTCTTTTACACCCACAGAGACAATAGGAGGTACAGCAACAGTAAGAGGGAATCTGAAATGTCTAAAGAGCCAAAGGAGGTAAAGTTCACACAAAAATAGTTAAGTACCAAGAGATTATTCACACAACATTAGTATTAGCAGCTAATACTGTTTAAAAAAGAAAATCACCTCACTACTTGATCAGTATAATGCTGAAAATGAAAACAATCGGTAATCAAAAGGGTTCATAATATATATGAATCCTATATATATATATATTAAGGAAATATGATTATGCTTTAGGCATTACATGATTATGCTTTAGGCATTACAGAGCATAGGAAAGAAACTGGGACCACACTATCCAGCCCCTGTTCCTGTCTTTGTTGGTATAATTTTGGTAAATGATGCACTTCTCCTTTTCTCTGTTCATTTCAGGGATGGGTTTCTACCGATTCTGTCCACCTCTATGGAACCGGTAGCTCTGAAGATCAGCAGACATAGAACCGGTCTATGTCTGCTGATGTTTTCGCCCACTCACCCACCCAGGCTCTTACCTGACCTTTATTTCCAGATTTTTTCAACTTCAGCTGCCGTGCGAGGCACAGCTGCAGTTTAAAAAAGCAGGAAAAGAGGGCTTTTTGAAAGGCTGCTTCTCTGCACGCAGCATGCTGATGACGATTTACAGATACGCTCCGGCAGCGTGCAGGGAAGCACTTCGTAAATCACCAAACCTTGTAAATGATCGAACTGGTAGTTAACCCTGTCGGATGCCACCCCTGGTTCATTTCCAAACAAAGTCAACATTCCCATATCCAGGCTATTTGAGGAACTGTCATCCCAATTTCATTTACCCATCAGGCAGTAAGGAGGACATATTTCTGACCCTTGCGGATTAAAGATTTTCGATTGGTGAGGTCTTCTAGGAAAAGAGCCTTCTCTGACATTGCCCCTGCCCTATGAAACAGCTTCCCTCCGCTCCTGGCCTTCCAGAAGTGCAATAAGACCTGGCTTTACCAAATGGCCTGGGGCTCCAAGAATGACATGCAACCCTGGGGTGATTGATAGTTGGAAGTGCTCCCTCTGCCTTTTAATTCTGCAATTGTTCCTTTTTGTTTTAATCTGATTTTCAACTTGCAATTAATGAAAGCTTTTGTATCATTTTAATGCGTGTTCTGTAAACCAGGCAGAGGCATGCAAGTATGTTGGGTGGTATAACATCAAGATAAAGCAAACATTCAACACATATGAAAATTGATTAAAATTACACAAATTAAAACAAACCAAAAGCAAGGATTTGGAGGGGAAAGGTGAGTATCTTCTCTGTTAGTGCACCAACCACTTCCAGCCAATAGCTTCTCCTTCATAAGTACCACATAGCCAAGTTTTAAGGCCTTTCCTGAAGATTATTAGAGAGGGAGCGGATCTCAGCAAAATGTTCCAAAGGGCAGGACCTATGGCAGAAAAATCTCTTGTCCTGGATCCCACCAGGTAAAATTCCTTTGTTGATGGGATCCACAGTAGACCCCTTCTGCCAGCACAAATGGGTCAAGCAAATTGCATTGGGGAAAGACAGTTCCACAGATAGAATAGAAAAAGAATTTCTGGGAAAGTGGACAGTCTAAATGCATCTTTTTAAATGTTAGACTAAAGACAAAAAACAATATTGCAGATTATCATGATTTTAGGAAACGTTATCTTAACTCAAGTTAACATGAAAGGCAAGAATACTTCCTAGCCTACCTATATCTTCCCCTCAGGGCCTAAAGAAAGAAGGTTGTATACAATCCTTAGGCTTGTGGCTCTAACACCAAGAACCGCAGCTTTGAATTATGCTGAAACTGAGCCCAGGGATGGAGATATTCCTTTGAATTGTGATTTAATGTGAACAAATCCACACTTCCTAAACTGAAGCATGAATTGTAATACAATTTTCCATTTATATTTATCCTTTTCCAAATTTGGTCATGCTATTTTCCATTTTTCTAAAAAGGCATATAAAATGTATACCAAATGCATATAATAGAAAAAATGCATGTACACATTAGAAAAAGCATGCATAAAATGTATGCTACATTTACATTTTATATGGACATTTTTTTTTATAAGAAAGAGACTGCTGCAGAAACAGGAAAGAACAAACTAAAGTTTGGAAAAATAAGAACTGAATGAAATTGAACTTGACAGATTAGTTCATCTCTACTAATGGCACTTTCCTCCCTTCCCTATTATGCATCTTTAGCAAATTACCCAAAGCAGACAACTCCTCTTATTTTTTGGATTTGGCACTGCAAATGTTGTAATCATAGGTATTAGATCAAAATAATGATGGCCTGGTTATAATTTGGTCAGAAAAGGGAAGCAATATCCTCACAGCAGATTATTCTCAGCTGCAAGATAAACACCCATTCTTTGAGAAAAGCCATTTCCAAAGAACCAAATGAAAAGAAAACTAATCCACAATGACAACTGGGATGCCAACACATTTTATTTTGGGCTTCCTTATCTTGGTGTCTTCTTAATGTATTGTAAGGTTACCAGCCATCCTCCTTTAGGGAAGACAGTCCTTCTTTTGTAAGTTCTGTCTCTCTCGAAAAGTGTCCTCCTACATGTCCTCCTTTTTGATATTTGAAGACTAATCTGTAAACCTCCGTATTTGATCAATGTTGATCCGATTTGTTGTGTGTGATGTGACGTATTTGTATTTGACATGACGATTCATCAAGGCTCGGTACAGTGCAGCGAGACGCGATTATGAGATGCATGCGCTCCACCCAGGAGAATTGTTTTGAGAGAGTGCACCACATGCAAGAGTGCGCCATGTGCAAATGGCTTTGGTTTTTTTCTTCAATTTATTTGTGTCCTTCTCATTGTAAACAGGTTGGTCACTTATGTATTGGGACTGGAATATCCAGAATCCCCAGCCAGCATACCATCTAGGAATTCTGAGATCTGCATCAGAAGGACACATGGATAGGGAAAGCTAACCTAAACAAAAGCAACCGTCTTTTTCACCCTGACAATCCTGTTGATGAAGCATTCCTAGTTTATTAAGAATTTAAATTAATACCTGGAGAAGTACCACAGTTCCAGACTGAAAAGGGAAAAGCATTAAAAAAACTGAACAAAACAAAAAATGTAAGGTATTATTTGTAATGGGAATGAAAACATTTGTGCATTCTCATGAAGACTTGTTTTGTCAAAATGCATTGGGAATTTGGTTGAATCGGTAATGCAGAAAGGCTGAGATGAGAGACACTGTGCAGGCAAAGAAAGCCAGAGGCCAGCTGGAAAAGGTTCTTCAGGATCACATTGTCACTGGAAAGAGAAAGCTTCTCACACACCAATGCCTCATATTTCATTTCCTGGGAATGTTGACAGTTAGCAACACATATTTAGGAAAAGAAGTTCCATAACCCTGAAATACTCAGAGCTGATTCTAAAGAGGAGAGCTGTAAAAATCCTGGAGAAAAAAAGGTGGGAGAAAAATAAGAAGCTTGCATGTTCAAGTAAAGGGCTGCTATAGTGTTTTGTCACCTAATCGTAATTAGAGCAGCTGAGATATTGCATTCAACTTCTGTGTAGATTAGGAAAGTGCAAGTCACCAAATGTTCATGGTTTCCATGAATTTTAGTGGGGAAAGTGTAAAGAATTACAACTAGAAAGATTCTGTGGATCTACTATGTTCCAGAGCTGGAGTCCCAAAGACTACAGTAGTGCTGAACATTCCCTTTCTCCCCGCCCCCCAAAAGTATCAATAGCTGCCATCCATGCCTATGGAAAAAGGAATCCCAGCATTCCATTCCAATTGAAGCCAAATATGCTAAGGGATATGGGAAGCATTAATCATATACAGAAGAGGAACCAATGTTGTCTATGCATGGAAAAGAATATACTTACATAGTCACTCCCTGAATGAAATCCTTTCCTTATGCTTATATATGCACACTAACACTGATCTATCATCCATCTATCCATCATCTACAAACTTCATCTAGGCATTAATCCATTGGTCTAAGCTGGCAGTGCTAGAAAAGGATCCTGGAGTCTCATGATGGGCAGCTTGAGGAAAAGGTCAACCAGGGAGCAGCTGCTATAAAAAGATAAATTCTATTCCTAGAAATGTTAGGAAGGAAACTGAAAATAGAACTGCCCATATAATAATGCCCTCATACAAACCTAACCTGCCATCCTCAAGGAGCTGTGTACCGTTCTAGTACCTCCATATTAAGAAAGATGTGAGAAATCAAAAAAGGTGGAGAAAGAAAAGTAGGGGCAACCCATTCAGGAAAATCTATTAGAAGGCTTTTCGGTTTCAGACAAAGGAGAATAAAAAGGGTCAGGAATCTCCATAGGTATGGTCAAAAACTCAAGATGATGGTTGCAACAGTAGGCATCAACACCACATCCTGCCTGTTTTATATGCCACACATTAAAAAATGGGAAGACTTTTAATCACACCGTTGTGGCCACTCTTTTTTTTATTTTTTTTTTTATCATGCTTTGCCACATATGGTAGTGATATACAAAATATATGCGCAGAAAATGGACGGTAACTTTTTCTCCATCTTTCATAATTTGGGGGTTGGCCGCCGGGGCCCTAGAGCGAGTTGTGCCTATGCGACCTCTGACTCGGCACAGATCCCATTTGGCTCCGTGGTATACGGAGGAGCTACGGGAGATGAAGTGCCGAAAAAGACGTCTTGAGGGCATTTGGAGGGCGAGCCGTTCTGAGTCTGACCGAACACAGGTGAGATCTCATATTAAGACTTACCTTGTGGCGATAGGGGCGGCGAAATCTTCGTATTTCTCCGCCCTTATTGCATCGGCAGAAAATCGGCCTGCCGCCCTGTTTAGAGTGACCCGCTCTCTACTTGAACCGAGAGCGCGGGATGACCTCTTGCAGGGTAGAGCAGAGGAGTTTTCCCGATTTCTGCATGATAAAATCGCTCAGATTCGGGAGGGGCTCGACTCCAATTGGGTGGTCCCGGGGGAGGTGTCCGGGGCAGGTCTTGAGAGTGTTATCTGGGGGGAGTTCGATCCTGTGACCGCTGAGGGTGTGGACAGGTTGCTGGGGGGTCTGAATGCCACCACCTGTTTATTGGACCCGTGTCCTTCCTGGTTGGTTTCGGCCGCCAGGGAGACGACACGAGGCTGGCTCCAGGGGATTGTCAACGCTTCCTTGAGAGAGGGGGTGCTCCCTACCGCCCTGAAGGCGGCGGTGGTGCGCCCCCTCCTCAAGAAGCCTTCCCTGGACCCAGCTATTTTAAACAACTATCGTCCAGTCTCCAACCTTCCCTTCGTGGCGAAGGTTGTTGAGAGTGTGGTGGCACGTCAGCTCCCCCAGTACCTGGAGGAAGCAACTTACCTCGATCCGTTCCAATCGGGCTTCAGGCCTGGACATAGCACTGAGACGGCATTGGTCGCGTTGGTTGATGATCTCTGGAGGGCTCGTGACAGAGGGTTCTCCTCTGTCCTGGTCCTATTAGATCTCTCGGCGGCTTTTGATACTATCGACCATAGTATCTTATTGCGACGGTTGGAGGGGTTGGGGATTGGTGGAACCGTCCTTCGATGGTTCTCCTCCTTCCTCTCTGACCGTTCGCAATTCGTGTTGGCGGGGGGGGAGAGGTCCACCTCTAGGCCCCTGGTTTGTGGGGTGCCTCAGGGGTCGGTCCTTTCTCCCCTCCTGTTCAACATTTACATGAAGCCGCTGGGCGAGATCATCCGTGGTCTTGGAGTGAGGTGTCTTCTGTATGCAGATGACACCCAGCTGTACATCTCCACTCCGGACCACCCCAACGATGCTGTGGGGGCTATGTCTAGGTGCCTGGAGGCCGTGCGGGACTGGATGGGCGGGAACAGGCTTCGGCGAGAGGGCTCGCAACCTGGGAGTCCTCCTGGATGTACGGCTGTCGCTTGAACATCACATCGCGGCCGTCTCCAGGGGGGCGTTTCATCAGATCCGTCGGATCTACCGGTTGCGGCCCTTCCTGGATCGGGACGCCTTGCGCACGGTCACTCAGGCCCTTGTCACCTCTCGCCTGGACTATTGTAATGCCCTCTACATGGGGCTCCCTGCGGGGAGCATCCGGAGACTCCAGTTGGTGCAAAATGCAGCCGCGAGGGTGATTATGGGGGCGTCGCGTAGCGCCCATGTGACACCTCTCCTGCGCGAGCTGCATTGGTTGCCGATGGCTCTCTGGGTTCGCTTTAAGGTTCTAGTTTTGACCTTTAGGGCGACCCATGGCATGGGACCAGGTTACCTTCAGGACCGCATTCTGCCAACGTTCTCCAACAGGCCGGTGCGTTCCCACAGGGAGGGTCTGCTCCGGGTGCCGTCGGCCGCTATGTGTCGTCTGGCGGCGCCAAGGAGTAGGGCCTTCTCTGTGGGTGCCCCCGCCCTCTGGAATACTCTGCCACCGGAACTTCGTACCGGCACGGACCTGAGGGCCTTCAGGCGCGCGTTAAAGACCTGGCTCTTTCAGCAGGCCGGCCTGGGCTGAGATAATGATTTTAAATTTGATCTCCATTTTTAACTTTAAATTGGGTTTTTAAGGGTGGGGGGGGGTTTCCTAATTTTAGTCTGCAGCTGATTTAAATATTTAATTACTTTTTAACTTTTGTATTTTTGTGGGGTTTTTAGATGAGCTGTTCACCGCCCTGAGTCCCTTGGGAGAAGGGCGGTATATAAATGTAATTAATAAATAAATAAATAAATAAATAAATTTCAAAAGGCCATCTGCCGAAAACCCAATGCAGGAGATTAAGGATTGATGGAAGGAAGTACTTCTTCACAAGGTGTATAATTAAACTGTGGAATTTGCCATTTCAATCCTAGTAGCCATTCTGAATTGTTCAAAAAGGGACTGGGCAGACTCACAGAGAACAGGCTATAAAAAGCAACAAACACTGATGGCATCTTCAATCATAAGTAGCATACCTTAAATATTGGCTTCTGATAACAACTGGTATGTAGGAGATAATGTGGGAGCTACTATCTTCCATTCCTGGTTTCCCAAAATGCTTGGAGCCACTGCATGATTCAAAATGCTGGACTAAGACAACTTACAGTCTAATTCAGCAGACATCTTATATTCTTATGACCAACAACATGTTATTTATATTTCAAGTCTTCAAACATTTATTTGCATTTCTTTTGGTTATCAGGAAGTCTAGAACCCACTTTAATTCATTTTACTTATTCCATACAGCTCAATAACTAGAGCTTTCCTAAGCAGTGTTTGAGAATTAAAACTTATTAGAAGAAAAGTAAAACATCAGAAAAAAACTACATACACCACCATATATGGCAGTACAAAGATATCAGAAGCAGCTATAATAACATCAATAAATAAAACAATTATAAGAAAGTAACAACAAAGCATGTTTTTAAAATATCAAAGTGACCTTACAACACATTAAAGGAACATACCTTATAAGTTAAATTCACAAATGTGACAAGTGGCACAAGAACCTACAACTTCTTCAATTCATGAAAAACTACAAAGCCTCTGTGGTATATTTTCAAGGCTGGCACATTTATTTTGGCATGAATTACCTTTTTTATTTCTAAAAGAACTTCTTTGTCAGCGTTCATTTCTGTCAGTTCATAGTTTTCATTATAAAAAGAAGAGGCAGAGAAGAATGCTGATCTTTCTTTAAAAGCAATAGCCAAAATGGAACAGTTTTTCCATTCAGCAACTCATTGTCTCATGTGATTAGTTTTCTGTTTTTATACTGAAGGCAGTTGGGTGCAAATTTATTATCAGTTTTGCCCAAATACGATTCCCTCTGAAAGGTCAGGATTCAATCTCCTTTCTAAAAAGAGAACCTCATCTGAAGTTAGTTTTCCCAAGGCCACATTACTAAGATTCTAGTAATGTCTTCCAGGTATAATGGGACTTCAATTCCTGACATTTCCAGAGATAAATTCCTAAGGGTGTTGTTTCCCAGCTCAGCAGAATGTGCAATGATGCCATAATGCACATTACAAGAAGAATTGTAACTCTGTAGAATAGTTGAAGCATGAAATTTGAAAGAATTTGTTACACCAGTTTGATTCTATCAGGTAATTATACAATCATACGCAATACAGATTAATTTAAAAAGCAAGTACCACATATAAATTATTAATAAAGATCCACACACTGAATCGATTCAGGTCTTCCATTTATTCTAAATATATTTGTGTACTAATTGAAAGAGGATAGATTTCACAGTCTTGAATCAGAATAAAAATTGGAGAAAAGCGTGATGTCAGAAACTCCAGCTTTACATGGATAAAATGTATCCTGAAGCAGAATTCTCAAGATTTTGCAGGCCATGTGTTAATACCGTAGTTTCTCAAAAAGTACACTGTAACTTGAGTACCAATTAATTGTCTGTCTTCTTCTCACCTTAAAATATGTTGCCAAAAATTCAGTACAATCCTTCATGTTACAGCAGATTCCCCAATGGTGCCTCTGTCTCCTTCTTTCTTCTAGAAACCCATCACCTCATCCAGTGTTTACAAGAGGAATGGAGCACCATTGCCATTCATGGGAGTCCATGGGAAAGGATTCAGGTGACATTGTCCATAACACAATGTCATGCAAATTACATAAATTGTATAATTTGCGTCAGTCATGTCCCTTTTGCAAGTTGGAGTTTAGCAACATTCCACACATGTTTCTTGACCTCTGACATGCCAAAAGACAACATCTTTCACAGCTGTGAAACAATATATTTCCTTACACTCTTGCTGAAGCTCTTCCCATTCTTTTTCTCAACTCCCAATCCCTTAAGTGAAATGTTTTGGAGGCCAAGGCAATGCATTGGAAGTGAGTCTCACAGAGTTAGTGGCTTTCTAGTAAATTCCTCTATCACCCATGACTGTCTTTCAACCCTGTACACTCTTGGAAGCAAACCAGTAGCCCTGCCTTCACTAGGCTTAGTAACCCAACTCTTTAGAAGGCAAAAAACTGGCACTCTTATAAACACTAGTAAATCAATTCCTCATTGATAAAATAGAACTAAGCCATTCAATGTCTTAGTTTAGAATGTTTTCTTTCATTAAATAAAATGCTGAGTAAAGGGGGAGCAGGGAAAAGACATGAGTGGATATTAGAACTAACAGAAGGATAAATCACACCAGCAGCACTTGTAAAAGCTGAGGTACAAACCAGAGATTCAAAGAGTACAGGGGCGGAGGTAGTGGTGAACTGTTCTGCATTAAATTATTTTAACTTTCATGTGGAACTGCTACAAAAAGTATAAACAGTTGCAGTTTTTCGGGACTGTGTAAATTTATATCCCAACCTCTGAACATCAAAGTGATAAATTACTCTCTAAACTTAAGCCCAGTTCTTACTCAAGCAAAACTCTCATTATAGCTAAAGAAAAAAAAAGTTTTTCCTCTGAAAAAAAGCAAAAAAAAAAAAAAGACAGACAAACATAATTGGCTCTTTTATATGTATTGAAGATCAGTTATGCAATCTAGACTCTAGAAAGGTACACTAATAATCCTTAGAATAAACTACTTTCTCACGTGATTCTAATTTTACTTTCAAGCTCTGAATGGCCAAAAATTGGAGTTGCAGAACGAGAAGAAACAATGGCAATTGAAATCAGAAGGCCACTCCATCAACAATTTAATCACACAAACACTCCTTCTTAACATTACTACCGTATCCAATTATATGCATTTGATTCTGAGTGTCTGAGAATGCAAGTTATAGTGGGCTGCAATCCTCCCAACTTTGCCTACTTGAAAAAAAGCTAAAGTAGCCCAGATTTTTGGATGGGAGACCACCAGACGATCCAGTGGCTCTAACTGGACTGGAAGGTAAAATAACAACTTGTAGAAGGCAATGGCAAACTCTTTCCCCAATGCTAATAAGAAAACAACAGGAACATGTCCATAAGTCACCAGGAGTTGGGCTTAATTTGAATATTTGATTTCCTTTACCTGAATGTAAAGTAAAATTGACAGTTAATCCCTGCATGCATGTTTTTCAGGCTATGACTGCATATTGATAATCCACCCATATTGACTATCATGGATAGAATTAGTGTTAGGATTATGCAAATTCTAACAAGAGGGTGCTCTGCAAATGTGGGAATACACTGTTGTTCTGGAAACTGTGCAGCCTGTTTTTGGCCTGGACGGCCTTCTGCACCACTCTGCCAGCCAAAATGGGGTGTGGGGGGGATGCCAGCAGGGTGCTGCAGGAGCATCCGTCCTGTCCTGTCCCTCAGCCGGCCCATGGAGGAGAACTACAATGCTGATCCAGCTCTTGAAGAAATCCAGTTTGGCACCCTTGCTGTAATGGGTCCAGGAAAAATGTTATGTGTGCAATCTCAAACACTGTGAAGTATCGGCTTCCAAGGATTTCCACAATCTGATTCAACCTATTTCGGACTACATGGAACACAACACTTTCACTTGGCAATGAAGTCATTCATGGGTCAAGGAAAGTGTTATGTGGTATTATTAGAATGGGTCTTGCAAGCCCTCCTAATACAGGGAGTCCTTGACTTACGACCACAATTGAGCCCAAAATTTCTGTTTGTTAAGCGACACATTTGTGAAAAGTCAATTTTGCCCCATTTTATGACCTTTCTTGCCTCGGTTGTTGAGTGAATCTGCCTTTTCCATTGACTTTGCTTGTCAGAAGGCTGCAAAAGTGGACCACATGATCTTGGGGCACAACATCAGTCATAAATATGAACCAGTTGCTAAGCATCTGAATGTTGATCACCTGATCATGGAAATGTCATAACTATGAAAAACAGTCATAAGTCACTCTTTTCAGTGCCGTTGTAACTTTGAGCGGTCACTTAAGTGAATTGTTGTAAGTTGAGGACTACCTGCATCTCCCATATGGTAAGGAATGTTGTAGTTCAGCAACACCTAGAAGGCCACTGATTCTGCCTCTCTTAATGATCTCTGCTTGATGCGCTCAAAATTGGTACTACACTTGGAACCTTGTGCAACTTATAAATCAACACTGAACTAAAAAGATATGTAAGGAGGAGAATATCCAAAATGCTCCAGCGTCAGATTTTCTTTTCAAGCACAGTTATACCGTGGACATTATGTTTAGCTTTATATGCGAACTTGAAAAGCTGTAGGAGTGACTAATGTCTGTGTATGCATAGCAGAAAATGTAGTTGATGATGTGAAGCAGCTCAACTGGATTACGCCAACATGAAGAGCACACTCTTGCCCAGCCTTTACCAGCCCCCACCCAGCCTGTTTCCCAAGAAGGAGATGTAATCCCAGCACATCCCAAAAAAGTATTGGGTTTGGGAAGTCTGCTTTTGCTCAACTACATGTGCATTAATATGAGTGGAGGTTCCACTAAGTTTAATAGGATCAACCTGCTAAAAAGTATGATATATATATAGACAGAGGGAGTGAGATGTTATATTCATACCAGTTTGTAGCTGGCTGTATTTTTATATTAAGAACGAATAACTGATTTAAGAAAGGTGCTTTACTCTGACATCATTTGAATGCAATTGGCACAAGACAGACAGATAAATCTTTAGCTGTCTTTTATTTTAAATATTCATTGTTATGGCATGCTCCTATGAAATGTAGGAAAGAAAATAACTGATAAAGTGTTGTAATAAATATTTTATGTATAGCCTTTAGATCAGGGTGTCAAACTTGCGACCTGCGGACCAGATGTGTCACGAACTGGCCACGCCCACACCCATTTTAGCAAAGGGGGGAAAAGTCGTGATATGTCATGTGATGATGCTGTGACGACACAAGTTTGATACCCCTGCTTGAGATGGAAGTTGGATCCATTGCAATCAGAAGATGATTTTCTAGCAGGATAGGAAGTAGAGACAGAAGGCTAATACAAACTGATGATTCAGAAATATATATTTATTTATTCTGAATTAATAGACATTTATCTATTCAGAGACTTCACTGGGTATTCTTATACAGGAACTAGTTTAAGGAAAGGAATCAGACTGGTATGTCTTTGCTTATTTCTTAGAAAATCCAGTTCAGTGGTTTTGGGGACACATTAAGAAACCAATCCTAATATCTCTTACAGCTCCTTCAAGCCCATCCATGAGAAGCCAAAGGTCCTTTTATTCTCTATGTGCAAATGAACTGGCAAAATTTTTAGCACAATTCCACTTCAAGTCTTAACCTAGCAGCACACGAAAAATTTAATGTGAATAAATTCTGAGCTAATCAGGTTCCTTCTTTAAATGTTGACACAGTATTATGCATATCCCATAAATACCTTCTGACTAAAATTCATCCCAGGAGATTGGCACCATGCCAGGGCTATTCATATTTACTGTATTTATATAGTACAGTTGGCCAAAGATAATATTGAAGACAAAATATGCCTTGAGATATATACAATATCTCTGGGTTTTCCTTTTAAATCTCTTCATTGTTAAAAATATTTACACTGAACTTTACAAAATGTCTCTCAAAGACCTATCAGGGATCTGAGCAGTGATATATAGCCAACTATGAGTATAATTAGAGCATATTTGTAATATTTGAGCTATAGTCTGTTACCAAATGCTAATGTCTCTGTGGTTTTTTAAAAAAAGTTTCTTTAAAAAAAACTCTGAATGATTACTCTTTCCCAGGCCTTTTACTCTATGACCTCAGTGAGTTTGTGGAGATCTCCTCCCCTCCCACCACCATCACATTGTCTGCTTGACTGGTAGTAGAGACTTAAACCTTTTAAGGCTGAAGGGAAACAGTGCAGAGCAGCCCAGCCTTATGTTTTCTCATTTATATTGTAGCCGTTTCTTCTTGGTTGTGTGTATGCTTTTTTCCCTTTAGAACGGCTCACCCAGCCTAACAAATAACTAGAGAGCAGTGGAAAAATGGTTAACTCTTTTACTCTGATCTTCTCAACCAAGTATTTGCACATGAAGCCCGGCTGCAGTAAGCAAGCAAGCAAGCTGTGGGCTCTTGAACATCTGATGCTCCCTATTGGCCAAGGCCTGCAACCTCCACTTGTCCTTTTCTGCTGTTCTATTTCAAGTCCAGGCAAAGGGATCCAAAAGCGTCAGGGCGACTTTTGCATTCATGCTAAGATAAGCCTTCTATTTTCCAAGGATAGTTAAACTTTCCAGAAAAAAAAAAAGAAGAATGCATAGCTGTAAATCGTTCACTCTGGATAACCCCACCTCTTTCTATGGCTCAGCCACCTCAGAAACGTGATCAAAGAGATTGGGAGGGCTTTAACCTTTTCTCTCTGTATTTAAGATGGTAAACAGTCTCCAAAGAAATGAGTTTTTGCATGTTAGACACATGGAAGGGGGGGGGGGCAGGCAATTGCATGTGTAGATGTGTGTACACGTACATATGTACGTGTGCATTCTAATGTCTTGAGTGCTCTTCTGCATTTCAGCATTATTGCCACAAATTATAGCAGAGATCTTGCACATCCCTCCTTGGCTCCAGCACGTTCTGCAAAATGTTTTTTTCCCCCTCAGGGCAGCAAGGGTGGAGTGTGTTTATCACAGACTTCTGGATGGTGCCTTAATTACAATAATAAAGCCCTTTGATTCCCAGGGTGTCCTCTTCCTTGGATTGTCATTTGACAATAAAAAAAGAAAAAAAGAAGAAGAGAAGGCAGCTCACTGAGAAGTGGGTGCAGAAATTGCTGGCTGGCACTCTTGCTCCCTGACTCTCATTGGCATGCCCCAGCAAGCCTTAAAGCTACACCTCTGTAACAGTCAAAAGGAATAGAATATTGAGATAGAAAATCTAGTATGGAGAGTTACCCAGATGACTGCAATGCCTTCTCCATTACCTACTTCTAGGAGATGATCAGGTATCAGTATATAGGCGCCATATAACAGAAGCAAAAGAGAACAAATTAAAAAATTAATCAGTGAGCACTTCAGTGAACACTTTAAGATCCGATACTTTTCTTCCTCCTAGAAAATTTGTCACTCTGACCTACATTTGGCTATTGTTCTAAGGCAGTATTTCTCAACTTTGGCACTTTAAGAAGGGTGGACTTCAACTCCCAGGATTCCCTAGCCAGCATGTGCCGACTGGGGAATACTGGAAGTTGAAGTCCACCCATCTTAAAGGTGCCAAGGTTGAGACACATTGTTCTAAACTGCTCCAATTCTGCTCCAGACCATAATAATCAGTTATTAGACTTCCACAGATTTCATAATCTGATTTTTTAAAGAGCAAAAAAGTCCACAGTTTCAGAGAGCTAAAGCCACAACACTGTCTAAAATTACCTTAGGAGTAAAACCCACTGAACTTAATGCAACTTGCTTCTGAATAGACATATATATAGGATAGCAGTATAACACTGCAATGTTGCACACCCTTATGTGAAGATAACTCCACTGGGCTGGAGTTGTTTGTGCTTACAATGCAGAGCATTGTTACTGTTATATTTATATCTCATCTTTTGGGGTATATAAGCACTCTAATTGACTAGACCTTTTTGGCCACAGCCCAACAGCAAGTCCAAACTAGAGCTGCAATTTGAATTCAAGTCTGCCACTGCCAGCCCTTAATGCTCAGCCTTTAGATTTGTATGAAGCCAACTTCTTCAAGCTCGCCCTGATCTTCAGAAGAAAGTCCATCTAATCAGTTCCAGCTGACACATTCCTAGGCTGTGTCCAGGAAGCTGGTCTTAAAAAACATTTGGAGGGAGATTTATTTTGTACCTGGAGAGAAGATGACCACAAATATGACAGACTATTAAATTGAAAAAAGAAAACTAAAGTAGAACTTTCAGGTTTGGATAAGTTTTGGGTAGGCAAGAAAATCTTGAGTTTTAGGGTTAGAGTTGATTCTTGTTTTTCTCTGTTCTGCCCACTTCTTACTGAAAATCCTGCCCAATTCCAACATAACCAAGCAGTGGCTAAAGAAGAGGAGGCCACAGGATGGGAATATGAGATAGGTAACTGATAGGGTGAGGGGGACAGGACGGAGGGTGCTTAACAAGTAAACTAATCCCATTTGTGAGGTTTGTTGACTCAGATGTTCACTGAGAAAGATCAGGGACTTGCAGCAGATGAAGTGCTGAGGTGGAGAGTATCTAAGGAGAAAGCGCCTGGGAGCTGGAATTCCCAGCTGAAAGAATATGAAGAAATATGACACAAGGAAAAATGACAGGAGAGAACCAGAAAAAGGAGTCTTATAGATATATTTGCTCCTCAAAGACACCAGCCAGCCAAATTGGGGTGGGGTGGGTTGTTATGTACTCTTTACCAAAAGCTTTATGGGGATGTTCCTGAGAGGGAAAGCCCAATTTGCATTTGGGTTCTCTGCTAAAAAAAACCTTTGCAAGTGCTTAGGTTTAGCTGTGCAGGGTTTAGTTCTCACAGAAGGGCAAAAGATGTTCAGAGGCACACACAAACATCTCTTTTTACTTTATCTGTCCCAGGTTTATACCCCTCTGGACTCAGAACATTCCCAGGGTTCAGCTCCAAATAGAGTCTGATTATCAATTAAACCTCGCTGATGAAATTTTAGCTCACTTCCTTTGGTTTTCAACCTGAGGAATCGTGTTGCTGGCTGTGCTGTGCTGTTCAAGTATTACAGAAAGAAAACTGGTAGGTGGCTCTGTCAACATCCTCCCTTTTTGCAGAGGAAACCCCTTGTTAGATTTATAAGACGTGGGGGAGGGGTCTGGAATGTCAACACCGCTGGATGACACTCTGGACTGCCCCCCTTGCCATTTCTGTCGGACCTGAACCGCCAGGCACCCCACCTGAGAGGTCTTCAAGGTAACAGAGACAGCCCTCCACTCCTCCTCGCACCCCATCAGGCACATTATGCAACCCCACAGCAACAAAGCTCCACTTGGCACAGGCACACATAATTATTCAGAGCAGACTTACTTGCCGAAGGGTGGTAACTCCCCATGTCAATTTTGTAAACTTCTTTGGCGTAATATTCCTCATCGCTCCTTTCCTTTTCACAAGAGGCTGCCCTGTGGTTCGCTTTCTCCTGCAGCAAGTCCCTTGTGCTGTTGTAGATTGAGATGACCTCCGGAGGAACCTCCTCGGGCTCGGGGTACTCTTCCGGGGGGCTGGTGAGTTTCAGTTTGCTCAGGATCTGGCCTCGGATCGCTTCGATCCGCTTACGCATGAACTGGTCCGTATCTAGGGTGCTGCACGTAGAGAGGGCAAAGGCCACCGTGGCCAGATCCAGGGTGACGAACACGCTCAGGAGATAGCAGTGCATTTTTGGGAAGGGGAAAAAAAAAGGTTTAAAAATGAAAAATAAAATAAAACCCAAAACACGCTTCTTTTCGTTCGGCTTCTCCCACAAAGAAAGGACCAAAATGTTTCCTGGAATTTTCTCCGCGGCAGTTTAAGATGTGCAAACAAGGTTCAGATCTTCTTTTAAAACAAAAAAAAAACACCGAAGGATCGAAAGAATAAATGCAACCGATCGCGAGTCCAGATAGCATATGCCAAGTGGCCGGTCCTCCAAACTGCTTGAATTGGTTGCAAGTCCAAGAGTGAGTTTGCGAGCAGATGAGATGCTCCAGCAAAGGTTCAAGCCAGCAATTGCTTTCTATTCAGACAAAAATAATAATAATCTGCGATAGATAGCGCCTAATAATAATAATAATAAAAGAAATGTAACAGGTTGCAAAGGTTGCTTGAAAGCAGGAAAAGACGTTCCTTTTTTTTCTTCCCGGCTACCAAACAGAGAAAAGAGATAATAAAATCCCAAAAACGTTGAGGGGAGGAGGGGAAAATCACGTCTGGTACCTACAAAAAGAAAAATCTTAAAGAGTTGAAGAAGTGCGTGGAGGAGGGGAAAAAAAGAAGGGAAACTGGCCGCCACTTAAAGCGAGGGCTCCGGAGACTCGGCGCCCTGCTGCCCACAAGCTCCCACGCTCCAACTTGAGATGGCACCGACTGGCAGGCGGAGGAAAGTAGGTCCGCGGTAGGGGGGGGATGCCCCCCTTCTGGGAATCAGTGCGTCGCTCCCCCCGCTTTTTGCCCAGGGGGTTGGTGTCCAGCCGCGAGCGGAGGCGAAAAGCGCCCACGTGTGTAGAGATGCGTGTATGTGTCTGTGTGCGTGCGTGCGTGTGTGTGTGTGTGTGTGTGTGTGTGTATACGCGCGTGCCGGCGCCAGGACAGATCCCGAGACGCGCCTGGGACAGCTGGACGCCTTCAAGGTGGTTCTGCCGGCTTCCCTTCCTTCTCCTCCTGCGGCTGTTGCTCTTCGACACCCCCACCACCAACCCCCCACTCGCGGCGCGGACAGGATTCTGAGCGGTCCTGCTTTCCAGGGGACGCCGGACTGCCGCCGCGGCTGTTTGCATTAACCGACCAGTTCACCTCCCTCCTTACTACTCTCTCTCTCTCTCTCTCCTCTCTCTGACGACTGCTGGCTGCACAACTTTTCCAGGAGCTCCCTCTCTTCCTCCTCCTTCTCCTCTTCAATTTTTAGAAAGCCAACCCGAACCAAGAAGGCAAGAGCTACCGCTGCTTCTCCGAGGCTTTCGCGATTCCGCCCCCTCCACCCGCGCGTTTTCTCCCAAGACTGGAGATTGCAAAGGGTTCGTTTTCCGCCCTCGCCTTGGCACTTTTCCACGCGGAGTAGTAGGTGGCGTGCCTTCTTTTTCTTTTTTTTTCCTTTGGCCCACGGCTCCCTCCTTCCCTACGGCACTTGAACAGATGGGGGCTGACAGGCACGCCGCCCCTCGTCCCCAGGTCTCCTTAGCCTCTCCCCTCTCTCTCTCTCTCTCTAGTGGAGCCCCCCCCCCCGCGCTCAACTCACTGCCTTTCGCCCGCAAAGAACCCCGCGCGCTGCCGGAGAGGGCGGGTTGATAAAGTCCTCTCGGACCGCGGGTGGGAGGGGGTGAGTGTGTGAGAGTTATGTGTGTCCTCCGCAAAATGAGGCGGGGGGAGAGAACCAAGAGACTTTTAAGTGACCGAACTGATAAGGACCCTGCCGCCTTCTTGAACCTGGACTCCGTCTTCTTCTGCACCAGCGAGGGAAAAGACTGAGGAAGCCTAGCAGGTTCTGATCAAAAGATGGTGATAGAAAGTATCTTTAGCCAGGACAGCTCTAGGTGGAGGTGCTACAGCCGAGTCTTTTTCTTTTTTTTAAGAGTGTGTGATTCATGAGGTGGGAACTAGAATGGGCGACCTACCTGGTGCCTTCCAGATGTTTTAGACTTCAACACCCACAATTCCATTGGAGATGGTATCCGGGGCTGAAGGCAGTTGAAACCAAAACATCTGGAAATCCAGGCGGTCAACTCCTTGATGTGAACTAAGACATAATTAACATAATAAAACAATAAAACCTTACGATTTTAATTAGTCTGGACAGGGCAGGCAGACACGTTCTTCCTTGCTCCAACCTGGTTCCCAAAATTGCACTGTTATGATTCATATATTCCGTCCCAAATGTCCTCTTTCTTGCCTCCATTTGTAGAATCTTGCCCAGTTATAAAACTAATTCTCTACAAACTTTTTGGCATGATTTGTGCATGCTTAAAAAAAAAAAAAAAGAACCTTGCCAAACGTTTCAGTGGCTTGCAAGCTCCCAGTTGTTGAATGGCTTCAACATTACAGGGAAATGACCTGGTCATGATCTGGTCATCTAAAATTTTGATATGCCAGGCCTCCAATCACAGGAACCACAGTAAATATAAGAAATGGAGTGAGGGCCACACGTGTGCATTTTCAGCCTCCCCACTTTGGCTGAACAGCCAAGTACATCTTGTTGCCCTTCCACTGGCAAACTGCTTGCACACCTGTTGCACTGTTGAAGATGATGCAAAAAAAGATGTCCCCCCTCTACAGCTATTCCTCTACTTATGACCACAATTTCTTTCCGTTAAGAAAGAAATTTGTTAAGCGAGTTTTTCCCCATTTTACGACTTTTCTTGCCACAGTTGTTAAGTGAATCACTGCAGCTAATGACTTAAAAACCCAGTTGTTAAGTGAATCCGGCTTCCTCAATGACTTTGCTTGTCAGAAGGTAGGTAATAGCACAACTGCGAGACACTGCAACCACCATAAATATGAATCAGTTGACAAGCATGCAACTGCATGCAAGGAATGCTGCAAAGGTCGTAATTGTGAAAAATGGTTGTAAGTCACATTTTTCAGTGCCATTGTAACTTTGAACGGTCACTAAATGAACTGTTGTAAGTCAAGGACTACCTGACATGCAATACATTCCCCCGAAACACATGATTGATGGTTGGGCGGGGGGGGGTATGTTACCCTACCAAGGAGAGCTTCTCCAGCATACAATAATACTAATTGAAGAGGGAGAGAGAATGATAGAATGATAGATAGATAGATAGATAGATAGATAGATAGATAGATAGATAGATAGATAGATAGATAGATAGATAGACAGACAGACAGACAGACAGACAACCTTTGTTGTCATTTTCTTACTGTGGGCACACTGGCACACATTAAAAATGAAATTATGTTGCCTGCTCTCAAAAGTGTACACATATACATATCAAACAAATACTTATACATAAGAAACATCGACATGCTACACACACACACACACACACACACACACACACACACACAATTGAATACATACTGGAAAGAGGAAGCTAGAGAGTTCAGAAGATTGATATTATATGGAACAAAACTGTGACTGAATCTGGATGTTCTTCTTTCCCAGTTGCTAATTGATAGATTGCAGGAGAGGGCAGTTCTCATGAGAGGCACATAGCTTCCCTTAGTTGAAGGGAGCTTTCTGCATGGAATCTGTTCCCAGATGTGTACCCTCTTCCGCACTGAATTTTAGGGCTGGGAATTTTAAACCTCACTTGTGTACCAGATTCCCACTTCTTCAAGTGATGTAGAACCTTCTCTCCAACTATAAAATCTATTTTTGAAAATTCAGTCTATCATAACAATTATTAATTTAATAGAAGAAATGACTCAACAGAAAGGTCAGCATATGCTCAGCCGATTGGTTGAAACAGATTACCCAATGCCTCTTTCTGGCCACATTCATGTTAAGCATGTTGGATTAATTTCAGTTTAATGTGTTTACAAATGAAGATACTGTTGATTTCTAAACCATGATTTGTGGCAAAGTATGTTGTGTTCATTTAAAGCAGTGTCATTATTTTAGAAACAAATGCCATACGCTAATAGTTAAAATGTTATATCTTCCTTCAGTGTTGGCTTTCTTCTTTAATTAAAAGACATTATTTTCAAGTCACCTAGGAGTCAGAATAAATGTCTGCAGAGATCATACAGGTGCAAACTAATATGAAGATAAGATCTGTAATAAAGTTTAATCATCAGATTATCTGTTCCATGTTTCCTGCTGAATACAATTGGTTCTTTTCCACATATTTTAAAAATAAATCCTTATGGCAAAAATGGGGACACCTAGAAGATTGCTAACTAAGCAAAACGATCTCATATTTCCTTTTTTAGGAAAAATTACGTGGTTTTCAACAATTTTGAAGTTTCTTTTTACCCCGATTTTGATTATTAAAAATAATAAGATATAAAATAGAAAAGTCACTTTATGCAACTGATGATCAAATTGTTATGTAACATAGTCATATATTATTAGCTGAAGGTAATTTGTGAAGAAATATAAAAATTATATTATAATTTCCAAAATATAATTTGTGGTACAATTACAATTTCCCATCATTAAAGCAAGACTCTTTGAAAAGTAACGTGGATTTGAAATGCTCAGTCTAATTGAAGAACATGTTCATTTACACTCTCTTGTTACATGCTCAGCTATGCTTCAAAAAAGGATATTATTATGGTTGGTCACATAGTCAGCCAGATGTTTAGACTGTTTGGTATTTTTGTTAATCTGTTGAGCCCTTTCCAAGGATCTGAAATAGGCAGATGTTGTTTGATAGTATTAAAGGATATATTATTATAGGTTGTGAGCTCTTTCAAGTAAAGGTGTCTAAAGCAATCAACTGATAGTGATTTTAATGGTGTTCAAGTGGTGCTCCAGATATTTTGGGATGTACCCAAGGCATATTTGTACTATCTTTGTCATCTTTTGCCACAGTTGTTCCACTTCTATTTACAGGTCTTTCTATTTTGTGATTTTCTGCAGTTCTATATTTATCACCTATTATAATAATGACAATTATGCTGGTATCAAACAGGCTAGGCCAGATTAATGTCCTGGTGAAAAAGTTCTTAGAAATCTTACCTTGCTACCTTTAATTTTTAAAAAATCATGATTGCTTGATGACCCTATCTCCTAATTTAGGATCTAAAAGCTAAAGGAAATTTGGAAACCCAATTTAAGCATGGAACCAGCTGTGTGATCTTTGACCAGTCATTCTCAGCCAAAGAAGGCAATGGCAAATCACTTCTAAATTGCTAAGAAAACATTAGGGATTTGTCTAGGTAGCCACTAGCAGCCCAGATAAATTTAACATAAAAGGTTATTATGACATGAAAATGACTGTACTGTGACTGATGACAATGCAAATCACTTTGTGTACTTCCAAAGAAATTTTGGAATGTAGGCTATAGCCTACCAAAAATAAAATCAGCACAAATTTTTACTCCAAGTTAAGATCCAGAATTAGCCTTCTGTCACTAGAATCTTAGTAAGAAAAAGATGATTCTATCAGAAGCTTAATTCTCATCAAAATCTGAACAGCCACTAATTTCTTAATCCTACAAATTCAAGGTCTTAAAGACCTACACAGCTCATTAACTTATTTACTTGGTGGCCAGCTAGAAATCCAATTTTCATCTGCTACTTTTATCCTGTCCAACTGGTTCTTAGAAGCATCAACAAATTATTGGATTTATCTGCCATTGATTTACTTAACTATCTTTTCAAACTACGCCATTGGTAGTACCTAACATATCCATCTATCCAGCTAAACATCTGTTTTTAAAAAATGTCCAGTCTTGGTCATTGCATTCACATCTTGGCCTCTCATGCATTGTTATTTTGCTTTTCCTATCCCTTCTTATCGCTTCATATGGTTGATACAAAATTCTTTTGCTGTTCCCAACCAGATATGTTTGGAAAATCTGTCCTTAAGTAATATGTCCCGAAGGGAAAAACAATTTAATTGAAGTTATACATTGCCACTTGGATAACATTATTGTGATGATGAAAACAGGTTAATTAGAAGAAGACATTCAGATGACTGCACACAATTAGGCATTTTTTAAATAATAGTTGAAAATAGAAAAATAATTAAGATTTATTTACAAAGCTTCACAGCATAATGGCAACCCTAAGTATCTATAACTCATTAGAAAATTGGTCTTAAACTAGTTTGAGAAAATAATATCCAAGATTAATTTCAGAACATATCAATAAAGAAATAAAAAGAGCTTTCCTACTGTGCCTCAAGTACATATGTAACATATGGAAGGCCTTGGTACAAATCTTCAGTCTACTACAATTGTGTGCAATTTAATTAACATTAGCCTGTTACCAGGAAAAGAAAAAACACATATTTCACAAAATTATTCTAAGGTGGAAACATTCTAATGCTATCATGTCAGGAGTCTCTCTAATCCATAGAAGGAAGAACGAAGAAAAATGATTTTGTTTTAATGGCAAAGCAAGGCAAAGACCCACAAGAATTTGCTACACATATTAAAACTTATTGTGATGTGAACCCAGTTAGTGAGTGAGTGAGTGAATGACTGAATTTTTGATTAATAGAGGATCTTAGATAGAATATTTAAATAATCTGGCTATTTTGCCAACTTCGTAGGTACCTAAACTCAACAGAAATATGTGTGTGTGTGTGTGTGTGTATAATTCTTTAATAAGAATCTGAAAAACTATGTCATACAGTAACAATATGAAATATTGTTTATAATGTTATCGCTATCATTTTATCCACAAATTTCAGCCATTTAATCATATATATTCTAAATTGTACTAATACTTTATATTTCATAATGTTAGAAGGAAAATAAGGCATTCAGTTTCATTCAGGGACCTTAACTTCTAACTTTCTTCACTCCAGACATAATTTGATGTCATGATCCTTTTTATTGACTCTTTTACTTCAACCTAAAAAAATTAAAATGAATATATGGATATAAATAAAAATAATATACATATATCTACTTTTTTCTGATATGAGATGCAAAAGCACAAATCTTTATTTTTTTAAGTATTTAAGATGCTGAAAATATGAACTAATTTTCTTTCAACAATCCTTAAACGACTACAATAAAATCCTGATGGTTGTATATACTTTGCAATAGCCAAACTATTTTTTCCTCCTCTACTTATTGAATTCTCCCCAACTGTGTTTGAAAAATGCAAACCTGTTATTCAAACTGGCATTATATGTTGCATTCAACAGTTTATATGACTTGAAACTCAAATGTGCTATATTTTTGGATATTAAGAAAAAAAATCGAGCACAATTTCTGGACATGTTCAAGTTGCTTCTTGGCTATAATACAGAAGTTGTTTGCCATTGCTGTCTTTAGATTTTTCTTCTTCTTTTTTGGCCTTCCCAGGCTATTCTACAGCCCTGGAATTTCCTGGTACTCCTCTATCCAAGTAAAAACTGGTTGGATACTATTTAGATTGTCTTTTTTTCTTTTAGAACAAGCAAATTCCCCTAGGTGCTGAGTTCTGTTGTGACATTTTATGAACATGGGTTGATATAAATAAAAACATTAGTTTAGTTTCAAATCCATAGCTCCACTTGAGAGTTTCATATGTTTTCAAATCGAAACATTGGGAACACATTAGGAAAATATTTTATTTGGGCCAATCAAATATCACATAATTACAGTGGCAGCTTTTGCATACTTTCAGCAACTTGGTGTTAATGTACCTAATACCTATGTGCTATATTTGCCTTGTATGGGAATTGTCTGTAGGAAGAACAGTATATTGCATGACAAAAGGAAGCATAATATCAGTGTGTGTGTGTGTGTGTGTGTGTGTGTGTGTGTGTGTGTGTGTACAGAGAGAGAGGAAGGGGGAGAGAGAATTATTATTACACAATTTATTTATCTATTTGAAGTTAGTAGATATTTTTATGGTGGTAGAGAAAAATATACCAGTTTATTCTGGTGTTTAATGAGCACAGGTCTCCCAAGCAATATGATGATCTGCTAATCTAAAGAACTGAAGTTAAATAAATTCCCAGTTATTTATATATCACTTCCTGAATGATAAGAGAATTTTTCAGCATGCACAACCACAAGTATAAAAATGATGTGTATCATTAAAACTGAGGAAAAAGGGAAATACATATTCTACAGTCACCCTTGCCACTTTCTTCTAAATAAAAGCTTAACTTAGTAAACTTAATTATCCCATTGCACTATATGGATAACTGTTTACATAAGGACAAAATGGGCCATCATGGATCCAAGTTCACAGAGGGGTTTTGAGTATTTACAAACACCTTATGAAAGTGCCATTAGATGTAATATCAGCTGTCTTAGGGTGCTTAATGAGGCTGGTATTTTGCATTCTAGCATTAACAGTGGGAGGAAGGCCAACTCGGATGTTTTATGTTTCAGCTGTTTTTGTTTAAATTTTTGCTATAAGATGGCTGCAACCTGCCCTAAGCTACTCGTTAGAAAGCATATATCATAAAATAAGAGCTTGAATCTGATATAGGAGAGGCTGGTAATGTAAGGTGCATCCAAATGTTTGAATGCAATTTAAATATTCTATGAGAGAAGAAGATCAACTTCAGCTCTGCACAGATTATGCCAAGATGCACAGGAATCTCCACATTGGGGACATGTATCAAAAGTTAGTGAGGAAGCTCCTGGAAACAGGGAACCACATTGAGACGCATCCTTACCATTAGAATTTACTTGAGGCTATTTGATTAAATTGAGATGCACCAGTTGAAAAACATTGATTGTATGAATGCTGGACTTTCTATCCAGTATGAAGCTTGTTAGGTAGAAAGGCAGAAGTATAAACAGGGTGCAATGGCCCCTTCAAGCTCAGTCCTTAGGTCCACGCTCTAATAAACCATGAATGCAAGTTCACTAAAGATGTTTCACAACCCCTCCTTTCTCTGCAGTACTCCAAAACACAAAAAATATGACTCACCACTGTCTATAACTGGATTTTATTTCACCCTTTAAAATCTCAGTAAATATTCACAGTTTTCACAACACTCTTGAGAAGTAACCTATAAAGCCTTTTTAAGCCAATAATCTCTACATGAGCAGTGTATTTTGTACACAAGAATATTTTACCATATGTTTTATGATAAAAATAAAGCCAAGTTGCAATCACCAAAATGAAAGACAAACAAAATCTTACATTAATGTCAATCAACACTTAAACTTCTCGTGATCTAGTGAAAGTCCTTTTTCTGATGGGGCAGATGCCTCAGTTCTGGGTGTATAAAGAGTTTTGGACCTATTTAGTTTAGGGAATAATGCTAATTTATGGTTTGTTAGACAATGTCTCGTTGAGTTAAGAGAACTCTGTGTGGTATAAAAAGGCATCTGTTTGACTAGAGCCCTCTCTCCCTGTGGATCTGTAAATTCCTTTCAATATTTTCAATTTGACTTTCATTTTTCTGTTTTATATTACCTTATTTTTTATTATCTTAATCCCTTAATTTGAGGCTTCCATCATCTAGCATTTTCACTGTATTCCCACGCCTATCCTTTAAATTTCAGTGTATTATAAAGGTTGAAAGAAGAGTAGATGAAAATTAAGTGGCAATTGAAAATTTCAATATTATAAATTTATTATAATCAATAATGTAATTTGCAAATAGGTTGAAAACAATACAAAATCTAACTCAAATGTCTATTATATCAGCAAATAGATGATACTAAATAAAAAGCACCCAGGATCTTTAAAACTATCAATTTATGAAAGGTTTTATTTGAGAAATTCTGCAAATTTTGACATTTCATATGTGTTGGCTGATAAATGTGTATGTGCCACAATAATTAAATTGTTTATTGAAAAATCCAAAGGTAGCTGACAGTTTCATCTTATTGTTCTTCACCAGGGTTTCTTCTGACTTTTGTCTATGGCAAAAAAGTGAAAGGGCCAATAGCTGAATCTGACTAGGAAGAAATACGAGGAGGGAGAACTAGGCATTAAAATAAAAAAAAACCTGAAGTTCCACTCTTCTATCAGATAAATTATTAACTCCTGGCAGATAAGATAAATTTAGAAACTCTTGTCTAATCCACAAATACTGGAATTACATGAACAACCATTTGTTCCAGCTTTCCAACCTTAGAGTGCAGTACTGCAGGCTACTTCTGCTGCCTGCCGGCTGCCTGCAATTTGACAGTTCAAATTTCACCAGCCTCAAGGTTGACTCAGCCTTTCATCCTTCCAAGGTGGGTAAAATGAGAACTCAGATTGTTGGGGGCAATATGCTGACTCTGCAAACCACTTAGAGAGGGCTAAAAAGCACTGTGAAGCAGTATATAAGACTGAGTGGTATTGCTATTTACTTACTTTTACTTACTTACTTATTTTTTATGGCATAACAGAACAATATTAACTGTTGTTTTTATTTTTGATACTTACGCTGCTTCTTCTTGCTGAGGGATCCTTGTCAGGTCAAGCAGCCAGAATGCGTAGACTATTTAGCTGTGACAAAATCATGTTGTCCAGATGCATGCACACCACAAGAGAGGCTAGTCTACATTGCTCCCCGGCTACTCCCATAACAATGTTTAATGTGGAAATGCCTTCAATAAACATAGTCCATTATAGATACTTGTTTCAAATATGTTAGAACTTATGCTGATTTTTATAAATTTTAGGTGGACATTTGGTTCAGTTGTGGATATGTTACGTAATATCAATATCCAATAATACAAGCTCAAAGCTCTAAATATTATTATCCAATTGGATATGATTATATTTGTGCATAAATTGCCTGCAGAAACTTATCTAGGTGGTTCATCAAGATTCAGATGAGAACTATGGTACATAGAGAGATGCACTACTCCCTACATTTTTTTCTTGTTGCATCAAAGTGAAAAATGAATAGATCAGAATTACACTTTCCAACTCCACCTTATTGGAAGGATTACTACAATGATACATGCTAATTAAAGCCAATTTCAGTTTCTCTTTGTAAACAAGCTCACATAAGAATCCGGGGTCAGATGCTTCAGTAAAAAGCAAGTTAGTAGCCAGTAGTATAAATGAGATAATATCACACCTCTCTCTTGGGCTTAATTTACAGTTATCCCTGGAAAAGACTTCTTTATAGCATTCCAAATGGCCTTATTACCTCCTGTATTATTTTCATGATAAAAGTTCCTTTGCAAAAGTTCACATTTAAGTACTTTGAACTTATATTCAACTACTTTGTAGCCAAACTTACAAGACTGCCTAGGTACACAGCTACCTCAGCCAGGGGGAAAAAAAATCATTGCCAGTATTTATGGATAGCAATCAGATGGGGATTGCTAATCCATGTTTTTCTTTTCTGCCTAAAAACTAACAATATGCAGAAATGGTGGTAAGATTTATGGCTTCTCTGGTTGTCAGATCTTTAAGGTTCAAGAAGCAGTAAAATATTTTATACAGTGCAATAGCACCACTCTGTGGCTTCAGTTCAAGCAAGAACATACAGTGCTGGGCCAGTGTGTTGCAAGTATCCTAAGATACAAACAGTTTTTCAAATGTACAGAGCCACAACTGGGTCTTTGAGAGTTTCTTACAAAATATATTTGTTACTAAGAATTAGACTTAATTCTTCTAATTAACCTGAGTTCTGATCCTTCTCCCCCTTCTGTATATTTTCTTACTCATTCACTATGGTGTTTTAGTTCTTTGACATGTCCTTTTAAATATTCACAAAATTTTATTATGTCTTTAAAGTTCTGCATTCATTGATTCATGAATTTTAACATTTTTATCTGTGATCTGTTTGAACAAATTCATCTTACTTGCATAATCCAGATTCAATGGCAAGTTGTAAAGATTATTTTATATAATGCATCCTAAAATTGCACTGTGTTCTCATTAAACTCTTTCACTAAAATAAAACTGCTTTCAAAATTTGATTTAGGACAATCATCTTTTAAATCTTCTTTTCGAATAATTAATATTAATCCACTGGATGAAACAAACCCTTAATTTTAAAAGCCACTCGGTAGCTAATAAAACAAAATCATTTTAAATTTAAAACATCATTTCAAAGAATACTTTTAAAATAGTTAGTTATTCCAAATTGCGGTAAACAATTAATTTTCCCAAGGGGCCACATGAGAAACTGGTACTGTTGTGGAGTTCCACTATAGCTGCTCCGCGGTCCTACTGCCACTTCTTCTTCAGAGCCGAAGAAGCTTCTTGGATGAGAAGTGAAATGTCTTCAAAGAAAAACCAGAAATTTCAGTTGCTTCTTGAAAAAGCATCTTTGGGACAACCATGCCCTGGATGACTGAGAATCTCCGTAGACATATAGTAGGCTACGGATGGTCAAATTAACAATATTAAACTATACTGAATTTATGTACCACAACATCCATTTTTTCCATCAGTGACTTCAATAAAGTGGTTTTTCAAAACCCAGAACTCTATTATGTTTTCTGTATTAGAGGCTACGAGGTATAGTTGGAAGATGTTCTGGCAGAAGTATAGTTCTGATTTTTACCTGTATGATAAATTTGTTCTCTGGGATTATCTTAGTATAAAAAATAACTGCAAATATTTGGGCAGGGAGACATTCCAGAAGAGGCATTTTTTCTCAGTTCTTCATTAGGTGGCAACTTTCTTTAAATCTCTCCTTTTATTTATACTTCCTCTTTTCTATTGGAGTGAACCAATGGAATCCAGGAAAAGAGCCCAATTTAATGGTTAAGATCCCAGTTGCAACATAAGAGAATGCCACACCAAGTATGATTGATTATAAAAACTGTAATTAAAAAACAAACAAACTTGAAATTAAGGTTTTACTAAAAGGGGCTGAACCTGAAATCAACATTAATTTTGTATTATGACTGTAAAAACAAAAAAACCAGATAATCATTATGTATGACAGTGGAGAGGTACAAATATGAACCCCCTGCTGCTATGCAATGGCTATCCAGATTATTGCAGCCTACTTTATGCCACCCATACAGTGACTTGCTCTCTTGAATGATGATTTAAAAGTAGTGAAGAAGGGTTATTCCAGGTTGGATTTGAGATTAGCAAATGTTTTTCATATTAGAAACAAATACTTCTTCTACTCTCTCTAACAATAAATAGCTAAAGTATGGAGTAGTCAGTTGAAGCCCATGACAATATCTTTTTGAATGTGTTACAGTACTGATGGGATTTGGCTTGCTTCAATTAAGCCACCATGGCTTGGTGTAATTAGTATGTCAGAGTGTTTGCAGTGTGACTACTATTATGAGACAATCCAAGAGCAAAACAGCACACAGAGACTTAGACATTTAACAGTGGTTTATCAACAAAACATAAATAGAAATATACATGATAGGCAAATACCTTGCAATCAATCTTCTTAACTTTACACTGAGAACTCTGCAATGGAGACAGGACACAATGAGAGAGAATAGACCCTCTAATGGTTGCCTTTATATAAACACCTCTTAAAGGGGTAGAACCCATCCCCAGTCTTAAAGAGGCAGTACCAATGCTGATTCATCTTCAATTGCATCAGCCCTATATTGCATCCGCTTCATTGCTGGTCGGCTCTTAAATCCCAAGATCTTAATATAGTATGGGTTATATCAAATCAGTTCCATGAATAGAACAGGCCACACTGATGGATCACTGGCCTTCTAGAACTGATCTAGGGAAGCTCAGGAAAATACAAATAGAAGGAAGTAAGGAAAAATCTATTAGTGGTAGAATTCATTCTAATGGAACTCTATAAACAGGCAACATGGTATACTCCATACAAAATTAAGCAAACAAGAGAATATTAATAGCAAAGTTTTTCTGATGGTAACCTTTGTCTATCAAAACATGTATTTTCTACATAGGAAAGCTTGGTGAGTACCCAAAGCTTAGTGAATAATGCAATATGCATGAATTCAAATTTAGACTTTGTTAAAAAGATATCTCCAATTAAACATCTATCCCTTCTTAAAAATAACAAACAAACCTCAATACAGAATGGAGGAAAAATATTTCAAGGAAAAATACTATAGAACTCTTTTACTTTGTATAGAACAGAGTCTTCAACACCAATTCAGAAGAGAGTATGCATGCTGGGCTTCAAAACCCAAATATGAAAAATGATGCACACAAGGGATCATTCACAACCTCATTTACAGCTCTTAATCAGAAGACTCAGTTGCAGCTGCTGGAAAACATCCACAATAAGCAAACATTACAAAACATTGTTTATATTACCTGGTCTCCACTCTACCCTGGATAACTTCATTTTCAGCCCACAGCAAATGCTGTAACTCCACCACTGTGCCCTTGATTAAGGCAGGACAGATGTTTTCATGTCATGATGGGGACCACCCAAGGAATTTCCCCCACCGCAATATTTCAAAGTCATATTTTCATCTGTTAAAATAAATGGGGTGCCCATGAAGCCACACTTCAGGATATCATCTACTAAGAATTAAAACTGTAAAACATAGACAAGCATCAAATTATAAAAATTAAGCATCAAGGAAACACGCAAAATTAAAAGCTACATCATTATGCCTTTGGTTACCATTCTACATATGGGAATAAATCCCATACCTGGGAGTAAATCTAATGAATTCAATCAATCAGAATAGAGCTGGAAGGGATCTTGGAGGTCTTCTAGTCCAGCCCCCTGCTCAAGCAGGAGATCTTATACCATTTCAGACAAGTGGCTGTCCAGTCTCTTCTTAAAATCTCCAGTAATGAAGCACCTACAACTTCTGAAGTCAAGCTGTTCCACTGGTTAATTGTCCTCACCGTTAGGAAGTTTCTCCTTAATTCCAGGTTGCTTCTCTCCTTGATTAGTTTCCATCCACTGCCCTCTAGTGTTTTGGAAAATAAATTAACCCCATCTTCTCAAATACTGGAATTTACTGCTATCATGCTCCCTCTAATCTTCTTTTCTCCAGACTAGCCAAACCCAAAACCTGCAACCATTCTTCATATGTTTTAACCACCAGACCTTTAATCATCTTAATTGCTCTTCTTTGCACTTTTTTCCAAAATCTCACTATCTTTTTTGTAACGTGACCAAAACCAGATTCAGTATTTCAGGTGTGTGGCCTTACTAAGGCTTTATAAAGTGGTTCTAATATTTCTTGTGATTATGATTCTATGTCTCTGTTTATACAATCAAGGATTGTATTAGCTTTTTTGTCTGCTGCTGCATGCTTCTAGCTCATGTTTAAGTGATTGTCCACTAGGAGTCCAAGGTCCCTCTTGAATTTTTAGTCTAGATAATCAATATCCCATTTCCAAAAAGCTGTTATCAA
This sequence comes from Bungarus multicinctus, assembly GCA_023653725.1. Lineage (NCBI taxonomy): Eukaryota > Metazoa > Chordata > Lepidosauria > Squamata > Elapidae > Bungarus > Bungarus multicinctus. Next base: position 49,801,414 of record CM042836.1, on the reverse strand, counting down.
AACGTATGCTTTTTGAGAGATACTTCTCATTTTAAAAGCAGCCTAACATGAAAAACAAATATGATATGAAACTCTACTGCATGGGAAAAACCATCCTATTTGAAAATAATGTAAATATGGATAGGGTAACTTGTTTCATTCCTATGGATGCATGCACTTTCCTCTAGTGTAATGTGAGTATGTACATGTTGCATGGATGCATTTTGCTTCTGAAAACATAGCAGCCTGGATGCAAAAGAAATCTTTCTACTTGGAAATTCTTCTGAAGTATATCAAGAAAGCAGAGGATAGGTGCACAGCTGATACTTTCAATGGTATTTAGAGGAATGGTAAACCTGTAGGAGTTGTCACTGATATCTCCCATAATGCCCCTCTTGCTTAGAAACAGATGCATTTGGCTCAATCTTTTTGAAGAGAAAATGTTATACAAATTCAGTATGAGAATTATTACATTCTTCTATTTAACCCAATTACAAATAAAAGGGAAAAAAAAGGGGGGGGAGTCTGTTAAACAGAGAGAGGAAGGGGGAGAGAAAGGAACAGAGAGAGGAATGGTCCTCTGGATATATAAGTATATATCCAATGTATCCACTTCCATATTATATAGCTAATCAATTTCTGTAAGCCACCTAGAGTTGTTTTTGGTGAGATGGGCAGCATAGAAGTTTGATAAATACATAATAATATAATAAGACTTAACTATAGTAAACAATCAATATTTATATCATACCTGACAGTGTTATCTCCTCATTCTCATCTCATTTTTAATTGGAGAACCAAGGCTGATCACTAGCTCATAAATCCCTAGGAATCCAGAATGAATCAGTGATAATGCTTCCCTTAACCCCACTATCAGAAAGAAGTTTGGAATTATTAGATATATTCAGAGAATGAAGTATCTGAATTGCAGCTGCATTTGTAATCTTCTTATCTGATACAAACTCCTACTGAACCATTCTGGTCATTTAAATTATGTCCAAATAAAGGTCATTTTTAAAAAAAGGATTGCAGAACAGTCTACAAGCAACTACGATGTTCTCTCTTATCAGTCCACTTTTTGTAAACCTACAATCTTAGACCTCCATTTAAGAATCACTCCCTCTTAAATCTAAAAAATGTGTCCACAAGTAAACAGGCAGTCAAAAATGTCTATAGGCAATTCACTTAATTTCTCATTAAGAGCAGAACATAAAAGCAGAATTATACTTGACAAAAAGAGGCAAATTATATGTCATGGTGATTAGAAGAAGAGACACAAAAGTCTTCAATTCTTCTTCAATCATACCTTCCAAGAATATTGGGATTTCAAATTTTTGGCCATACTAGCCAGAAATTAAAAAGCTGAAATTCAATATCCAATAGTTTGTATCTATTGTTTGATCTTGTGTTGTTAGGGTTGCAGCTGAAGTATTCATTGACAGGTAGGACATTGCAATGTATGATTTTATATATTATACTTAGATCAGACCGAAGGCGGCGTAGTTCTAGGTTTTCTAGGTCTAGAATTTCGAGTCTGGTGGCATAAGATATTCTGCAATGGATAGAGGAGCGGAGAACTATAGAAAATTGCTGTTCACCTACAGATATTACTGGCATACTTTAAACAGGGCTAACAAATCTAGAATATTGGGGATTCTTTTCAGCTCTAGACTCAATGAAAACCATAAAACGGCCAAATGTTTTTCATGGACCTATTCACAGCCAGTACTCAGATGACACTAAAATTTTGCATTCTACTACATAGTTAGTACTAGGTACAAAGGTATTTATTATTTTAAACACTGGGGAAGAAAATATCTTCTATCTAAAATTTTAAGCTTCAGATTTTTTGGTAGAGTGAAATTCTATGGATGATACTTTTAACAAACTGTATTCATTATTAAAGGAATGTTTGTACAGGCACCTGAGAGACTGGCAGTGCTAGGATCTAAATTCTCTGTCCATAAGCCAGATAATTACAAAATGCTCTGAACTTATGAAAATAATAGGAAAATATCATGTCAGAATTTAAATTTATATTTAATCTTAGAAGCACAAAAGTTATTTATAATATAGTATCTTCATTTTAAAACTTTCAACTGATTTATTTTCCAATCACTGACTTTATAAAATTGACTCTTGTGTAATGGAAACTCAGCTAACACATATCTCCCCATTACATTCTCTCCCTTAATACAGATGATATTGATTACAAAAATAACACTCTAGATGTTTCCGACTATAAATTCCATGGTATGTAATTACAGGGATGCTGCTTAGGGATTGCAGAACTGTCACTCAAAACCTCTGAAAGATACTAGAGAAATTTCAGCACAGTTCAAGTTACGGATCACAGATTATACTATAACATAGACTGATATTTTTTCCCCTGAAAAATGCCCAATGCTTTAAACTTAATTGGGATTCAGTATGTATTTAATAAATATAATTAATGTGTGTGTGTGTTTTTAGATTCTGCAAAAATATCAAAATGGAAGTTGTTTTACTTGTCCAGAGTTTCTGATCAAGTTAAAGGGAAGAATCAAGAAATTACATCTAACTAATATTAAAAATGCATTTGTAAAGACATTTTTCAGAATATATACAAATACTTTTAAAACCTGCAATTCTGCATTATTCACTTTTCTTATATTTTAATATATATAGAAAAATAGGAAAAATATATTCATTTTGGAAATTCCAAACAGTTAAATTCTAGGTACATATTTATAAATCTTATTCAACTGTTCCTCACATTTGGACGGTTGGAGGGGTTAGGGATGGGGATGGGTGGAACCGTCCTTCGATGGTTCTCCTCCTTCCTCTCCGACCGTTCGCAATTTGTGTTGGCGGGGGGGGAGAGATCCACCTCTAGGCCCCTGCTTTGTGGGGTGCCTCAGGGGTCGGTCCTCTCTCCCCTCTTGTTCAACATTTATATGAAGCCGCTGGGCGAGATCATCCGTGGTCTTGGAGTAAGGTGTCATCTATATGCAGATGACACCCAGTTATACATCTCTACTCCAGACCACCCCAACGATGCTGTGGGGGCTATGTCCAGGTGCTTGGAGGCCGTGCGGGATTGGATGGGCGGGAACAGGCTCCGGCTCAACCCATCCAAGACCGAGTGGCTGTGGTTTCCGGCGCCCCGATATAGCCAGCTGACACCTTTGCTGGCTATCGGGGGGGAAGTTTTGCCCCCCGCAGAGAGGGCTCGCAACCTGGGTGTCCTCCTGGATGTACGGCTGTCGCTTGAACATCACATCGCGGCCGTCTCCAGGGGGGCGTTTCATCAGATCCGTCGGATCTACCGGTTGTGGCCCTTCCTGGATCGGGACGCCTTGCGCACGGTCACTCAGGCCCTTGTCACCTCTCGCCTGGACTATTGTAATGCCCTCTACATGGGGCTCCCTGCGGGGAGCATCCGGAGACTCCAGCTGGTGCAAAATGCAGCCGCGCGGATGATTATGGGGGCGTCGCGTAGCGCCCATGTGAGGCCACTTCTGCGCGAGCTGCATTGGTTGCCGGTGGCTCTCCGGGTTCGCTTTAAGGTTCTAGTTTTGACCTTTAGGGCGACCCATGGCATAGGACCAGGTTATCTTCAGGACCTCATTCTGCCGGTGATCTCCAACAGGCCAGTGCGTTCCCACAGAGAGGGTCTGCTCCGGGTGCCGTCGGCCGCTATGTGTCGTCTAGTGGCGCCGAGGGGTAGGGCCTTCTCTGTGGGTGCCCCCGCCCTCTGGAATACTCTGCCACCGGAGCTTCGTACTGACACGGACCTGAGGGCCTTCAGGCGCGCGTTGAAGACCTGGCTCTTTGAGCTGGCCGGCCTGGGCTGAGATAATGGTTTTAATTTTGGTCTCCATGGTATTTAAATTTTAAATTGGGGTTTTAAGGTGGGGGGGTGGGACCTGTTTAGTTTTTATTTATCAGCCAAATTGGTTTAATACTTTTTTAATTTTTGTATATTTGTGGGTTTTTAGATAGGCTGTACACCGCCCTGAGTCCCCTGGGAGAAGGGCGGTATATAAATTTGATTAATAAATAAATAAATAAATTTCCTGGTTTCTCATCTTCTACAAATGAGAAGAATTTAACAGGCTAGGAACAAAGGGAAACATCAGAAGTTCTGATTAACTAGATTTTGGCATTATTGTTTATGTGCCATCAAGCTGAATCTTATCAAATCTTAACTGCACAGATTGGATTTTTTTTTCTCCATGATAATCTTTTCCTATTCTGGTTCTTCAGGTGTTTCAGCAGTATACCCATTGCTGCTTGTCTTCCTCTTGCATATATAACAATGAAAAAGCTTTAAGGCACTTCTAATTATAGAAATAAGTAAAGTTACACTTGAGTGTCAAATAAAAATGTATCTGTAGGTGTCATGATTTGCAAGAAGTTGTGGGAGCGCCATCACTTGAGACTTTCAAGAAGAGATTGGACTGCCATCTGTCAGAAATGGTGTAGGGGCAGGGGGCTGAACTAGATGACCTACAAGGTCCCTTCCAACTCTGATTATCTGTTAATCAATGTTCCTGAACTGCAAGCTTTTCTGGAAATAAGTACAGGTATTCCGCCGACTTATGACTACAATCGAGCCCTAAATTTATGTTGCTAAGTGAGAAATGTGTTGAGTTTTGATCCATTTTGTGACTTTTCCTGCCATATTTGTTAAGTGAATCATTGCAGTTGCTAAGTTAGGAACATGGCTGTTAAATGAATCTGGCTTCCCCATTGACTTTGCTTGTCAGAAGGTCACAAAAGAGGATCACTGGGACAATGCAACCATCATAAATGTGCACCAGTTGTCAAGCATCCGGATATAAATCACATGATCATGGGGTTGGTGCCATGTTCGTAAGTGGGAAAAATAGTCATAAGTCACTTTTTTCAATTCTGCTAATTCTTTGAATCTTTCCTTGTTAAAATTTACTGGCTTCTAACACGTCAGAAGCCAATACGTTTGTATATTAAGTTGCATATACATTTAGAACAATTGTTAAGTTAGGAACATGGCTGTTAAATGAAGGGTAGTATTATGGCAATTGGCACAGGATAGTTTATATTTTATTGTACTTTACATACCTGATACAGATAAGAAATAAGAATTCTAGCTTCATTTATTATATAAGTCCTGATCCCTAGCTGTATTCAATATGCTCAGGATATAAATGTTTAAACATGTATATATACATTTAGAACATTTACGTAATTATTTTAAAAAAAATATGAGCCCATCCTAAACAATATGCCTGGAGTAAGTTGAATCTGCCCATCCAAAGAAGCTTTTCAGATAAGAAAGAAGAAAAAAGAGATCCTTTCCAGAAACAAGCTTTTTTTTTACCTTGGAGGAAGAAAAAAGTCTTCTACAGAAGTCATAAAGTTTGGCAGGGATGAAGAAATATTTTGATAAACCATTAATTATATGAAAAGCAAAACCTTTGGATGTAGTTCAAAAAAACAATTACTCCCATCTGATCCCACTAAATCTGCAGAAAGTGCTACAGATTTGAAAGTAGCATGAAGAAGTATTTCACAGTAAAGAACTTCTCTGAAAGCTATGCAGGACAACAGATAACAGAAACACCCAATCTGCTGAATACAAACAGATAGCCAGAGATGGGATTTATGAAAGAACAAGGTGATAAGATGAACTTCAAACTTCAGGATATGGCAGAAGACAACAATAATAATATTTATTGTGATCCACTGTTGGATTAATTTACTGCAGAAAGAAAGCAGAAAGAAAGTCTTCAAACTCCAATGATAAAAAGTTGGGTTCAACAATCAAATCCTTGCCTCTTGTTAAATAATATGAAACCTGCATTAAATTTATTTCTTAACCAGCTGAAAGATAGAAATAAAAGAGGAACTAAACCAATGTCATGAGCCATATAGCAAAAGTTCTCCAGAACTGGATTAATTCCCAGAGTGGATGGGATTGAGAAGTTGCAGTAAATAATGGCTAAAAAAGAAAAAATAGTCATTAAGAATTATCACAGAGACTAAAGCTTCCTTGGGATATATGTGATGTAAAATACTGAATTTTGTATGCCCATCCAATTATATAATCTTATTTAACTGAAGCAAAAAGGAAATCAGTTAGGTAAATTACAGTTTCTGGCACCCAAATTTGCAGAGGGAAGAAGAATCAAAAGATCCAACTGATTTTGTCATACATTTTTTTGTTTATAATAGAATAACAGAGTTAGAAGGGATCTTGGAGGTCTTCTAGTCCAACCCGCTGCTTAGGCAGAAACCATATTTTATCAGTACTTCTACATGCATGTGATAGATGGATGCACTAAGTCATAACTCCTCCACCCGGGAAGTTTGATCAGGTATTATTATATTTTATCCATCTCTAACTTCTCCATTAACTCAGTTTATCAACATAGTAATAGAAAACTTCAGAAGGTATTTTGTTCTCTTTTTATACTGTGATCCAATCTGTAATATTGTTAGGCATACAGTTTATCCTTATATTATTTTCCTTACAAGAGCAGTTGTATCGTGATATTGTCATTATTTTATTTTTTAAAAAATAAACTGGACTTATTTAATAACATATAGGTGAGACCTAAGGTTCTTATCAATAATGAATTTTTTTAAAATATCGTAATTATAACTTAGATGCAGTTCATATTGTTGTTTCAATCCATGGGAGTTTCAACATGCTTTTCAAAAGAGTCTTTACAAAGAACACATGACAAACCCTCTCAATTGACACATGACAAACACATGACAAAGTTTTTCAAACTGAAGTCTTTCTTGATGGTACAAGAAAATGCTTAGTTAACTTCAGTGGCCTGAGGCCATGACTTCTTCTACCCATTACTGTGTACAAAGTTCAAGCATGAATACAAATATTCATTATAAATATACACTTTCTAAAATTTTATTTTGTCAGACTCTGTACCCTGCTCTCTTTAAAATCTGGTGCTCATCTGACATTTTAATCATGCTTTTTTCTTGGATGTATTTCTGTAACATTTATATCTACATTATTATAATTAAGCAAGAATGGGTAACAAAATGGGAACTAGATCTGTAGTATACAACTTTTAATAAAAACTAATTAAACACTGCAGCTAGAACTACATCTCAGTTCAGATTAATGTTATTAATGGTCTTTTTTTAATTCAACCCCATATTGTACAGAATATCAATGATATTAATGATGGGCCAATTAAACAAAGTAATTATAGAATTTTGTAAGATAAAATATTTCCCCAATCTGTTCTTTCAGGTTTTTAGTAGCATTAAAGCTATTTCTCAACTTACAATCACAATTGGGATCAAAATTTCGGTCAATAAGCAATGCAGATGTTAAGGGAGTCATCACATGACCAGATCTGGCTTCACACAATGTGTAAACCTGATCATTGTAAACATCTTTTCTCCTGAGGTCAGGCTGGCCCCAACCCTACTGGCTTTCCAGAAGGCCCTTTAAAGCGTAGCTTTGTCAAGTAGCTTAGAAATCCCATGACAAAGCAGAACCTGATAGATGGTAGTATAACAGTTAATGGAACAAACACCCTGTAAGTATGTTTTCTTGCCATTTTGTTTTTTATTTTTAATTTAAATTGATACTTTTAGGGGTTGTTAATATATTTTTATTATTATTACGAATACAACCCAGAGTCACTATATGAGATGGGCGATATACAAATGTGAGTAAACAAACAAATAAATGTGTCCAGAGGACAAAAGCCCCATGTGAGAAGCAGAGAAAGGTAACCAGGGGACAAAAAATGGTTGCATAGATTTAAAACAAGATTGTTATGGAATAAATATCTATTTTCCACCTTTAATCTCAATTGGAGACTCTTTGGGTCACGTAAATATGCAATTGGTATTTAGTGCCAATTCAGTAACATCTTCCCAAATAAATTAAACTGGAAAAATTAAGATATTAAAGAGAAAAATGTTTTTTTAAAAAAAACAGTTGCAGATAGGCAACAATAATGAATATATTTGGCTCTTCTTTATGGCTCAGATGAGAGCTTTATTTACGGTATTCAAAGTAAGAGCTAATCAATATAGATTCCAAAATTTTCCTTGATTCTAAAGCAACTGCTGTAAAAAAAAATCAAACCAGTTATCTTGAACATTTGCTCAATATCTTTTGAACTCATGAACCCGACTCTCTCTCTCTCTCTCTCTCTCTCTCTCTCTCTCTCTCTCTCTCTCTCTCTCTCTCCCTCCCTCCCTCCCTCCCTCCCTCCCACCCTCTCTCTCTCTCACACACACACACACACATGCACACACACAAGTTTTCAGGTGAAGGGGAATATCACATACACAAAGTCTACAAGAGTTTTTGAATTAATTAATGGCATAATGCCAATTTACATATTTCTGCTGCTTTTGTATATGATTCAGAACATTCCTGGCAAATGTAAAAAGATAATTTTGTTTTCTACAAACTAACATCAGCAACTGCCCACTTTACATTTCTCCACACATATATTTGCCCAAAGACACTGGAGCTGTTCATAGAATCCACATGGTGACAAAAACCCTAGTTCCATAGTTATTTGAGGTCTATGGCGCAAAAGAAACTGGGTGTTCTAATTGTAACAGAAAATTTCCTTTCAAAAGTAATGCTTACTTGTTGAGTTTTTCTTTTATTTGCCTTAAAAAATACATTTTAGAGGGATGTATTTAAAAAGCATACCTCATTTCCTTTTCCATTCCTTCCTTCTCTTCTAGCTTGTTCTAGCAGAAATACTAGGTTACTTTACCTTTTCAAAAACATTATTCTGATGCTCCCAGCCTATACTGAAAACTGGTCACTCTCCTAGGAACTAAAAGAAATAGTCAGGCCACTACTTTTCATTTTAGGAACGGTATCACTAGCACACATGGTAAGATATTTATCACATAGTGTCATTTCAGACACAAAGCCCAGATTCACATGAGGAAAACTTGGGATAACAAAAACAGGTTCTTTAAAAAGACTTAGAAAGGTGATTATTCAAAAGTCCCCCTAGCCCAAATTCTGCAGGTTTTCCAAAGGAACCCAGAAATTAAAATAAGTACAGATACATAACATATAGTCACAATCCCTAATTCAATGTTGCATTTCTCTTAACTGTACTTTATAACATAGAAAAGTGAAATGCCATCTGTTTGTGTAAATTATTTTTTATATTTACTGTTTAAAATAAACTACTGCTATGTCACAGGATGAACATCAACCAATAGTATATCCATTTAAGCAAAGTATGAGGGCTAGCTTTTTCAAGCAGTCTCTGTAAGAGTATTAAAATAAGACCAATGCCTTCACCAGCTCTATACAGCCACGTGGAGGCCAATGCAACATAGTAATCTGATTGCAGAAACAGCAAGTTGAGGTGACTGACTACACTTTAAAGAAATATAAAGAATGAAAGAAGTGATTGATTTGTATGTATATTTTTTAAAGGATGGAATTAACAAAATGATGAGCTCAGGCTCAGAACTCCTCCTGGGTAAACACTTAACATGTTATAGTCTTGTCCAGATTATAAGCTTTCATGAGACTTCTGAAATCTTTTGTTGAATTTGATATAGTAAGAGACAGTACGAAGTATAAATCATTTGACTCCCAGGAGTCACTTCTTAAGAGTTCAATTTGATTAGAAACAGATTACTCAGGCATGCCTTTAGATCTGTTTTCAAGAACACAAATACACACTCTTACCCCGTGGCAATTCTCTGAAGGCTCCTCTCCATTTCTCTGCCTTTGGTAACATCTGGCTTCACTCTGTACATCATTTCCCACTCCCGCTTTTTATCAAGCTACATCATAAATATTGTTATGTGGAAAAGAATTAGGCATTTTAAAATGTGGCGTAATATATAGAGTTTTTTTTTAAAGTAAAGTTGATAAATCATAAAGAACAATATTAGAGGAGGACAGAGGGGATACAACTATGCTTTACTTCCATAGGGTCATGCAACACATCACAGGTCAATGGAGTGAATTTTCATGAGTCTTTCCAATTGCATTAGCACCAAGGAAGCTTTCTAAACACTGAAATGAATTATTCAAAATACAACTCGTCCCTCAACCAAAGAAAACAACTACTTCACAACTGAAAGTTTAATCTGGCATTTGGGTGATCAACTAGACAAATGAATCTTTGTTCTACACACAACCAAACCAAAAAGTAGAACCTTGCTTATACAACAGTATGGCATCCACTTCCCTCTTGACAAAAATTAATCTGGGCACATTATTTAATTCTAAGTGCAAGGATGACATAAAAGGGAATATGAGAATAGTTTCCAACAATAAACACAGATTCAGTACAGTCCCCTATCTATTATTAATATTTATTTACTTAGAAAATTTATATTGCCATTTACTCACACATGGCGACTCAAGGTGGCTTAAAAGAATATAAAAATACCATATGAAATAAATAAAAATAATAAAATAACATAATATGAATGCCATTTTGACAGCAACTCTTTAAGTAACGATATTGGTGTATGCTACATGGAGGACTTGGCAGTTACTCAAAGTGTTTAATGCACAATCAAGCAAACTGTATCTTCTTGATTATCAAAGTATGTCTGACTTGTATTTAATAGCAAATATCTAATGAGAAATCAGTCTTTTTTAACCATAAACCCATAAAAATTCCCTTTTAAACTGTCATCCCAGAAAGATAAATACTTCTGTAAGAGACAATTATTCTTAAAGCTATCTTTAAGGAGAGAGCAATGTTATTAGCATTATGTTACGGGGAAATGAAACTTTACTCCCTATATGTCGCATTTTTAATTGCCTCACCACAAACCCCTCTGCCATTTTGTGTAGAGCATATGGCACCTTGCTTAGTTAAGTCTTAAAGCTCTTTAAGAACATTAGAGATTAAAATGTTTAATTTACAGAGTTTCAGCATTACATTCTTATTGTACTAAAAAAAAGTTCCAAGTCTAAAGGACTACACTGGCCTAAACTGAACAATCTGTGAAAACAATACTATTATTTGTTCTATTTGGTGCATCATTCCACTAGAGATCAGATTAATCCCATTTTTGCAGGCTTTCTGAAAGGGCTTGAAAACATGGCTTTGCCATCTGGCCATGGGATCCAGTATGCTAAGGAAACACAATGTGTTCTGCAGATTTTTAATGGTTTTTAAAATAATTTTTAAATGATTTTTATAATAATTTTGGTTATTTTGTTGTATTGTTTTTGTGTGTTTAAATATGTATGCCACTCAAAGGCATGCATCTGAAATGGACAGCTATGTAAATTCATCAAATAAAAATAAATATTCAGTTAGAATAGCATCAATACTTAGTATGAAAGTCAGTATTATCAAGCACACACTGTGGAACATCAAGTTTTGGATTTTACTTTAGAATGATAAGTCAGGAAAATGAATATACAGACTTTTTATGATATTTATGTAGGGAAAGTAGATATAATTAATTTCTTTGCCACAGAATGTTATGATGGCATCAAAAATCATTACGTGATAATAAATGTATAGATGAGCTTTGCAGTGATAAACTGAACTAATGTACCCATAAGTAGGACTGGCATTTTTCAAGAGCACAAAGAGGCTAATTAAATTCAGAAGACATACCTCACCACAGCCATAACACACTTAATTGGATCATGGGGACAGTTAATATGTTGTGCAAGCACTCTTAACTGAGCCAAGACAATTGACATAGTTAAAACTAATTAAGGATTTGTTTGGGGCTAAAGTAATTTCTCTTGGTCAGGAGAATGTTTTGAAAAGTACATAGCAACAACTCTCTACTACAACATGCTGCTACTGAAGCAAGCCATTTAAACATAATTAAACAATTAAATTTATCTTGAACAATTTTTGAGACTGGAAACCATTCCACCAGAACAGCCAATTCTAAAATACTTATTTGGACAGCCTCTCACAGCATGTCAGCTTCCGGAGGTACGAGGTTATAGTTTCTGTAACCACAGCTGTCAATAGATTATGGGAGTTCTTATTCAACAGCAGAAATGGAAAACATTGCATAAAAAAAATTACTGCACTTTTACACTATTGAACTTCACTGGCAATTTTAAAAGATCTCTGGGCAATGTTCAGATATGAAGTAGCTTTCAAGTTAAAAATAGAAAACAACAAAAAATAAAATCACTAATTAGTGCTATAGTTTGCTTCATGCAGGTAGCCTTTGCTTAATGGCCAATCACTTAGCAAACGATCAAAGTTACGAAAGATGTCCCCCAAAAGGTACTTATGACTTGGTTCCAGAATTCTGCCTGCAGCACCCTTCCACATGACTGCATTTTGGGCACTTGGAAACTGGCTCACATTTACAGCCAATTGAAGAGTTTGTTGGTCCCATGGCACAATTTACAACATTATTATTTTTTTGCTGAAAAAAAATGCCCTTAGGAATGCATTGATTTGGTTAATGACTGCAGTGTCTCCTTTATGACTGCAATGTTTGCTTGATGACCATGACATTTGCCAGACTATGGGCATAGAACTGCCAGAAAAAAGATCAGAAAATCAGGTTGATCCTGATTGCTTAGACCTATGACCATTAGGATTTAAAATTTCAGGCTCCATTAGTTTTAAGTTGAGGTCTACCAATAGTTCCTAAATCCCTGAAACTTCCTTATACTCTCCAAGGTGATATTACCATCCGTGAATTTTCTGTGTTTTTGGCATTTCCACAATTATTACTTTGATTGCCACTGCCTTAAAATATTTACTGACAGAAGGTGCAAGCTGAAACATTGAAGTAAGCATTTTTAATGCTGATCTAAAATTCCCCAATTATGTTCAAAGTAACAAAATGTAATAAAAATGCCGTTTTGAAAGCAGTCTCTTTTCTGAAAAATATAGGGAAAATAAGTCAGTACTTCCCAGTGATAGTGCCTACCTTCTAAAATAGTATTTCCATATAAGTTACAAGGAGTTACAAGGAGTCTCTTAGAAAATGTAGCACTATGCCACTATGAATGTAAACTAAATAAATAAGATATATTTCAAATATTTATTAAATGTTTATACATTAGTTATATTTTTAACTAACAGCAATATCTTCATGTTTCTAACATCAATAATACTAAGTGATTGCAATAGCTGTAATTATTCAATTTCTTTCTCTTTCTGGATCCAGTTATCTTACCTTTGGAAATCTTTTTATTAAGTGAGCTAAGTGTTATGTATCCAGAGTTTTATGTTCATTGTTATCTTCTATGTTAATTCTTCAAGTCATCAAATATAAAGTTATTTTCTGCAACATCTGGGCTCCATTCCGATTCTAAAAGAAAAGACATGCGCAGTTCCTTATTACTTTGTGTAAGCACATCCTTAACACAGAAAACAATTTTGTTCCAACTATGTAAGAAGTTAATTGAATTCAAAGACCTGGCTGCATTAAGTACAGATGCATAATTTTAAGATAATTATTAGAATATCTTTTGTGCATTGCAAACAATTTTTCCCATAATAAGAAAATAAATATTTTTTAAAAAAATCATTAACATTTTAGGCAATTGCAGGACATTAGGGGAAAGTGCTGGTTTTTTAAAAAAGAAATAAAACTACGACACTGACCTCTAGTGTTGAAATTTGGAAATGAAGTTGAAATGAGCAGGATTTTATGCAATCCAATTCAATAATTACATCTCAAGTGAGCACTTGTTCTAGTTAGGAGGCAATTTCCAAGCATGACTAGGCAGTGCTTTCTCTACACAGAAAAGTTAGACTATAGTTATCATATATATAGCTATTATATACCATTGCTTATTTCTACATGTTTCTCCCAGAAGAATTTAGAGAAGCGTACAAACTGAAGTTTACAAATATTAGGGTGGCTTTTTTTTTTAAATGAAACAATACAGTATTTGAGTCAACCAAATAAAACCCTTGGGAGTTATTTCCAACATTAGTATCTTATAACTTAATCTGTACTTCTGGTTGTAGTATGTCCCCAATAGAACAATGATCAGGGCTTCTCCAGGGAATCTTAATGACTGTTGGAGTGTACACTTTTAAAATACCTTGATGGAAAGCAGCACACCCATCAAACATACCAGCCAGAGATTTGGAAGCTAAAGGCAACATAACCAGAGGAGTTCAAAAAAGAAAAGGCTATTTCTAAATGCATAGAGCCTAGCCTGGGTTTAAGAAAAATATTGATATAAAACAAGCTATAAAAAAACCTTTTTTAAAATCACATTTATAAAACAGAGCAAAAATTTGTTCTGCTCCAATCTATTTAGCCATTCAATGAATTCCTGATGTCCACACTTCTTTCCTGGTTTTCCTTGACTTTGACATGCCTCCTGTCATACTCCAGCAATCACTTCTTTCTTTAAACTTCTGATATATTATGATAATAGAAAGCATACCCAGTCTTGAAATTTACAGTCCAAAATTAACCAACTTTAATTAAATTAACTATTTTTTGCATACCAGTTATTGAACTACAAACATATCTAGTAGAATGAATTCAAGTTCTTTCTGTTTACTGCTTTTCTTTCCTTCTCCTTCTTCTAGAATCCTTCTATCTGGAATTTAGTTTGCATGGTCCAAAGAGTGCTTGTGTTATGAAGGCATACTGGTAGAATTGTATGAGATTGGAGGAAATTGGCAAAACATAATAAATTTCTGACATGAACATGTAAAACAATTTATAGCAATTCCAGCATGTCAGAGGTCTCAATTTCCTGCGCACTTAAGTTGTAAGAGACATGTAACAGGCAAAACAATTGTAGTGCTATTCTTTTAAATTTTAAATAACTCAAGGTGGCAAGCATATCCAACATTCTTTTTTTCTCCTGTTTTATTTCCCCTGCAAGAACTCTGTAAGGTGAGTTGGGCTGAGAGAATGAATGGCTAAAAATCACCCAGTTGACTTTCATGCCTAAGGCAGGAAACTCAGAATTTCTTGGTTTCTATCCTAATGCTTTAGCCACTAGACCAAACAAGCTCTTTTAGTTTTTTAGTTTTCGTGACATGCAGAACACTGAGTGTTCTCATCTCATGAGATGCCTCAAGTATTCTGCCTGTACTAATTTGTCTTTGTCATTAAAGAAAAATAAAGAATTTTGCTAAATTCTTTTTTTAGCAAGTGAAAACCATCAGATGATTGTGCATTGTATTTTCACTTCCGTCTTCCAAAACGGGTGGCCATAATAAATGTAAATGTTAATAGACTAACTCAGTTATAATAACTGACCCCAAAAGTGCTTTTTCAAAAGACAATGGATTTTGTTTTTCCTTGAAGACATTTTTCTTCTCATCCAAGAAGCTTCTTCAGCTCTGACCAAATGGTGGAGGATGGGAGGATTTATGAGGAGTTTATTGAAGGAGGATTTATTCCTAAAAACATACACACACACACGCAGACATACTTCTAGTTGCCTTTTGAAAAAGACTTTTTGGACAACATGACCTGAATGACTGAGAATACAGACACTTGTAACAACTGATGTTAGAAATTTATATAAACTTATAACTGACATTAGAAATTTATATAAATGTATAACATTGCAAATCTTTCCCAAAATGTCAGAATTATCTATTGCCATTAAATACAATAAGGCTGGAAAACTTGTCGTCTTTTAGATATTTTTGGATTATTTTTCCCTATTGATTGCCCATTCTGATTGAGTTGATGGCTATAGTGATCTATTCTGTGGTTTGTACATTTTACATTTATCTCTTTATTTTAATAATAATTTATAACACATTTTAAAATAACTTTTAATCCCCAGGCAATATGTTAAATCTTTGATCTTATAACAAAGAGGATGCTATCCCATGTAATTACAGAGTTACATGCTGCATTCATTTTAGATGTCTGTTGAACCACATATGTTGTGATGTATATTACAAGTACAGAATAGAATTTCTATGTTATTGTGGTATGTTCATTTCCCAATATTGTATTTTATGTATTTATGCCCAGACCACATCTAGCTCCATGTGATGCTCAGTTCAGATTAAAAGAATTTATTACATAAGAAAATAAAAATAAGACATTGACATTTTTCCCAATTTGCAACTCTCTCTCAGAAAATCAATAAGATAAAACATTTACTTCGATCACATCAGTATACAAAGATTTACAAAGTGATATTTAATGTCTTTAGGTATTCTTTTATTTGCTGATCTATGATTGACTAAAGGTTTATTGATTGACTGATTGGTACTCATCTATTTATTTCTTAAATCATAAATGTCCTGGCAGGAATAAAAGAGCCTCTGTGTTGTTGTGTGTAGTGTAAAGGCATAATAAATTAGAATCAGCAAATAAGTAATAAGAAATAGAATTCTTTCTCAATGTAAGATTGAATGTTTTGCCTTATTGAAAAATGTGGCAAAATTACAAAAAGTTCTATACAAATAAGAGACATTTCAATGCAGCACTCCACGAATGGCTAATATAGGGTGAATAGAGAGAATGCCAAATTGAAATGTACTATTTAACAGAAAATACAGAAAAAAACTTTATTTTTTTATCTGTACATTGTAAATGATTAATATAAAGAGTTGAACTTCCATATTAATTCAAAAAAAAACCCCAAACCAACTGAAATTAGTCACTTGAAGAAAAGACTAATATCTTTGTGGTTTTGGGGGTTTTGTTTTTGTTTTGCTTGGATCAAAGGTGGATAAGAAGAAACATGAAAAAAGTTTGAATGGATTCATAATATTTGAGGGGTGAGCACTAAACTTAGTGTGACAACTTTCTGGGAAGCATGCAACCTCTGACTTTTTGATTGAGTTTGCTCAGGAGTGGGACTAAGAGGCTTTTGGGAGACCATTTGCTCTCACCCAACTTTGGGGATCAAAGTTGAAGGGAGGGGAAACTATTATTGGCTGCGGGAGGTGGCCTGTTCCTGGTATTTATAATTAGAAATGATATGAAAATAAGGATAGTTTTTCTCCCCTTCTCACAATATTAGATCTATTGGGAGATTCAGGTTCCAAACAAGGACATTTTATGACTTAAATTATTTATAGCCATTAGATGTGGAAATAGTCCTGCATTTAGATGGTTTAAAAACAGGCTTAAACATTCATTATGATTTATTAATTTTTTATGCCATCCATCTTCCCTATAGAACACTGAAATGTTTATTAGAGAAAGTAAAATGTTTTTTTTTCCTGCCATAGGTGTTATTATTGGTGTAATGGAAAACCATTTTTAAAAAAGCCCTTTTTATGTTTCATTCTTACCTAGGTACTTCAGAAAAGAACTCTCTTAAACATATAAAAGACATGATAGAAGCTATACAGTGAATATTTCAGTTTTAGAAGAGGCAATCCTTTTGAAGTGTGCATCTGATAACCTTTCAAACATATAGATTTTGAACTTCAAATATTTGAAGGGCTGCCACAGATGATAACATTTCTTGCTCGGGAATTCCAAATTGCAGAACATCATGGGCCTTGGTGGTGCAGGCTGTTAATCATCTAGCACTTAGCTCAATTGCCTGCAATTATTGTAGGTTCAAATCCCACCAGCTTCAAGGTTGACTCAGCCTTCCATCCTCTCGGGGTAGGTAAATTGAGGACCCAAGATTGTTGGGGGCAATAAGCTGACTTTGTAAAAAATGCCACTTGGGGGGCCAAAAAGCCCTAGTAATAAGCAGGCATATACAATGGAATGAAGGCTATTGCCGAGCACTTAGCATGGTGCTCTAAAGACTGTAAGCCGCCCTGAATCTCCAGAGAAGGGCAGCATATAAATGTAATTTTAAAAAAAAATCATCATCATCATCATCATCATTATCATCATCCAAAGATTAGAAAAGAAGCTGAGCAGATTTCTAACAGGATTTTGTTCCAGTAGGCAGACATTACATCACATAATTAAATGTTTGTTTTTACAAAACTCTTTCTTTACAAATATCCTGCAAATAGTAATTACTAATACTAACTTTCAATATCACATTGGTTTGTTTTATATATACTGCAGAACAACAAGTGCCTAGAAAACCTAAAAAACAGACAAAGATAACATAGCATAGACTTTATGACATCATTCTCCAACAAAAAAAAGAAAGAAAGGAAAGAAAGGAAAAGCAGCATCGTTTTAGGATTGTGACAAATATCAGAAAATATCCAGATCCTTTTCTCAAAATAATTATAAAAGGTTTGTGGGAAATCTGTTTGATGGAATCTCGGAGAGGCTGTTTTGCAATTGGTTTTCAGAAGTGGCTCTTCCTTTATATTCTCTGAACAAATCCATGCCATCTAGCTATGTAATGGATTCTCTCCTTTTTCATTTCCCCATGTTAGCTTTTTTTTATTGCAAATAGGGTTCTAAATCTTCCTGTAGAAAAGAAAATTGTACGGTATGGAAGTATGTGTTCAAATGAAGCTATCAATAACATTAGTTATGAAAACCTGATCATAAGTGTTTTTAGTCCATTAGCCATTCTGCTTTATTTATATCCTCTTTTCCACTAGAGTTTGGAGCCAGTTATTCAGGAGATGAAATTTGGAAGAGAAATGGCGCACAGTGATATAAAACATGGACATAGTCCTTATGCTAAAAAAATCCTCTCTCTTTTTTTGTTTTTTAAGAAAGAATAAAATTAATCCTGGTCTGCTCTTTGTTTTTCCTGGCAACATTGAAGCAATGTTAAAAATCCAAAGTTGCCAAAGAAGGTGGTTCACAAAAGAAATACTCTCTTCTTTTTCAAATTGCTACTATAACAGATGCAAAACATTTCCATAGAACTGAGAGATCTATAAGCATTCTGAGTTGAGCTTTACCCAGTGAAATGAGGGTTAGAGGAAGTGCCATAATCAGAATGTAGTTCCACATGCATGATGGCCTCCCCCCGCCCTGCTGTTCTGCAAGAAACATTTCATAATTTTGGCAGTTCATAATTTTTGACAAGAATTTTGAGGGAGTAGGGCTTTGGCTTCCAAGAGGTTATAGATTCCCATGAGCCTGGCTAGTGTTGTTGATAAAGCAACCTACAGTAGCCCCACAGTGAGGAGATAGGTAGCAAATAAATTTAACCAATAAATAAACAATAAATTTATCCAGTTCAATCTTCCTAGGAGAAATTATTAATGGCCATATTTTAAGGAGATGTAGAAGACATAGGGAATAGAAGGATCACATGAGGCAAAGATTAGACAAGTAGGGACTGAGCCCACTCCAAGAATCTTATCTGAGTAAACATCTCAGGCAAGACCCTCCCTTATTCATTCAAAGATAAAGGGTGGGAGAGGAGAGCACATTCAGACTTCCAAGATTTTGTGATTATAGGTTTAAAAATAGTTTTATATCAGATTCCATTTTATAGGAGAGAGTTCTGAAAGTAACAAAGTCCCAAGGCATAAAGGGTATTATAACAATAACTAGTACTGTGTATTGTATCTGGAAGCCTATTGGTAGCTAATGCAGTGTTCCCAATATATGTGTCATCTGCAGGCAAGGCTGCATTCTCTACGAATTATATTTTTCAAAGTGTCTTCAGTGTAAAACAAGGGTCTTCAAACTTGGCAAGTTTAAGACTTGTGGACTTCAACTCCCAGAATTTCTGAGCTGACATGACTGGAGGATGAATTCTGGGAGTTGAATTCCACAAATCTTAAAGCTGTCAAGTTTGAAGACCCCTGGTGTGAAATGCATTACAGTAAACACAAGGACAGAATGAAAAAGGTAGCAGTTATTTTGCCATTTCCAAAATGGCCTCAATTGCTATATCAGCCCAAATAAGGCAAAGGGCTTTTGGCCACAACTTCTATCTGCTGTTTAAGCAGAAGCCACAGGTCCAAAAGGACTCTTAGATTACAGTCCTGGTCCTTCAAGGGGAACATGACTTTGTTCACAGTTAAAATTGGAAAAATTGTGGAGCTGAATGGTTTTTGGATGAACAACTATTATGTTTTTCTGGGCATGATCATGTTTTATCCTATCCAGACTCTCACACCCTCCATACATCAAATCAGGTCTACTGGAGTAATTGCCTAACCCAGGGTGGAGACCTATAAATGGATATAATTCTACTTCACCCCAAACTAATGAATGGGTACTACTAGCAGTTCATGTAAATGTTAATAGGATGGGAGAGAGGATGAAGCCATGAAGCCAACACAACACCCAACCTTTGCAACTAGTCCCAAAGGATTCCATTGCCAATACAAAGAAATGTAGCAAAATCAGTGGGGCCATGCCATCTCCATTCAGATCCTGTCACAGATCATCCACAAGAGTGACGAATAAAAGAATATTTCATCCTTGATCCTTGATGGTAAAAATTGTTCAAAAATTGTCCAACACTGCATTTTTAGGATAGAATTTATGCCAATACCTTCAATGCAGTTATTATCATCTACTCATTCTCTCCCCAATTGTACTTGGAAATTGTACTTGAAGGTTGTTTCTCTAATAGTATCAGAAAACTTTCATTTCATAATAAGGAAGGCGTATTGCTGTAAAATAAGGAAATGAACTGACTATTTGAGAAGGGTAGGAAGGAAGGGAAAAAAAACATAATATCTCCAAACCCCAGTGGGTCTATAGGAGTAAAGTTATTTATGGAAGCAATGCACAATAATACTTTCTATAGACTAGATGTCCTGCAATCTTTATTAACTTTGCTCTCTATAATAGAAGAATTCAAATGAAGAAAGAAAGCTCATATTTGAAAGTCATATTTTTAATAATGTTCTTAAATTAATTATATTATCTTGACTTAGTGCTGTGTTCTCTCTGGGGACTAAAACTGAGAGAGGGCCTTTAAGGCAGGGGTCTTTTAAGTGCTGTGTTCTCTCTGGGGACTAAAACTGAGAGAGGGCCTTTAAGGCAGGGGTCTCAATGAACTCTGATTTGTATCCTCTTCAGGAGGCACAGATCCACAATATTCTCCCTAGAGTTTGCTTTCTGCCTTGCAACTTGAATGTTATCCAAATTATTTGAAGTAGCAGGATCAATTAATTGCAGACTAATATAAAACTAGAATAAACAATTTATCAGTGTGATACTATGTTAAGTTTCTTTAAGAACCTGAACTATATTGGTTTACCATATATGGTTGCAAGTCATAATGACTCAGCACTTTACTGAAGTCAAGATACTGATTGGCTACAAGAAGCAGGAGTACTATATAGCATGAAGCCAGAGAGCAAATGTTTGGCTATTGGCTTCTACTACTTGGGCTACTACTTGGCTACTGCTGCTTCTATTCGGCAAGTATCTTCATCACTCTGTAACTATATCTCTCCATTGCTGTATGGATGTATTGAAGATGCTGTATTGCTGTTTTGTCTACTGACTATGATGGTTAGTTATACACTCTATTGACTGATGAACTGTGTATGAATATTGGACTGAATTTTGGACTGTGCTTATACTCCTGTATATAAAACCCTTTACCCTTCAACCTCTGTGCTTGTGTGACTCTATACTCACTGCTACAATTTTGCACACTACTTCCGTTTGCTGCATACTTCTTGAAGACAAGGAAAACTCTGCTAATACTTATCATATTATCTTGATTATATCCATTGAGTTGGAAAAAAATGTTCCTTGCTACTTATTCTTTTGTTGATGAATTACTGTATGATAGCAGATATGTGAAGGCATAGCAATTCTTAGTTGGTGTAGGATTTTAGCAATACCAAGAACAAATTTGCTTTCTCCTGGGACATAATAGAGAAGGCAGATATTCTAGAAATGATGAGACAGCTTTCTCCTGTTGAGACTCATCTCTTTCCTATTTTTCTCCTTACTTGTCACTCTCATTCTATTTCTTTCTCTTTTTTGCTCTCTTTTTCATTCTGCCTCACCCAACCAATCAAGGGACACATTATTCTTGCCAACAGTCTGAAATGATCACTTTTTGAATTGGATGAAAGGCCATTAGTTGCATAAAATAGATAGGGCTTAGTAAAAGAGATGCAGTATAGCTCAAAACTAAAGGAGGCAGATCACTTCCTTCCTTTCTTGGGGTGTCCAGCCAGAGGCTGGTCTTTTTCCTTAACATATCATTGCCCTCAGAGTTTGGCTCTCATTACAAAGTGGTAACTTGATGCTACTTCTTTTCATTCTACCTCTTCCATCTCTGCAGCATTAAAGGACAGCACATGATGGATTTATGAATCTAAATTGAAGTTATTACTAGGTCTGCTAATAGAGAATGTTCCTGTGATGAAATTAAGCTTGAAAGACAAGATGTGTTACAGAGGAGTATCTATTTAGCATCTGCCCCAGAGATTTTTGTTCCTTTATTATTTTTAATGCAACTCTGAAACTGTCACTTGATTCTATTGCAGTGGTTGCTAACATTTTGGAGCTCCTGTGCCGAAAATTGCGCGCTTACTCATGTGCCAGCACCCAGAAGGCAATGTGCACAGCCCCCCCCCATACCCCCTCTGCATGTGTGTGCGATCCCCCCCCCCCATCCCCTTACCTGCACTGGGCATGCAACCGCCTCCCAGCTGATTTTTGGCCAGTTTGAGGCCTTTTTTTGGCCTCCCAGAGACTTGAGGGAAGCCTCTGCAGCCTTTGCAGACTGAAAAATGGGCCTGTTTCATCACTTCCGGTATTTCCGGAAATACAGGAAGTGATGAAACAGGCCTGTTTTTCAGCCTGCAAAGGCTGCAGAGGCTTGCCTCGAGCCTCTGGGAGTCCGAAAAAGGCCTCAAATGGGCCAAAAATTAGTTGGGAGGCGTGCGCACATGCAGTGAGGTAAGTTTGGCAGTGCTCACATGCCCGCACAAATAGATCCGTGTGCAACCTATGGCACGCATGCCATAGGTTCGCCATCACGGTTCTATTGCATAGATAGTCCTCAACTTATAACCATTTGTTTAGCAAGACATTTGTACTCAAAAAAAATGACTTATAATGGTCCTTGCATTTAAAACTTTTGCAACATACCCATGATTGCATGTTCAAAATTTGGTTGCCTAGCAACCAGCATGTATTTATGACAATTGCAGTATCAATGTGACCACCATTTGCAACCCTTCTGGCTTCTAACAAGCAAAGTCAATGGGGGAAGCTGAATTCACAACAATTGCATGATTCAGTTAACAATTGCAGAGATTTGCTTAACAAAGGTGGCAAAAAAGGTTGTAAAATCAGTCTTGATTCACTTAATGCCTGTTTTGCCTAGCAACAGAAATGTTGGTCCCAATTGTAGTCATAAGCCAAGAACTATCTATATATAGAATATAAATTGTAAATGTTATCAGAGGACCTGGAACATGGTGCTCATGTGGTTATGACACTGGATTGACAAGCAGTAAGCCTATGTTTGAGACCTGAATGCTGTTATAGGATGGGGTAAGCTCATGTCATTCACTTCAGCTCCTGCTGTGGACATGAAAGGAGCCCCCAACTGGGTGTCTCCCCAGGCAATGATTAGTAACCTTTCAACCCAGAAACACCTCAACGCTTCTGACACAAGTGCAATGTGATCAGAAGACCTAATTTCTGTACACTGTATCACTCCCAATAACAGGTAGCTCTAGGACATGCAGGCATGCCACGAATTTGCTCATCTTTCAAAAATCTTAAGAACTGATATAAATCAATATTGCTTTTTTGTTTTGCAAGGCAACATTACACATTATTGAGCAACTTCACAGATTAGGCAAGCCAAAAACAAACTATATAACATTATGGGTTGGTGTGATATATAAACCAGCCACTGCTTCTAATTGACTATCTCAATTTGGTGTCCTCTAGATGTAACTCTGTTAATACTTACTGGCTGGAGTTGAAGTTGTGGTCCTACAATGCAAAAGATGCCAAGTTCAGAAATGCTGGCTTGTAATATAGCTGAATAATGCTATATATGTCTTTGAAATAGTCTGATTAATACCTTGTGGGAATAACATCCTCTAACTTCCAGGCTAATATTTAGAAGGACACACCATTAATTCACACATAATTTAAAATAAAATTCAAGGTAAAGGTAAGAACCTTGAGCCACCTGGTTCTTTAAGGAGAAAGATTTCTAATTGAATTTTAAGATCAAAGTTTAAGTTTATAAGAGAAGAAAACAAGCACAGATAAATAGTTATTATCTGACATCCTTATGAAAAATTCATGACCTGCCACTTTATCCAGGACCTTTTAAGAATTCTAATTGTGAAGTATGCAGAACTATTAAACGGCTTGAGTGGAGCACTTCTGTCTCTTGATAAGAAGCGAGTTAAATAATTGTCCTGTTTAACTTGTGCTTGTTAACCTTTAAGGTCAACTAGTTTGAACATACGTTTAATGAAATCTTGGTGCCAGAATTTATGATACTGCTGCTGAATGTTAAATTGGACAATTTACATAAGCAAGACATTAACCTTCGGAGTACTAAATAGCATTTTAGCACTTAGCCGCTGGGGACAATAAGGGACATGTTCCATATATTTGTGATTAGCTTGCCTGGAAACTCTCATGATGACCAATTGGCCTACAAAGTTTAGCAGCATAATTAAATGAATGGACTCAGCCTAAGTAAATTATCACTACTGTGTACAGTATATCATTATAGTTCCAGCAAGGAGGGGGAGGAAAGGATATGAATAATTTAATATTACATTACTAATTTATCAATGCTAAGTGACTGTGAGAAGGCTCTTTGTAATTCGTTGCTTCAAATTTGATATTTGATTTACTGGTGGTATGATTAAACTTGAGCCTATTTAATTTTTTTTTATCAGGAATTTATGGTAACTCAGAATTTATGATCCCAATTTCCCCTCCCCCCCAACACACACAACTATGACTGCTGTGTCTACCTTCCGTTCTCAGTAATAGAAACAAGTTCTTTTATTTCCATTTAGAACAATAGCAAATATAGCATATTAAACATCCCCCAAATTGTAATTAAGTCAGGCTTTTCCATTTAGATGGAAATACCTTGCTTCCCCTGGATGTTAATTTTGCCAGAAAACAAAGCTTTCAAACCTAAAATTCTTCACCTCATAAGGAAGGCCTTGCTCCAATTGAAAAGATAAAGCCAACCTGATAGAACTCTATATGTTATATGCGGCCTTTTCTTTTATAGAAAACCAATGCTCAGTGTAGGGTTGTGTGCTATAGATATGTGGCAAGCAGTGGGCAGATTCTACTAACACGGGCCTTGGGTGATAAAAATAGGAGGTCTTATTGTACAAGCCTCTGTACATTTACATGGAAGTCAATTATGTTCAATGCATAATGGATAGATAGCCAAGTTTGAGACGTAAGAGGGCTTCATCTTCTGAATAAAGCATCCATGTAATTTTGCAACTTAGTCAAGCAATCATTGGCCTATTTAGCTAAAACTGAAGCTGCAGTCTTGTGCATAGTTCTTTGGGAGAAAATGAAGCACTGAGTAGACTCTGGAAAGTATTAAAAAGAGACATTGAAGCTTCACTTCAGAGGATAAAATACAAGAGGGGAGCTCCTTATGTCAGGGCTCTGGTAGTTACCCCCATTTAAATAATGAGTCTTTATCAGATCTTCCAAAGCTTAAAGAAGATTTATTAGGAGAAGACATGCACATCATTCATTGTCACCCTTGACCCTGGTTTTCCCCACTCCCTAGATGTATCATAATTCATATTCTGCAATGGGACACATCCATAGTCAAGAGTCATCAATCATACTCTCCAGTTAAATTTTTGCATGGCAGAAACTTAGGCTGGAAACTATCTATGAAAACATTTATGGAATGCAATTACAGTTTTGCAAGCTGCTATGCTACTCCCCCGTCTCTTTCTGTTGGCAACTCTAAAAGATCAGAGAAATATTTTATGAGTTGACACCTTGTTTCCTATTAGTGGCTTCCATAATCGGGAATTCATCGAGTGGTTTTTGAAAAACCCATGCACATTTGGCAAGTTGTTGAATTGTTTTGGAACCTCTGCCTGAGGTTATATGCATATTTTGGAAAACAGCACTCTCAGTGTGGGGCTTCTGAATAATGATTTAAATAGCCTTGATGCATGTCATCTTGGATCTTGTCAGAATAGAATTCCAACTTTCTCAAGAGATGTACCTATCCTTAAAGAAGTAACTGCATCCCTTCAGTTTTTCTTCAATATCAATGTATCTCAAAAGAACCTTTGTGGAAACGCTTGTCATAAAACTTCAATGTCACAGAAAGTAATAGCTTGCTCAACTACAGTTTGTTAAATAAAGCACAACTGGACAATAACTAGCCAAGTCAATGGCAGAGAGGCAATTTGCCTCAATGCATAGTATAATATTAAATCCATTGGTGCCAATATTAAGCCCTCTAATATGGGGACAAGAATCTGCTGATAGAACAGCCAGTGGGTCATACTTTGAATGAACTCCTGTTTCTTGAGATGAATAAGAAAGTGTATGAAGTTGATGCTGAAGAATTGAGAATGGTGCAAGTCTTACCCTTTCATACCAAGCAGAATAGAATAGAGTAGAATAGAATACTTTATTGACCAAGTGTGATTCGACGCAGAAGGAATTTTTCTTGATGTAAATACTCTCAGTATACATAAAGAAAAGATACATTCGTTAAAAATCAAGAATCATAACGTACAACACTTAATGATAGTCATAGGGTACAATCAACAATCAAATCATACTAGGAAACAGTCAATATAAATCATAAGGATACAAGCGACAAAATTACAGTCAAACAATCATGAGTGAGAGGGGATGGGTGATAAGGAGTGATGAGAAGATTAGCAGTAATAGTAGTGCAGACTTTGTAATAGTTGAACAGTGTTGAGGGAATTATTTGTTTAGCAGAGTGATGGCTTTAGGGAAAAAACTGTTCTTGTGTCTAGTTGTTCTGGTATGCAGTGCTCTATAGGGTCGTTTTGAGGGAAGGAGTTGAAACAGTTTATGTCCGGGATGTGAGGGGTCTGTAAATATTTTTCACAGCCCTCTTTTTGACTCGTGCAGTATACAGGTCCTCGATTGAAGGCCGGTGGATATCAATTGTTTTTTCTGCAGTCCTAATTATCCTCTGAAGCCTGTTGTACACATCAAATCTTCAGAAACAACCCCAAGCTCCTTCTGCAACCTAATTGGGTCTATTAGACACCTGGGGCATACCTTCAGGAAAGAGGTATTGTGATCTGGTTTTGGGGAACATCAACATAAGCCCTTGCCTTTTTTATAAATTTGCTATTTTTACTGATTCTTGTAAGCTGCCCTGAATGGCTTCTTGTAAGATTGGAATCCATACACATGTGATTAATAAGTAAATAAAATTTATATTCTATAAATTTATATTCATAGTTACAGGAAAGTATCAGTTGGAGACTGCCATTAGAAACCAAACTCTGTTAGGGTCAGTAACGTTTCTAGTCATTTTACTATTTGAGATATTTAATTTCAGTTTTTATATGTAGCTGCTTTCTTCCATTTCAGGAGAAAAATATAAGTGAATAATAGCTAATCTAGAAAATGTCTTCTGTCTAGCAAGTGGGTCAAAGACTAAAGCTTCCATCCAATGTAAATAGTAACACGTCTTGACCAGTGGTGGGATTCAAATATTTTTAGTACCGGTTCTGTGGGCATGGCTTGGTGGGTATGGCTTGGTTTGGTGGGTGTGGCAGAGGAAGAATACTGAAGAAACTCCATTCCCTCCCCATTCCAGAGGGAAGATTACTGCAATATCCTCCCTCCCCACCCCAATAACCTGCTTTCCAGTTCCGTTCTCCTGTGCAGGGCAACAAAAGAAGACCCAGTTGATCAGCTGGGACTCAAGAAGCAGAGAAGAGATTGGGGTGGGGCCAGTTAGAGGTGGTATTCCAAACAACTCAAAATTTCTGCTACCAGTTCTCCAAACTATTCAAAATTTCCGCTACCGGTTCTCCAGAACTGGTCAGAACCTGCTGAATACCACCTCTGGTCTTGACTTTCAATCATTAAATTGATTTAGGAACCCAGCAGAACAATTCCACAAGGAATTATTAACAGCCACTGAATAAACTGTATAGACCAGTATTTATCAATTTCTGAAATTCTGGGACAACTCCCAGAATTCTCCAGACATCACGTTGATGTCCACACATCTTAAAGTTGATGAGGCTAAGTAACAATTGATACAGATTATCCAAACAGTCATTGCTGTTCAGAAGCAGAAGAATTGGATCTGGATAAATATATCTAACTTAAATGAAAGAGAACAAGAAGGCTAGGTTATTGGGTTTATGGCAAAAAAAATCATTGCTGGGGAAGGAGATTCCGTAGCTGAAATGCTCTTTTCAGTGCCTGCTGCTCTTCTTTAGCTATAAAAGAAGCCAATGTGGTTATAGGAGCCTGATTGAAA
Organism: Bungarus multicinctus; assembly: GCA_023653725.1. Lineage (NCBI taxonomy): Eukaryota > Metazoa > Chordata > Lepidosauria > Squamata > Elapidae > Bungarus > Bungarus multicinctus. The sequence continues at coordinate 49,773,195 of CM042836.1, read as the reverse complement.
CCCTATCAGTCACTGTCTGAGCAACACAAAATAAACCTTGGGAGATAATTTATGTGCTGCTGTCTAGATGTGATAGATCATGCAGTGGCAGAGCAAGTGCTTTAGCCCAGCAGCAAGTGTGGATGTGAACCAGTCCAATATCAACAAGGCTGCTTGCTTAGGCCATGAGGAGAGGGAGGGAAGATGTTTCTAGATGAGTCTGATCTACTTTTACAGAAGCTCAGCAAATGAAGCTAAACATAGGATGCTGAAGGTATCCATATTTCTTGCTTACTTTTAAAGCACAGCTATTGAGAGTTGGATCTTGCTTTTTCTACTGTTGCTTTTCCCAGTGAGGTTTATAATTCTTATATTCACAACAGTTTGAATCCAAATGTTTATTGCTGGCGTCTTTATATCTCAGTTCTATACCATCATTACTATCACAACAGCATACCAGTACATGGAGCACATACAATGGAGGGAGATTTCACATTTCACTAGAAGTGGTGAGATCAACATTTCCCCCTTCCTTTCTCTGTATTATTGAAGGTGTGCATACTACAGTTTTCAACATCCATTTTGCCCATAACTGCCTTCCCCAAAATGCAAACAAAGCCTAGAGATTTAATCATATTCAGGGGAGGGTTTCTATCGGTTCTGTCCACCTCTGTAGAACTGGCAGCTCTGAAGAGCAGCAGACATAGAACCAGTTCTATGTCTGCTGATGTTTTTGCCCACCTGCCCACCTGGGCTCTTACCTGATCTTTATTTCCTGATTTTTCAACTTCAGCTGCCGAACGAGGCACAGCTGCAGTTAGAACAGCAGGAAAAGAGGGCTGTTTCAAAGGCTGCTTCTCTGCACGCAGCCTGCTATTTGATGATTTACAGGCCCACGCACTCCCAGCGTGCAGGGAAGCACATCATAAATCAACGACACTCGTAAATCCCGAACCGGTAGTTAACCCTGCGGTATCCCACCCCTGGTCATATTCTACTCAAGAGCACTCTAATGTGTAATGCTGGTGGCTGCATGCAGCAGATGCCAATCCCTTTAATTGTAACAGATAAGATAAACTTTGTCAAACTATGGCTGTGTTCACATAGCATGCTTAATACGATTACTGAATGGTCCAGTGTTCGGTGTTTTTACAATACTTTGCAACATAAATTCACCAAATGTCCTAGGTGACAAACACTAGCCCACCAAGAAAACACAAAACCAATACAGGCAGTCCTTGATTTACAACAGGTCATTCAGTTCAAAGTTACAACGGCACTGAAAAAAGTGACTTATGGCCATTTTTCACACTTATGACCATTGCAGAATCCTCATGGTCACATGATGAAAATTTGTATGCTTGGCAACTGGTATATATGTACAAGGGCTGCAGTGTCCTAGAGTCATGTGATCAGCTTTTGCGACTTTCTGACAAGCAAAATCAATGAGAAGCCAGTTTCACTTGACAACCGGGTTACTAATTTAAGAACTGCAATGATTCACTTAACAACTGTGGCAAGAAAGGTTGTAAAATGGGATAAAACTCACTTAATAAATATCTCACTTAACAACATAAATTTTGGGCTCAATTGTGGTTGTAAGTTGAGCACTAGCTGTAAATCCCAGAGATCTAATTCTATTTAATACTTTGTTGGCAGAAAGAGAATTGGAAGGCTCATCATAGCGTGTAGCAATAGCAATAGACTTATATACCATTTCACAGTGCTTTACAGCTCTCTCTAAGCAGCTTACAGGGTCAGCATATTGCCCCCAACAATCTGGGTCCTCATTTTACCAACCTTGGAAGGATGGAAGGCTGAGTCAACCTTGAGCCGGTGAGATTTGAACTGCCAAATTACAGGCAGCTGGCAGGTAGCATAAATAGCCTGCAGTACTGCATTCTAACCACAGTGCTACCACAGTGTAAGCTGGCTATATAGCCAAGTTTCAGCCCCATTGGGACAGAATGAAGCCTGTCTTACATCAGTGAGAATGTAGTTTTTCCTTGACTGAGAGATTTGCCTGGCTTTCCCAGGTGCTGTACCCAAACACATACACACACAAAACACACACACACACACAAAATTTATGTCATTTGAATTGTGTTTAAGAAAAATTAGAATAATATCCACTAAAAAGAGTAGTTTGTTCCATATCACATTAAATAATATTTGTTGAACCATGGTTGAGTTTAGTGAAAAATCCTACAGAAACGCAGCTCCTTCAAGAATTAGAGATCTGAATATACGATAGCTTGTCTTTAAAGGAGGAAAATAAAAAAAGAACTGAAGGTCAAGTTCAGAATAACAAGTCCAAGCAGCAATGGAGAAAAGAAGCCTCAATTTTATAGTGATGCCAGAATTGAAAAACCGAAAACAGCCAAATGCCTAAATATTGTTCTTTCCCTCCCCCAAAGAAATTGAGGAGAAATAGATAGAAGGTGCTCTTAATGACTGGTAGTCTCACTTAATTCCGCTTAAGAATCATGCTGTTTTGTGTAATAATGATGGACTTGATTCTTTGTTGCGGACATTTAATTACATTATAAAATTCACAAGGGAAGAAGAAATCTTGTTCATTTCTTTTTCTCTTCCACTGCCTTTGCCTGCCTTTTGTCCCAGCCTATCAATTAACTCATTTTTATCTTTGCACACTGTTTCTTGCCAATAGAACCAAGTGGCGTGAGTACTTACTCTGATCTGATATAGAGATTATTGACTGAAATTATCCAGCATTGTACTGAGCTGAATAGGTGTTTAAATGTTGAGGAAGCAAGTCTGTTTTTTTCAAGTCTGCAACCTCCAAATAGTGGGCACTGTGCAAGCTAAATTATATATATTTCACAATCGTTAGAGAGTTTGGAAAAGATACGATTATTGACATCAGATAAAACTGCTATATCAAATTAGGCATGCCAAAGATGCTGATATACAGTAAATCATATTCATCCTTGCCATTATTTGTTATGTAAGTTCATGCCTCTATCTGAAAAATTGGGTGGGTGAGTCAGAAACTGCTAAAAGTGGAGCTGGCTTGAACCCAAAAGTCATGTGTCAGACTTCTTCCATTTGAGCAAGTGATGCTGTTAAACAAGATACATTATCTGTACAACATGGCTCTATTTTTCTACTTTGTTGTTGATGTCACTGCAGTACCTTGGTGCCTTCAATCAGCTGTCAATGGGAGTCCAAGGTGCAGTACAATTTGAAAAGAGTTATTCCATGTCAGTTGGGCTTCCTTTCTCCACTTTCCTTTTTTAAAATATGAAAAAAGAGGAAAAGTGAAAGAAAGAAGAAAAATAAAGAAGTAATTTCCAATTTTCTTTTACAGCAGTTATAAGTATAAATATATCATAACTATTTACTTTATGATTGCAGCTTTCTTTACATTTTTTCTATTATTTTTCTTCTAATCCTCAAAATTACATATTATAACACCATTTTTCCATTTTTTTCTCCAGTTTCAAAGTTATTCTTCATTTGAGACACTCTGCAGAAGTTTTGTTTTCAACAAAACAATAAATAAATGTGTTGGGATGCAGCATGCTAGTTGTACAGAATTTTTCTAAGTCAAATAATAATAAAAATAAAAGCAGTGTATTAAAAGGATGTATTCAGCCATATTTCACATATTTTACTATACGCAGCAAATTAGTAAATATTGTATGAAGAACTATGTTGTATCAGACCAGGTAGGCATTTTAGTCTTATCATCTTATTTTTTTATAATACACAAAGCATCTATGGAGAGCCCCTCAGATGCTACTGAAAGTAGAAGTTCTTTATTGATCTTGTTCTTGAGCAACTGACATTTGGGATGCTGCACACGCAAAAGATGAACTCACAGAGGAGGGTATCTGTTATGATTTCCAGTTCTGGCCTTGCCAAATTTCAGGCAGCAACAGAGGGAAACAATTCTGCTTATCATCCAGCTCCAAAAATGATGAGCACAATCATTGCTGAAAAGTAACTGCAGTTGCTTAACCTGAGATGTTTCTGCCTGTTGATTTAATGTTATGGCTTTGCATTTTTCCGATCAGCTTGTTTTAGTTCTTCAGTTTAGTTATTCCAGAACTATCGGGATTACTTCCAACAAAGGCCACACATTCCTCTTTTTCATGAGTAACAATTTGGGACTCATATACACATACTTTTCTGCTAAATGTACAGGCAGGAGTTCATCAGTTATGTTAGAAACGGAATGGTACACATTAGTTTTCTGCATCAAACAAGGCAGTTGTGATGATCCCTGTAAGATTTTCCAGTCAGAAAACCCAGGAGATTTTCCATAGAGATTAGTAAACCAAAACTTTATTATTACAACCCTGGCATAAGCAAAAATGTGATGTACAATTTACCAGAAGCTTTCATGTGCCAAAGCTGGACAGACAAAAATAGGAAAAAAAAGAAAACTGTTATGTAAAACCTGAATTGGAGCTACTTTAAAAATATGAGCAGTTTTCAAACTACACATACGTATCTAACTGCTTTTGTGAGTCTAATTGACAGCTCTTTTCCTGTGTCATATGGAAACTGATGATTCCTATTTAACTATGACTAATAAAAATACCCTCTGCTCAATTAGCACTCTTCTTTAACTGCCATGTTAACTGGCTTAGGATAAGAATGTTAACGTCTGGGAAAAAAACATTAAAATTCCCTTTTTCCTCCATTTTGAAGAGTTCATTCATTGAAGAAAAAGATTTTTTTTTTAATTTATTGAACACTACCAAGTAGGGAAATGACAGACTAATATATCTTCGTATATTGATGATGATGCAGTGGTGGGTTTCAAAAATTGTTAGTATCGGTTCTATGGGCATGGCTTGGTGGGCATGGCAGGGGAAGGATACTGTAAAATCTCCATTCCCACCCCACTCCTGGGGGAAGGTTACTGCAAAATCTCATTCCCTTCTCACCCCACTAACCTGTTTTCCAGCTCTGTTCTCCTGTGCAGGGCAACAAAAAAAGACCCGACCAGCTGGGAGAATCGGTAGCAGAAATTTTGAATAGTTCAGAGAACCAGCAAATACCACCTCTTACTGGAGATTTTACAGTATCCTTCCCCTGCCATGCCCACCAAGCCACGCCCACAGAACCGGTAGTAAAAAAATTTGAATCCCATCACTGGGTAGGGCCAGTCAGGGGTGGTATTTGCCAGTTTTCCAAAATACCCAAAATTTCCGCTACCAGTTCTCCAGAACTGGTCAGAACCTGCTGAATACCACCTCTGTGATGATGTTGACGTGAATGTTGGTGGCCAGATGTTGAGCCCAGAGTTTCAAAGCTTTTCTGGACAAAGAGAAGCCATGAGATTGCAGCAATGATGCCCTGATTTTAGATAAAGAACAAATTGTATAAATTTCCAGTTTGGCTCTAATTGCAGCAGCTGAGCTCCTTTAATACTTTAATAATTTGAGCCAACACTAAATTTAAAATTTATGTAGATTTTTTAAAATGCTATGTTAGCAGCGCTTTGTTAAGAATATGGAATTGATGAAAAGTTAAGCTGTGTCCAAAAATACCTTTATTTAGTATAAGAAACATTTTATAGAAAAGAAATAGTAGGCAAAAAGAATGGATGACATGTCAAACGAAAGTGCAGAATTATTATTAGTGCAGAAACATGGAGAACTTAAAATGAACTCAGAAGAACAATTGACTGCAGAGGGATTTAGTTTTCAATGGTTTTCATATTCACAATTCAGAGAAAGTTTTAACGTAAGTAGAAAGATAATTGGAATTGAATAACATTTAATTGTATGCAAAACGTTGGAGAAATACCATTATAGGAATGGATTGTGAAGATAGCAATTTGTGGAAATGACAAAACTGAACACAGTTTGATAAGGAATAAAACAACATGAGGTTTTATAAGTTTGGAAACCATCTATGGACCTTTTGGTGAAAATGGAAAATAATGAAATGGCAATTTTTGGATTTGCTATTTAAAAAGGTGAATATGAAATAGAAGCAAACCAGAGATGGTATTCAGCAGGTTCTGACCAGTTCTGGAGAACCGGTAGTGGAAATTTTGAGTAGTTCAGAAAACCGGCAAATATCACCTCTGACTGGAGATTTTACAGTATCCTTCCCCTGCCATGCCCACCAAGCCAAGGCCACAGAACTGGTCGTAAAATTTTTGAATCCCACTACTGAAGCAAACTATGTGATATAAACATACAAAGGGAGGAGGGATAATATGTTGGTTTATAATTGCTGTAAATAAGATTGGAAGTTGCTTCCTTATCTTTTTCTAATTTTTATTTGTATTGTTTTTCATATTTTTTTTCTTTTCTTTAACTTTCCTTTATATATGTTGAATAATTTGATCTTCAATAAAAGATATGTTTAAAAATATACCAGGTTGGGCAAAAGTGAAATGTTTAAAATTGTGTTTAATCTCCTGCTTGGTTGAAGCTAGTATGGCAGGATAGCCTATTTCTCATACTAGACTACCTATTTTGTAAACAAGAGACAGATGACACAGATATTCAAGGCAGGGAAAAGAACAGACTCAAAAAGGCAGGAGAAAGGCTTGGGATTGAAATCGTAGGATCGTGAACAACTAAGTGGCAGGTTTCATGCAGATCACACACATTCACAACCACTGCCTTTTTCCCCCCAGAGTGATAAACTGAATTATGATGTCATGATGGATGCAAGCTCTGCACCTTAGTACTTATCTATGTATCACACACAAGTTAAAAAAAAGGCACGGAGTTAGTATCATGTCATTACAATGCACGTTTTGCTTCCCGCTTCCCTCTATCCCATTTTGAGGACATGCTTTCAAATTAACTGCTTCTTTATGTGCCTAATTTCATAATTCTTTGCAATAAAACTATTTATCATACCTTCCTATATTTGCTTGGGACTACTGAGTGAAGAGAATTTCACAGCTGTGCCTAGTGAAAAGCCTTAGCAATTATTCTCTCCTAAACATAGGCTTTCTCCAAGAAGTTTTTTTCCCCTCCCTAGAGATGTTTACATACATATATACATGTGTGTGTGTATGAGAGTGTATATTTGTATATCTGTATTTATTTCTTCAGTTGTTTTGTCAAATCAATCACTGTAACGGGTATCTATTTTTTTCCACAACTGCCTTGGGCTAAATAGAGCAAATAACAAAACACTTTCAGGTTGTCATGTGTTAATGCTAAATGCCTTACAGACTGCACTGTTATTTTGTTTCATCTGTTTGTCTAATGTTTTTCTCAAGTTGTTATGTACTGGTGTATTAAAGAAGCCTTCAAGACAGTTCTGTCAACAATTTAGTGAAATGTTTCTCATTAGTGAAGTAGAGCTGTCACATGAGTATAATTTATATATTGACTTGAAAAGGCCACAGACAAACTTGGCGCACAATCTGGGGGTTCTTCTAGACTCCCTATCCTGCTGAAAGATCAGAAGGTACCGCTATAAACCCATAGCTATATACCTTCAGGTGATATATAAGTTGCACCCATTCCTCAACCAAGAGGCCCTACTCACTGTCACCCATGCTAACTAGTTAGAGTTAAAAAGGGAAGGTTGGAGACTGGATGGATACTGTCCAGAATAGTTGGGTGGAATGATGATCCCTTTAAAAGGAGGTGCAACATGGCCCTTTAAGAACCAGTGGGACCACACCCTCTCTCAAGGTAGAGTTAATTATTGCCCAGACTCAATGAAAAGAAGGACTAGGGGATCCAATTACTTCTCTTTTCAATTCAATATGTAAATTGCATTCATGTGACAGCCCTACTTCACATGTTTCCTCCTGCACTGCTTTAATAAGCCACGAGGAGCATGAATCTAAAACACAAGTGGCTGAACTAGCAGCTAAGAGAGACTTGTCCACTTTCTCAGGTTCCATGGGCTCAAACTCCTCCTAGGTCACCATGCAAGACAGCTCCCACTACCTCCATTGGTTCTGCCAGAATCCAACATGGAGTAAATGAGAATGACTTTGTCTGCCAGATGTATAGCATGTTCCACACGGTGATCCTAAAGGGGAATGTTGGTATTACTTTCTCCAAGGAGGGACTGAGTCACCTAAAGTAGGGCCACTAGGTGACTTATAATGCAACAGGAATGGAGAAATGATTATGTTTTGCTGACCTTACCACCATGAGGTAGGCCTTAATAGTGGCTCTAGCATGTGTTGAGTCTTCTTGACTTTTCTTCTTCCACCAATGCAATGCTATGCATTGTGTCATGCATAAAGATCTCACATGTATATATTTTGCATTATGTATTTGCAACTGAGAATCAGTTAAGACTTCTCAAAAACAGGTATATGGTGAATATTATATCAATCATCTTTAATGTGCCTGTCTGTTGCTGAGAACTATTTTTCCTTATGTTCAAAGAACATAGAATAATAGAGTTGGAAGGGATCTTGGATTAGAAGGTTCTTCTAATCTAACCCCTGCTCAAGCAGGAAACCCTATATGATTTCAGAGAAATGGTTGTCCATTTCTTTTGAAAGCGTCCCGTGATGGAGCACCCACAACTTCTGAAGGCAAGTTCTAGGTTGCTTCTCTCCTTGGTTAGGTTCTATCCATTGTTTCTTGTCTTTTGGTGCTTTGGAAAATAATTTGAGCTCCTTGTCTTTGTAGAAGCCCCACAAATATTGGAACACTGCTATCATGTCTCTCCTAGTCCTTCTTTTCATTAAACTAGACACCCAATTCCTGTAATTGTTCTTTGAATGTTTAGGCTCCAGCCGCCTAATCAGTCTTTGTTTTTCCAGGTGGCACTCCATTATTTCATTATTCCAAGTGCCACCCTTTTTTCCTCCACTCTTCTCCTTTTTAAGGCTTTAAAATGACCAAAAAAATTCTTTATTCTCCTTTTAAAACTTAAGTTTCCAGCTTAAAGTTGCCTATTAGTGCCAAAATATTAGTGCCTATTAGTGTCAAAATAGAGTAACACAAATTTCTTATTTAGATCTTCTTTTTAACATTCCATGCCATTTGTAATTGTCAATGTAAAAGTAGGAAAGGGGATTTTTAACCTCCTTTTCCCTCTCCTTCACCACTTAAAATCTTCTTTCAGAAGTGTCCCTTTAAATACTTTTAGATTCAGTTCTCTGTAGTTAGCCTGGTCTGTCCTGCTTTCCTCGTTGTCTTTCTCCTGCACAATCCTATCCAGTCAGGTTCTTCTTTGAGGTGGCCATTTCTGACCACCGCTGCAACTGCCTTCAGGAAAGTTTAGACCAGCCAAGGAGCAGAGATGCGGCTCCCCTCCCCTCCACTTGGCTAGCAACCTCCCCCCTCTTCATCACCTCTACGGGGTGGCTTCAGCCCCAAATCCAAAGGATCGGGGCGCTCCAGCGGCGAGCACGGATCAAAACCACGCACAATCACGGATTTCTGTCCATCGCCGAAAAAACCCAAAATGGAAGTCCCCACCTAATCATTCTTGTTGCTCTTCTCTGCACTTTTTCCAGAATCTCAACATCTTTTTATATCGTGATGAGCAGAACTGGATACAATATTCCAAGTGTGGTCTTACTAAGGCTTGGTAAAGAGGTACTAGCACTGCACATGATCTTGATTCTATCCTTCTAGTAATGTAGCCTATGATTGCTTAGGTTCCAAAATGTGTATTTTGGAAGGTTTGTTAAAGACCATGTATTAGAATTATAAATGAAATCTTCAACAGACGAGGGCTCAGGTATGTATTGAAGGAGACAGTGCACAATTAATGAGTTAAATGCAACACACCGCCTGAATCCAATAAAAACAACAGTGTTGTTTGTGTCAATTGCAATATCACTTGCCCAGACAAGCAACAGGTATAGATAATATTTTCCAGAAATAAACTGAAGCTCTTTCAAAAAGCCATGAAATATTTGCACTGACATCTGTTGGGGGGAAAATCTGCAAACATGTTTCAGGATATTCCTGACTTCTTGACAACTTACTCCCTCAGAAGATGCAACTATCCTTCGATTGATATGAAGCAGTTGGGGAAACATAACTGTTGAAATATAGTTAGCAGGGATATTGGTGAAGAATGATCCAGTAATGCTCATTCCTTTGAAATTGAAATGCATATCTTGGACTTTAAGAAAGCAGATTTTAATAAAATTAACACAGTTGCCAGCACTATTGATATACTTCTCCAAAACTGGACATGAAAAAAGCAAGGATTCTTCCGTAAATCAAATTACTTTATCACCATTATACAAAAGGTTATATACTACTCTCAATTTCAGGGAAAATAATTTCCATTCCATTGATTTTGCTTTCCCAAGGTATGATCATAAACAGGTTTTTGTTTTTTAAAAAAAACTTTTTAAGATCATGGAAATCCAATAGTTTTTTTTTTAATGGAGAATATCCATGAATGTTTATATTTAAAAAGTGAGGTATGTGGGGTTAAGTACAGAGAGCAATATTGAAATAAAATGTGATAATTTTTCAATACATTAATCATAAATCTATTTATATTTTTTATTAAAGATTTTGATTGTAACTATAAAATCTAACAGACTAAATTTAAAAAGCAGAAAAGAAAAAGGAATAAAAAGTGCAAGGAAAAAGGAATAAAATTGAAATAAGAAAGAAAGAAAGAAAGAAAGAAACAAACAAAGAAAGAAAGTAAGGAAGGAAGGAAGGAAGGAAGGAAGGGAAGGAAGGAAGGAAGGAAGGAAGGAAGGAAGGAAGGAAGGAAAGAAAGAAAGAAAGAAAGAAAGAAAGAAAGAAAGAAAGAAAGAAAGAAAGAAAGAAAGAAAGAAAGAAAGAAAGAAAGAAAGAAAGAAAGAAAGAAAGAAAGATCTTTATCTTGATAGTTGTCCCTCCTATGTTCTCCATACACTGCATTCTAGTTCTCTTTCTTGAGGGGTCGCATTCCATAATTGAGGTATTAACTTCACAAAGAATTAACAACACAAAAAATCCACAAGGTGGCTCCCTCTGCAAATGTTAGTCTATTGGCAGAATTCTAACTTCAGATGGAAACTGAGCATGCATTATGTTCTTGCCAGCAGCGCAACAGGTTTCCTATGCAGGAAAATAACTTTTGAGTCTCTCCTCAAAGCAACACCAAACCCACCAAGACTGCTTTTGTTTAAACGAACTGTACCAATTCGTTTTCGCCAAAATTCAACAGAAATATATTATATGCCATTTGAACTGATGGAATAGAGAAGTAGATTAAGATTTTAGATTAAGATCATGTGCCACTTTTAATCAGAACAGTCATATTAATTCTTCAAGATGTTGCATGCCAAATTTCAAATTAGTTTTACCTTGCTTGGAATAAATAGGCGACTGAATTGCGTTTTACAATTATGCAGTCAACTGAATTGCACTCTACACAGTACACATATCAGATAATCAGGAATCAGATAATATATAGACTAGAGCAGGGCTGTCAAACTGGCGTTCTGTGCGCCAGATGCATCACACACTGGCCACATCCCTGCCCAGTTTAGCGAAGAAGGAAAAATCCCGATACGTCATGTGACACTGCCATGAAGACACCCCTGGATTATTTATTTATTTATTTATTTATTTATTTATCAAGTTTATATGCCGCCCCCTCTCCCAAAAAGGGACTCGGGGCGGTGAACAGCCATGATAAAAACATACAACCAGCAAAGTTAAAATAAATTTAGAAGTTATTAAATAAATGGCTGAATTAAAAACTACAAAGGCAATAAAACCCAATAAAGATTTAAAAATTAAGTTAAAAATTTAAAACTCTTCTCATAACATTAGGCCAGACCGGCCTGCTGGAAAAGGTGGGTCTTTAGTGCGGGTCGGAAGGCTCGCAGGATTAGAGCATTCATTGCAATTGTTGCAGAACAGCAGAGGGAGGGAGGGAGGGAGGGATCTTGGCGACGTTTCGTCTCTTTATAAATACTGGTGGGGAGGTCAAACTCTCAATCTTACACGGGAAAAGACCCAAACACACCAAGACCTGCATGGTGTTTTCGGGTCTTTTCCCGTGTAAGATTGAGACTATCTGGGCAACATTTCGAAGAGATCCCGCTCGCCATGTTCAGGCTGGTGCTTTCAGCTTTGTGCGAGCAAAGCGTGATCTAAGCTGCTGTCTCCCTATATATACTGGTGGAGAGGTTGGCTGTGTTGTCATTTCTTGATTGGTTGATGGAATTGAAGTTTGCAGATTGGCTGGCTTTTTCTTAAGAACATGTGTGGCTGAGGTATTGGCTGTGTGTATATCCGCTTCCTGTGTTGTAACAACTTGGGTAATGGGCTGTGTGATGACCTTCTGAGTTCTAATCTTGTGACCTCCTGGGTCTTGTGCTATAATCTCCTGGGTCGTAATGACCTGGGTAATGGGCTGTGTGATGACCTTCTGAGTTTTAATCTTGTGATCTCCTGGGTCTTGTGCTATAATCTCCTGGGTCGTAATGACCTGGGTAATGGGATGTGTGATGACCTTCTGAGTTTTAATCTTCTGGCCTCCTGGGTCTTGCATTACAATCTCCTGGGACACATACATACATACATACATACATACATACATACATACATACATACACTTTTTTCTCATCATCTTCATCTTTATCCTCCTCCTTTCCTGCTTTTAAATCATTACTTACAATTCCAGGCAGTTTCTTGCCACATTTTTTTCAACTAGGGCCAAGAGAAAGTTACCAAGGACCAAGATCATTGAACTGCTTTTGCCCCTAAGCCTGCACTGGATCTCATATCTTATGATTCCAAAGTTGATGCTTTTAATTAGGGATATCCAAATTTGGCAACTTTTAACACGTGACTGGCTGAGGAATTCCAGGAGTTGAATTCATCTTAAAGTTGCTAAGTCTGGATCCCTGCCTTTAACCATAATTCTAAATGGACTTTCCTACATTACTTTTCATAAATGCAGAAATGACTGTGATCTGTTGAAGAATATTTAATTACTGCCAATTCCCTTTCATTTTTTCCCCTTTGGGCACAATCTGCATCTACAAGTCATATTTATGAAGAGAAAGAGACAAACAGCCATCATACAAATTTTCACTAAAATACTAATATTTTCATGCTAATTAAGGAACCAAAATATACTGTTGGCTTATGACTTTTCATTGCTACTAGGCTGTTAATATTAACATATTAAAAGTGTTTCATAATGCTAAACATGTATATTATGATACCTACTGTAATAATTTAATCTCCATGTTATTTTTAGCACAGTATTCAACCATATATTTTTTTTAAAAAATGGGTTTCAATTGATTCTAAATTCCTTTTTCAATGACATGTGACAATTCAACTTAGAAACACAGAAGATGGCATACAGTAATAAGTTTTACTCAAAATGATTATGACAGTAATTTGAATAAAATACAGATTTTGCAAGCTGTAAAGCACATCATTAGAACATATCCTGGCCTAAGGTTTGGTTCACAAACTACAGTACTCAAACCAAGTCATTAAATCTATCTAAAAGGGCCTCATTTGAGAAGCAATAAAAATTTTAATCATTTTATTATTAAAAGAGTGTTTAATATGTAGCTAATTAAATGCCAAAGGCAGGTTATCTGAGTTTAACCTTCAAAAAGAAAATGATGTATCAAAGTCTGCCTCTGGCATCATGGGATAGAAATGTCATCCTCATAATCACTGCGTGACAACTAGCTAGTGGCCTTTTCTAGAGGTAGAGTTAAATTACCTGATTAAATTAATAGCCATTTAGATGTTTTAGGAACTGCACAGACCTATACTAAATGAAAATTAGGTCCATTACATTTTCTGAGTGGGCTAGATAGACCCTAAAATAAAACACGTATGCCATTGTCCACATTTCTTAGATTAAGCAATTAAAAGCCCTTTCTAAAAAGTGACTCATTTTCCATAAGGTGCCGACAACTAGTTTTTCCCTAATGATCACAAATATGTTTTTATCTTCCTGGTGTTCCTGTTCCTGATTCTCTTGTAAGAAATAAGAAATGGTCTGTCTTCCCTTTAAGAGTTACATTTTGCATTGAGCTTTTTACAGCTTTTTGTGATGACTAGGATAAAAGAAGCCAGATCCACTGCTAAATCTCTGAAGGATTTGCAGGCAGTAACACCAGTCTAAGATGTTTAGAAGTTTAATCTGGTAACAGCCAAAGAAAGCCGCAAGTCAAAATAAAAAATTATCTTCTATAGCTGGCCTTGTGCCAAAGTTTCTTCCATGCATCACAACTCCAGAAAATTACAAAAGACCCCATTTTGCCTAAAACTTGCATGTGCTAATTCTTCTACAGTGAGATAAATGTAGACTAATCACTACTATAAATACATCTCATTCTGATGGGGAAGACTATGAGCAAGTATACATGTACTCAGGTAAACAGGTACTCTGTGGTCTCAGAACTGCTTAAAAGCAATGCCAGTTTCCCTTTTCCATCTTCTTAGGTTCTTATCATTGCAGTATATTGATCTTTGACCAATTATCACATCTTCCAAATAGAGACAGTGGTATTGTGATCTGTGGATAATACACAGATCAGGCTGGAAGAAAATATTTGGATATATACATATTTACATTTTCCTTTTTTCCTCTGAAAAACAAGATTTAAGCAGTACTAACACTTAACAGACACAATATGCAAAACATGAAATACAGTAGATCGTGGAGAATATGTTTTGCAATGTGCGCAACATAATCAGATGTGCCTGTGCTTTATAAATATATTAATTTTAAAAAGTTGGGAGACCAGTGAAATAGGTCACTTTCAAAGGAAGAGAAAATGTCCTCTAATAATTTTTCAGAAAGAGGCTTGTCTTCTGTAAAGGAGGTACCTGTAAATGCCTTCTTAGGATTATTGGATGCTGGATATAAGGCCCTGAAAGCCACTATTTAAACCTTCTCTCTAAATGACATGAATTGCAACCTACCTGAATTTGGGGAAGCTGACATTTATGGTCCCACTGAAACCACCCCATTCCCCCTGGAGCCAAGCCATTTACGCTGGAGAGCAAAGCCGGACCGCAGCCGCTGATTTACACGGCGGCCTTGAGAGACAGAGAGGCCGGCGAGCCGCAGCACAAGGCGCCCAGGGAGAACAAAAAAAAGTTCAAAGATAAATCCTCTTCAAATAATTTTTATTAGCCCTTGGGATAAAAGTCACCCCTGACAGGGATGATTTAACAGTAACTTCAGGCAGGAAGGAAGCTCCCTAAGAACTGGTGAAAACGTTTGTTCTCCTCTTCCCTCCCAGAGTTCTTTCTGGTTCACTTTTGACACGCCGCGTGGAGCACCGGGGGTCAAAAGGGGATTTCACAGGCCGCTTTACTCCCGGAGAATATCCCTCGTGAGGGCGCGCCGCCTCTTCCCGGAAGAGAAAACTCAGCGCCCCGATGAATTATCTGAAGTAATATAATAGCTAGCAGGAGAATAAATATCCCAAGAGGAATGAGGCCAGTTTTCTCTGCCGCTGCTGCCGCCGCCCCTGCAGGCAGCCCTTTCTGGTCGCAGCATCCCTTTGCCGGATGGTTCCCACACCTCGCAGCATATCGCGTAATTAAGGAAGAACCGGGATTCCTCTGTCTGGCGAGAAGCCGCGAAGCGCTTGGCATCTCACTCGGGCTGAGATAGCTTGGGCTTCCCCTCTTCTCCTCGAACAGCTGGAATCTCTCTTTAGGTCACTCACCATTCCTTTGCGCCTTTTTTGGAGACAGGAATAGAAACGTGCCAATTGCAAGGTCGGTGGGAGATCTCCAAAGTGAAGACAGAAGAGAGCTCTACTTTAAAAAGAAAAAAAAAGCAGAGATCAAGCTGGTGAAAACAAAGGCCAAATCTAGAAAAACAGATATCTTTGTGTCTCACTAACTTCGGGGGAGGGGGCGGGAGACACATACACACACACACAGAGAGAGAGAGAGAGAGAGAGAGAGACTTTATAAGCCAGGACAGGTGAGGAGAGACTATCAATTACATGCAATATGTTGGAGCATCATTTCACTATTTATGAAAGTTGTGCATTATCACATACTTAGGAAAAACAGTCTATTAGTATTCTATGACTAACATTTCTGTAAACCACTCTTTCTTTCCAAGGAAATATGTCCACAAATCTTTAAGGTTAGCAAAATATATATAAATTCATTTGGAAGTCACTCAATTATTTCTCTCATCCCCCCTCCAATTTTACTTCTGGGGTACAGTTTTCATCTCTACCTGCACTGATATTGGATAATAATCAATGCATGTCTTCCAAATTTGGATAAGTTTGGTGAAAGTTACAGATTTGTATGAAGCTTCCACTACAGGATTCCTTATCATTATTTCTATATGTGGACCCAGATAATAAATAAGGTTAATCCGCTTCAACATTATTGGGTATTACTGACATAAGGTTTTTTTTTTAATAGTAGAAAATTAAAAACCAGTTGTGATGATAGGAAATGCTTTTGCTATAGCTCTATGGAATCTTCTTTGTTCTTTCTCTGCTGTTTTCTACCATGCAACAGTTTTGTGGTTAGGAGAGATGTAAAACATCAGGTTATAATCTTTACCTAGAAATATGGAAAAATGAAACTATTTACTGACATCTTACAGTATGAAATGGCATACATATAACTAATCTCAACACATTCCCACAGCCATGCCTACTGAGGTAATGTGAATGGATTTGTAGAGAAACAAGGAGCATTTAATATTATTTGTATCCACCCTTTTGAACTACAAGTTACCACTAAATAAGCAATTTTTTTAACTTCTGACATATTTACTTCCAATCTTGACATCCAGCTGAGAAAGTTCTGCAATCTCAAAGTCTTAAATACTCATTTTTCAGTTTTCTCTACAGATAACACCATCCCAAAGTATAATCTCAAGGGAAATATAAGAATATTAATTTGGTAGTTGCGTTTGTAGCACTGTCGTTGGTTTAAAACTTCCTTTACACAAGATAATTGAGAAATTTTCTCTTCTAATGCTAGTAAACTCATTTTCTCTTCTAACGCTAGAAAAATCTCCCTGCATCTTGAAATTAGCACATGAGAGGAGGATTCCCTTATGTACCTTATTCTATATGCAGCACTGTATAGAGACAGTTTGTATTCAGGTGCCCATTGTATATGAATAGGAAAAAAAGGTATCTTAGATGGAAGTGGCTTTAAGTATCTTTCAGGAATTCCATCCATCCCATGCATGAATATCATAAGTAGTGATTACTTTTAATATTTTCAGTTATCATCTTGTCAGAGTTCAGTTCATGATTCCATACATTATTCAATTTGTTGGACTATGAATACTTGAATAATTGAAAGCTGCAGAAGTATTATAAATTATCAGGTTTCTATGATAATCCCCTTTTAAAGATTTTATGGTCTGGTGCTAAAAACACTCCACTGAAATTTGCCTAAAAGAGTAAAGGGACATTTTAAATGTATGTGTATATGTGTGTATGACTGTGTTTGTATCTGTTTAGAAGAAATAAAGATTATTTTCTGCATATATAGATTCCAAGTGTATTAGACTTCCTGATCATTATGTACATTTGGCATCATTTTAATTACTATTGCATTCACAGAATTGAACAATGTAGACTAAGGCAGCAATATTAACTAGTAATTACAACTAAAAGTCATTTTTCTCTTGCTAATGTTAATATGAATGCATGCCATGTTAAGATTGTAATGCCTTTTTTATCAGAAATGTACAAGGCAACTATGACAGTATTCCTGATGGGAGTTTGCTGGGCATGTAATAACAAAATGTGTCAACAAATTCACATCACAGTAAGCAATGAGAAAAGCAATGTTAGTTCGTGATAGGGATAGAAAGGGCTACAGAACATTTGATTCTGATTTCCCAATTTGTAGACTGTAGCACTGTGATGCTGAAGTGAACGTGTTTCTGATTTGTAATTAATTTTAACTTTGTCAAATTCCCTCAACCTCTATAGGGATATGCCAAACTGAATATTCATTTGTGTCTTTATGATTTCATCTGCAACATCAGTTCTTGACAACTTTAATTTCCCTAATTGTGGTCATTTAAAATTCAGTGAAAGAATGGATTATTTTTCCAAAAATACTTATGTGGAATAATAAGCATATATTGGAACGAAGATTTCTAAGTTAAGAGATAAGTTGTGATAGCAATTGAATAGGAATAAATAGCATTTTAAAAGGTATCTGTGAGGATTGATGAGTTTATGTATCAAAAACATTTAGAATTACTTTTTCAAAAGACGGAAAGAAAGCAAAACAAAGAAGAATGGTTGTAGCTCACAGGTAGAACTTTGGTTTTACATACAGAAAGTCTTCATTCAAACCCCAGTGTTGCCAGAAATATAAATGATTCCTCTATGCAAAGTTGAGAGATCTTTTGCCAGTTACTGTAGAGACAATTCTTCATCTAGGGGAATGTCCTATGTGACCCTAAAACACAGCAATACTTAGCATTAATTTAGCCAAATGAAAATTTCCTTAACATCTTGTGGATCAGATTTTAGAAATAATTATGAAGTATGAAATAAAAATAAACCATATTGAGCTTACTGTATCTAGCATATTTTGGTTCTTCCCTTTTTATACTGTACAGCTTTATCCTTAAACTAGTTAGACTGGACAATCTTTCAAACAGAGGACTGTCACATGTAAAGTAGGATATATAACCATCCTATCCTTATGGTCCTAAAATTTGTGAAAGTATTTTTCATTACTCTGATACATCTATTGCAATGATATTGCTGTCAGGTTTCATTATTCTTAGCATTAATATGGGAAACCGTCCTTATGTTTTCATTGTTATGGTTTAGTTGGTTATCTCTATGGAAGACATCTTTGCATAAAGTAAAACATACCAAGGTAATAAAAATCTATGTTCATCTGAGTCTGAACCCACCTGATCCTATGTGCTGTTGAATCATAACAGCTTTCAGATATCTAGTAAAATGTTCCACAAATTGATTATGTTTCTTGTCTCTCCCTCACAGTAGAATACACAATAGTTCAGGAATTGTTTGTTTATTCCAAGTAACTAAATTTTTTCTACACAATTGCTGTAACAAAACAAATGCAAAAATCAAAATTATAATTATTGTAAATAGTTAACAATGTTATAGGAGGAGAAAAAATGGAAATAACTAATAGAATGATATTTTAGTCTATTACCTTAGTATGTTGAATTAAAAAAAATATCAATCCATTGACATTTTATGTCTTAAAGCAGGGGTGTCAAACTCAATTGCGTCACATGACGTATTGTGACATATCACAATATTTTTACCTTTGGAGACCCAGGGTGGGCGTGGCCTGTATGTGATGTATCCGGCCCGCAGGCCACCAGTTTGACAGGGCTAAACCCAGCTGAATCACTACTTTGGAATGAGGTACTACCATGTGTGGGGTCCATTGGTCCCTATTCCCTCTTTCACTTTAAAAAACATAATTATAAACCATAATAAATGACTTACATCATATATTAACCAAGCAATAGGGCTTTTTTTTAAACAAATCATTACTTAGCATAAAATATGAGTGCAGACCTTATTTCACAATGTAGAGGTGTCAACTAAAAGACCCTTTTTATAAAATACGAACATTTCATATTTCATTCCGGTTAGAAAGCCTTATCTGTATACAATTGATGAAGAGCTGAGGTTAAGAGCTATTAGTTTATCTAAGATCAAGTGATGAGTCTATGGCACATGTACTTGAATCCAAAACACAAATTCACTATCTTGACCAAAATTCTACATGACTTTTAAATATAACGATATAATTAAAGAAATTCTATTCATCAGAGGTGGTATTCAGCAGATTCTGATCAGTTCTTGAAGAATCGATTGTGGAAATTTTGAGTAGTTCAGAGAACTGGCAAATATCACCTCTGACTGGCCCCTCCCCCATCTATACTCTGCCTCCCGAGTCCCTGCACAGGAGAACAGAGCTGGAAAGCAGGTTAGTGGGATGGGGAGGGAATGGGGATTTTACAGTATCCTTCCCCTGGAGTAGGGTGGGAATGGAGATTTTACAATATTCTTCCTCTGCCATGCTCACCAAGCCATGCCCACCAAGCCATGCAACGCCTGCCAGGCCACACCCACAGAATCGGTAGTAAAAAATTTTGAATCCCACCACTGCTGCTCATCTACTAGTAAACTTCAATGAATGATGGTATTTTTTGACTTCCTCAACTGTAGTTCCTTAACAAACACCTCTAACTTGTAGTATCTTGTTTGCTTTAAAATGGAATATAGATTAGACCACATGCAAATTGATGAGATTAGGAGAGATGAAGAGATGGAGAGAGAGAGAAAGAGAAAGAGAGAGAGATGTAATATAGGTTTTACAATTTAATATATAATAAGTGGGACCATTATTCAAGGGTTCTTGTAACAAATATATCCTGGTATGCTCATTCAAATTCAACCCTTATTCTTTTAGAAACCTGCCTATTTAAATTATATGTCTATCCATAAATATAAGCAGATCATTTTAATTGCATGGGAGAAAGGAATAGACTGTAAAGGTTGGCCAAATATTCATCTAATGGAAATAGTACTCAACTAGAGCAAAGCCTGGTATAATTTCACAATATTATTTTGAAAATTGAATCTAAATCTATTATGTTTACTATTGAAAAAGGGTTTGTGGAGTGAATATATTAAAAAGTTAGTGAGAATATTTACTGCAACTTTTGCTTAAAGCTTGTATCTATAACCTGATCTTTGTGACATAAATATTAGCAGGCTTATTTCCATTTCATCTCTCATAGAACCACTGCTGTCCTACAGCAATAACCAGCATCAGAATAGAGCTATTTGCTGCTGTCATAAATAAGAAACGGCGTCAGGGATGTTTTCATTTGACTGAGCAGTAATGGAGTTAATTATACTTCCAGTCTCTTTGTTTTTGATCTGTGTTTCCAAAGTCATTGCAGTGTCCTGAATTCTCCCTGTTCATTTAAACTTTATGAGCTCCCCCCACATATATTGTTTAATTATTTTTGACCATTTTATGCAATAAATTTGGAATTATTATTATTGATAAAAGTTTATAATTTAATAATAAATGCTAGCATAATAACAGAAATAGAATATTCTGCCCAAAATTATGAGTTTAAATGACAATGATGGTGATATATTATCATCAATGCTGCAGTTTGCCCGAAAGCCAAACCCTCAATTTTTTCATATCATTTCATGCTCATAGTATATTTTTCTTTTGTGGCCCTATTAGAATAGAATGAATTTAGCAATTTTTTTTTTCCTTGTGATGAGGCTACATGCAGACTTTCACAGAAGTTGACTCATAAAGTTCATGTCCTTTGTTCTCTATGCATGAATGCTTGGAATACAGAAAATCAATGAAGTGAACTTGAACTCTTTGTACAGAAAGACAAATAGGAACCAACTGGTATAACAGAGGTCTGCAGGATGGTTTACATGAATTGACTAGAAGAACTGAAGTATAGCAATATAACCATGTGTTCACAAGGAACAGAAACAATAGAAAGTGAGAAGTTGCAGCACATATTAATCAAAATTCAATTTCTTCTGCAAAATCAAAAGAAGTAAATTTGGAAATGCTATAAATGCTTATCTAGGTTAAAATAAATAGGGATAGAACAACAAGAAGTACATTTTGAGTATCTGCTAGATGGTTTAATTTTCTGAATGCTGCCCAGAGTTGTAGGGTAGCCTTGAAAATTAATAAATGATATTTAATTTTTAAATTATTATGTTTGATTCAGTCTTCTCCAAGTAGGAGATATGAGCAATTGTAAAGAACACAGTGGAAGGACAAAACTTAAGTTTGAAACTGATAGAGACAAGATCAGATAATTCCTGTTACTTTCAATGACTTAAAGTTTCTAGATGATTTGCATGCCAGAACTTTGACAAAGACTGGAAGAGAACAAATGCTATCCTTATATTCAAAAGAGGGTGCAAAGAAGATCTAGCAAGAGAGTGACCACGTTATGTGCCACTGATATGTGGAAAGATTTTAGAGCAGTTCATAAAGACATTAAACTCTGAAGCCCTCTGAAAACACTAAAGTAATTATGGAAATCAGTATGAATTTGTCAAAAACCACTCTTTTCAGAATAATCTTTTTTTTTTTTGACTGGTTAATTTTCTTAACAGATTTTGGAAATTCTGTACACACAATATACCTTGATTTCAACAAAGCAAAATATTTCATAACTTGTCAATTAATAAATAAGTTAAATATGGGTCAGATACCATGACAATTCAGTGGATTCATAGCTGGCTCAAAAATGTGCTCTAATAGTGTCAATCAATATATCCTCAACAAACTGGTATTAAATGGTTTGCCAATGGATCAGCTGTGGGTCTTCCCATCAGTGTTTCCAGTAATTATTTGAATTAAGAGATAAATAGAATGTTTTGCAGATAATACAACATTTGGAGGATATAGCTACTCATAATACATTGCTAGTGAAGATGAGAGGCATTAGGAACAGAATCTTCAAAATCAGAAAGAGGATATACCAAGGTCATCACTTTGGGAATTGGCTGAGAAAAATGGCATACTTGCTTGGTTATAATCCTTGGTAATTACCTAGGAATGTTGGATCCCATCTTGAGTATCGTGTCTGATTCTGAGAATACTTTTTACAAATGATTCAACAAAAATGGAACAAACCCAGAGAAGGGCAACAAAAATGATCCAGGCCTAGAAACTAAGATCTTATAATGAATGAAGGATTTAAGGAGCTAAATATATTTTGCCTTCAGGAAAAATATCTAGGTGCCATATGAAATCACTTTTTGAATTCCTGGAAGAATATAATACAGAAGAAGGTCATATATGGGGGTGGGGGGGACCTCAGAACCTGACTTGGTTGTTAAAGTCCCCATGTGTGGGTGCCTTTCATCCTCCATAAATTCTATGTTCTATTAACCTCAGAACTTCAGCTGAGTAGCAACTAGGAATATAAAACAATTATCATGGATTTCTCAAGA
The DNA here is from genome assembly GCA_023653725.1 of Bungarus multicinctus. Classification (NCBI taxonomy): domain Eukaryota; kingdom Metazoa; phylum Chordata; class Lepidosauria; order Squamata; family Elapidae; genus Bungarus; species Bungarus multicinctus. The sequence goes on along the minus strand of CM042836.1, from coordinate 49,750,319 downwards.
AGTGAATTGTTGGAATCCACTATAACAATTCTGCCATGACCTATATAGGAGAAAGAACAGAGACTACTGTCCATCATACTCTAGTTAAAATATCCACTAAATTTGCTTATTAGCCCTCCCCCGCCACCATATATTTAATTTCTGTACCTTGGAAGAATATTTATTGAAGTTGGGAACATGGATGGAAAATTTTTAAGGAATACAAAGATAGTGGGTAGTACTGTTACATGGTCTCTTTGTCAAGAATTAATGTTTGTCAAAAGAGGCAAAAATGATTGTGTACAAAGGCATACTCCCACCCATATGGGTAAGTCAAGAGAAAATGAAGGTTAGATGCTGTGGGAAAGAGATATTTTTAACAAATGTGACAAAACAAGAAGAGGCAGGATCTAGAATAAATGGGTATTGAATATATGTGGACTGAATACAAAAATGAGAAGTGCCACCGATGTCCTTTGGTTATGTCAATAAAATGAATGAGATTGAATGGCAAAACAAATATATGGAGTTAATGGATCAAGAAGAAAAAAAAGACTGGGAAAGTCTTGGTTGGATGAAGTTGATGAGAGCCTCAAAAAGAGAGGTGAGAAATTTAAAGAACCAAAGGCAATATATGAAATAGTATACATGTCTGATGTTAAGCAAGGATAATTTGAAACATACAATGCTATGGGAGATGTTTAATGAATAGAATTTGTATAAATTAGATTTAGATATATTTTCTTATTATATGACTTTAATATTTTTGGCTTATAGTTTCCTACCCCCTTTCTGTACTTTGAATAATGTTGCTTAATTCAAAATGGAATAGAGTGATGAGTATGTATGTATTATACTACTGCCACTAATGATCTTCAATTTCTCTCTCAGAACTTTCTCAAAAAGAGGTAGAATTCAGTCTGAGTTACAGCTGTTGTTTTTAATGATAGTGGATTTATTCAAGCTTTACCTTTTTTGGGGGAAGGTCAGCTTTGTGTGTGTGTGTGTGTGTGTGTGTGTGTGTGTGTGTGTATGCACATATGTGCAGATGCACACATATATGTATTCTTTTCATTCTTCCTGGCTTTTTGCATCAGTTTTGCATATTGAGCTGTGAGGAACTATTTTCAACTTTGTGGATCATTTGAGCATGAAGAACACATTTCTTGATGTCTTTAGCTACACAATTGGCATGCAGGTGGGCTCGCAGTTACACAGTAGAAAGGAGGGGAGGATGTCTTAAATTCGCTGTTTATTACCCAGGAAGTTCTGATCAAGTTTATGTTTCTAAAGATTTCAACATATCAACTCAACTGAGGAATTAGGAGAAGCTATTGTAAATATGAACCATCAAAGCACCAGCCATTTCAATGAAATGAAGCAAATCAATTGTTTTCCATAAAGGTGCCTTTCATATCTCCTTTCTCAGGTTCCCTATTTTCTTACTAGTTTCAGCATTTTTATATATTCAGCAATGGTATGAACTACACTAATATTAGGTACGTTCTTTCTAATTGTCATTTTAAAGATCACTGATCTCATTAAGACAGTTGGACAATTTAATATAAATGACTGCATTGTATACACACTATATATTTTGTATTATAATGTTTTGTATCTCTGGAGTTTTATTTCCTATTGAATTATTTATCTATATCAGTAAGAGGCATAGCTCTCATCTGAAAAGATGAGAATGAATGGAAAGTAATGAAATGAAATCTTATTTAAACAATTTGACTCTTTTTAGCTGGGACAGCTCTTTTAGCTATAAAACCTGATTCTCAGAATCTATGTCAAAGTATAAAGCTCCCTTTCTATTACAAATCCAATGCTAGCACACTCAATTGATTTATCCAATATGAGAGTTTAATTTATATGTAAAATGATTCTAAAGTTTCTATAGTTTATAATATTGTGCCAAGTTTTGTGTTAGGTCTGTATCATCACAAACCACAAGCATTTGACTGTTGCTTCTTAGATTATACTATCTTATTGTGCTTGGAGAAAATAACTTGTGGGAATAATGATGGATTCACAGGTCCTTCCTCAGAGTAACTTTTATAATCAGATCACTTTGGACCTTTGGATGGATGTCAAAATGTGGAACATAGGGAGAATTTTGCCAGAATGTTGAGAAGGTTAATGAAACATTGCAAACAGTGGAGAAGTGATCTGACTGCAAGGATCAAAAAACAAAATACAGAATGAGATAATGGGATGTATTAGACACAAAAGAATAGTGGCAGTCTAGGTTGAAAGACATCACCAACACCAACACTTGAAGGAATTACTGAAAAATATCTAGAGAGGTTTTGGGATGTCATTCTTCTTTCCTTTCTTACCATAACCAGCTTCTTCGCTTCTGGAGACTCAAAACTAAAAATGGCACACTTCTGCAGTGGAGGCAGCCTTTGTTCTCTGGCCTTGATTCTGAATATGTATTTATTTATTTATTTGTATCCCACTTTTATTATTTTTTCAATTAACTCAAAGAGGTGAACATATTCAAAACACTTTCCCTCTCCTATTTTCTCCACAACAACCCTTTGAGATGGGTTGGGCTGAGAGAGGGTGACTCGCCCAAGTTCACTCAACTGGCTTTCATGGCTAAAGTGGGACTAAAATTCATGGTTCTCTTAGTCTTGAATCTGATGTCTTAACCACTAGATAAAACTGCCTCCTGTGTATGAATTCCTACAGAGAAAGTCTGAGCAGTTGTTTGTCTGGAGAATGGAAGAATAGTAGACCTGGAGACATTCAGTTTATTTTTATTTCTTTATTTTTTATTTTATTTTGATTTGTCAATTGCTTACAAGATAATAGGTATAAGTATAAACATAGTTATGAATACATGGATACATATAAGAAAAATAAAAGAAACAATAGGACAGGGACGGTAGGCATGTTGGTGTGCTTATGCATGCCCTCTACAGACCTCTTAGGAAAGGGGTGAGGTCAATAGTAGACAGTCTAAGGTTAAAGTTTTTGGGGTTGGGGAAGAAACCACAGAGTCAGGTAGAGTATTCCAGATATTGACCACTCTGTTGCTGAAGTCGTATTTCCTGCAATCAAGTTTAGTGTGGTTAACCTTGAGTTTGTATCTATTGTGTGCTCTTGTATTGTTATGATTGAAGCTGAAGTATTCATTGACAGGTAGGACATTGCAATGTATGATTTTATATACTATACTTAGATCAGACCGAAGGTGGTATAGTTCTAGGTTTTCTAGGTCTAGAATTTCAAGTCTGGTGGCATAAGGTATTCTGCAATGAGTAGAGGAATGGAGAACTCTTCTTGTGAAATATTTCTGGACTTTCTGTACTATGTTAATATCAGATACATTATGTGGGTTCCAGACTGATGAGCTGTATTCAAGTATTGGTCTAGCAAATGTTTTGTATGCTCTACTTAGTAGCATGATATTACCAGAGAAAAGAGTTATTAACCTAATCCTATTACGTAGGATTAGGTTAATAACTCTTAATGCCTTTTTGGCTATGTAGTTACAGAGGGCTCTAGCACTTAGATCATTAGAGATAGTACTTTAAGGTCCTTGACAGAGTTTGGATCATCAACAAGGTCTTGACTATTCAGCTTGTATTTTATTTTCTGATTTTTTTTGCCAATATGTAATACAGAGCATTTATTTCTTGAGATTTGAAGTTGCCATTTGTTTGACCATTCTGATACATAGTCGAGGTCTTTTTGAAGGGTAGCAGAATTATCTGTGGTGTTGAATAGCTTTACATCATCAGTGAAGAGAACACAATTGCTCTTAATATGATCATAGAGGTCATTTATGTAGAGTATGAAGAGAGTTGGTCCTAGAACACTGCCTTGAGGGACACTACTGTTGACAGGTACAGAATTTGATAGGACATTTCCAATTTTGACCATTTGTTGTCTGTCTGACAGGAACGCTTCTATCCAGTTATGCAGGTGTCCAGAGATACCATAAGACCTTAGTTTTAGGAGTAGTTTGTCATGTAGCACTGAATCAAAGGCTTTACAGAAGTCTTTGTAAATTGCATCAATTGCTTTGCCCTTATCAAGTTGTGTAGGCCATATGTTTTTACAGTGCAAGAGTTGCAGATTACAGGACAGTTTCCTTCTGTCCTTCCAACTGTCCTTTGGTTTCCTTCTGAAACCAAACTGTTTGTTAGAGAGTAGGTTGTTTGTCTCTGAGTGGAGGATAATGGATTGGTTAATAATTGATTCCATGACTTTACAGGTGACTCAGCATAAGGAGATTGGTCTGTAATTTTCAACTAGGCTGGGGTCTCCCTTTTTGAAAATGGGGATGACCATGGCTTCTGACCATAGGTTTGGCAAGGAGCTGGTCCTGAAAGATTTTTCAAAGATTATGCTTAGAAGTTTGGCTATGGCAGTGGATAGCTCTTTTAAGAAATAGGCATATATTCCATCCGGTCCAATAGATAGGTTTCAGATTGCATAGTGCTTTTTCAACATTGTCTTCTGTAAAACTGATATTTATTAGATCATTGTAGTTATCTGTGGTTCGACTAGGAAATACTGGGCATGATCCATTGCTGTTTACAAATACTGAGCCAAAGAATGTGTTAAAGAGGTTTGATTTAATGGTCTTTACCATTAGGTCCTTTCAGGGGTGGGATGGGCCTTGAGTCTTTTAGTTTGTTGTTTACAAAATTGTAGAAAACACAGGTGCATAGAAGGTTTTCCTCTTGTTTAATGTGATAATTGGTGCATTCAGTCTTTATTTGGTGGCATAAATTTTTGTATCGGCTTTTGAAGTTGGCAAAGTGACCAGATTTGTTTTTCCGCCAAAGTGATCTCTTTTTGGATTGAAGCTTCCTTATTGTTATGGGTAATATGTTTTTCCTGGTTTTTGGAGTTGTTATTGGTATATATAGTTTGATGACTCTTTTGACTTCAAGTAAAAATACGTTGTAATGGTCTTCAACAGTATTGCATCCAGTGAATAGAAATTAACAATTAAGGGATGAGAGATCATTGTCTATAAGATCATAGTTGCCTTTTTTGAAGTTATAATTGGGGATTACATCATTGTGGTAATTTTTGTGTGGATGTATGTTGAAATAAAAGTCAATCATGTTGTGGTCACTGTTGGAAAAGGGTTCAATAATTTGTATTACATAAATTGAATTCAAACTATTGCAGAAGATGAGATCGAGGCAGTTGTTAAGTCTAGTATTGTTAGTTACTAGTTGTTCCAGTCCCAGATTTGTTATAGCATTGTAGAAGGTTGCATGTATGGGTTCAGTGTTGCATTCATTTAGGGTCCAGTTAATATGAGGTAGATTGAAGTCACTAAGAAAGATAAAAGTATGTGGGCAGGATGTTGACCATGTTAACAGTGAATTTAGCTTGTTTACATGTTTGATGTCATAATCAAGGGCTCTGTAACATAGTAAGAATTGAAATGTGATATTTAAGGACAGTTCACAGGCCATGGTTTCAGGAAGAGCAAGCTCCTGGGTAACTTGGATGTTTTTTAGATGTAAGGACTTTTTATAGAAGATAGCAACACCACCTCCTCTACGGATTTCACGATCTGATCGGTAAACATGATAATCTCTTATTGAGGTAATGGAGTCAGGGAGAGATGTATTGGTCCATGTTTCACAGACAAATATGGTGTCGAATTTAGCCGTATTTAGTAAGAGGAGAAATTCAAGTAGTTTATTCACAGTTGTTTGACTCTGTCTAAGATAGGAAGGGAGGAAGGAAGGAAGGAAGGAAGGACAGACTTTAATTAGCTTAGCAAAACAATTATTGTTTTGGCTTCCCTTAATCAAATCACACGTCACTGGATGATATATGTTTCAGGTTGGACTCATTCACCATTGATGAATTGCAACATATAGTGTGACTATCACTGAGATATCTTTATAAGTCACCTCCAGTCCTGATTACACAAATATATTTCTCCTCTATACACTCCTTGGTATATGGCAGTTCCTTCAATAAATGACAACATTGCCCATTCTGTATGCTATTTTAGCTCCAACAGCTCAATTGTAATGTCAGCCATGAGATAAACTGCTTGGTCCAGGCATCTGTGCAGTTTCAAAACTGCTCTGGTCACGTTAAAGTTCCCATCAGTTTCAGACAAACCTTTTAAAGGAAAGTATGAAGCCCCAAATATCACCCTCAGTACTTAGAAATATAAGGCCTAAATTTACACATGGCAGTCCAGCAAGGAAAATATGAATGGATTACCTTGATAATTCCATAGCTGGACTGAGAACTGCAAACATTGACAGAATATGTATTGAAATGCTTTGATGAATCCCACAAAGAAATCTACAACTGCCCAGAAAGTCATAGATACTTACTCATGTAGTCTCTGTATACTCATGTTTGAGCATGAAACTTCTGGTACAAATATCATGCTAAATTGATGAATCTACAAACTTTTCCTATGTCCTCTTTTGGTGCAGCAAGTAATATAGGAGGTTTGACTATTAAATTCTCTACTGTGACTCCCTTAGTAACTGAGTATCTATCTATCTATCTATCTATCTATCTATCTATCTATCTATCTATCTATCTATCTATCTATCTATCTATCTACCACATTTTTGGTTAATGGTGATTATTTTTATTTGTCTATCTATCTATTATCTGTTTCAGACAGATTGTTTTTATGTATTTACAACTTTCTGTGAAGTTGAATTGACACAATTCTCATTCACAACCCCAGAAATTTTACTTTGCATGTTATCATCATCTTTTAATGACTCCATAATCCCTTGTGGGGTGAAGTCTGGGCAACTGAATGGAGCCGAGTGTTTACTGGCCAGATGCCCTTCCTATCGCCAAGTTATAGGCAGCAGAGATATTCTTATCATGCCCAGAGAGAGAAATATTTGCCTCTACCTAAGATTGAACTCACAGTCTCCTGATTGTGAGAAGAGAACTTTGCCTCTAGGCCACTGCACCACTCTCACTTTGCATGTAATGCCATTTGCAAATACGATTCATAGTCGTAGATTTTCAATATTTTTAAATATTTTAAAGTATAATCTCAATGCCAAAATAACATTTCAATATTAAATAAACCTGTTTGGAGATTTAGGTGGAAAATTCAGAATGGCTGCAACCCAAATCTGCCTTTCAGTATGAACAGAAAACTACATTGTAGAATTCATGTAAATGCCTCTAAATATTTCCCCACCCTCAATTAGTAAAAAGAGAATATTATCATGGACAGGGATACAACATTATAAAGATTTAATTGAAATAATGTCAATATACAACATTATAAAGATTTAATTGAAATAATGTTGAAATATACAACATTATAAAGATTTAATTGAAATAATGTCTTCCTCCCATCACAACAAAGGGAAATAATTTAAAATATAAACTTGGAAGCTTATGATTTAGGGGCCCAAACTAAGTGGATATAAAAAGGACCACTGGTAGAATGGGATGTGGGATTTCATATACATTTCTGACTGTAATGCAGAGATTACCATGGTGGTATCTGAGCTGGCATTTTTTTAAAACGTAACTAAGGTACAATTGTTAGGATATGTATAGAATAATAGATGCTCATTTTATTATTTTTACAATAAAATATATTTCCTTTAGCAATCTGGCCCTTATTCTCAAGTGAATGTTTTAACAGAAAACAGGAGAAGCAAATTTCATTTTATTCCTGAAATCATGATAGAATTATAAATAGTGGTGAATTTAGACTGTAAAATTTTACACCTTAAAGAATTTCCTTTCTTTGTTATAGAGAAGAATAAAGAAATTATTTATGGGTTTGTTTTGCTTTGCTTTGTTTTACTTTTCAATCTAGTTTGGAGACCTGCGATATAATCTCCCATCCTGTTAACTATGTCTAATTCTGTTTAGATTTTTAAAATTAATCATATTATCAAAACAGAATCAAATATGGTTGATACTTGGGACAAAGAGGAAATCCCAAGTTTGTAAGATTGACTGGACACTCTTTATGTGAAAAACATCTTGAAAGAAGGCAGTAGAAAACTGCTTCTGTATAAATGTGTTCAAGGAAATGACATGGATAGGTTCATTTAATCCTGAGAAATGAAGTTGATTAGGGTACATTAAATTACCTTTAACACAAGAGCAATTGAAAAGCTTGAAGTGATTATGGGGGTGGTAGAAGATAAGAAATTAGGATTACCATATCTGGACTTCAAATATTCAGACAACTAAAGATGATCACAGAGCTTGAGTTTCTATATTATTTAGTGATAACCAAGGTCAAAACATTTTTTAAAAGGATGAGGTGCTGATTGCATAGTTCTGCCAGCCATCTTGACTTTTCAAATCTGATACTAACACTAAGAAATGCTAGCTGAGGAATTTACAGTTGAAATCATATACCCAGATATTCTTTCTGTGGGCATTACTCTGTAAAAGCTCAAACAGTAAACAGGTGAGCTGGCCAGGACTGTGGGAAGACTCAATTGACCAGTTTCCTAAACAAAACAGCAGTGGCAGGATGATGAACTGTAGAAGATGTGCATGCTTTCTATAACCTGAAGCCAGCTTCTTTTTTGGCTGTAGCATTACCAAAAGCTGAGCAAATTATTGTCTGTTTTATAGTATTAAATGATTTGGGGTCATATTTGGTAACAATAATAGGATCTGAACCATCTAGAAGATAGTTTGACTGAAAATCTTCCATATATATCTTTAAAGTACATAAATAAAAATTATTAATCAGAACGTCATGGTGAGAACTTTTGGTTTATGGATTCTTCATTGCTCTGAGATATTAAATAGTATTATAATGATTTTCTCCCTTTTGAAAAATATGGAATATATTGAAGACCAAAACATGTATGTAGACAACATAGGGGCTTTTTTGTTATCCCACCAGGGAGAGAGTCAATTATAATTCTCTTCTTGGCTTCATATCTATAATTCTGGGGATTCACCTGCTACAGGGAAGATGTTGAATTGCTTGTTTGTTTGTATTTTGGAGCAGTGCTAGACTCCTCATTATTAAAAAGCCTGCATTTGTTTCAGCTCCCACCCACCCCCCCTCCTTCATTTTCCCTGTGGCACATGCATTAGGCAAGGCTAAGTGGATAATGGGTTAGAACAATCATAAGGATAATGGTGGGTTACAGAAACAATTATGTAAGGAATAACACATGACAGGTGATCTAATCAGAAATATAGAGGCCAGTTGCTGTCTCCCCAGGAAAATGATGAGCCGCCAGGGTAAAGGGCCAATGCATTTTACCAGACACACCTTATGTGTTGTTTGTGTTAACACTTCCGCCTTTTAATCCATCAAACCAGACTGTTTATTATTACCACTGTTGGTGTTTATGTATAAATCTCTCTCTTAAGGGCAGCATAGAAGTTTTTCTAACTTGGCATCCATGTCCCAACAGTGGCCAATTGAGTTCTTATGCCGAAACAGAACAATGGGGCAATGTCATCTTCCCTGCTTGCTCCCCAGCAGCTAAAATTGAGACCTCCCTACTGCTTTGATTTGCAGGCAACAGATAGTCATGAGGACTAATGTTAATTGCTTGAAATATATGTATGGCTGGAGCAGGTGGCAGGTTATGATAGGCCAATAATCCTATTAGATAAGCAAGATATTCCTGGCTTTAAATGGTGGGCATGACCAAGTAATCAAAGCCCATCCTCTTTTAGATATGCATTTGCATGTTAAATGGGTAGAGCTTCACTCATGCAGCCATGCTGCCACACAATGATTTGAAGCTAGTGACCATTCCTGTAACTATTCCTGGTTGCTCTCAGATCAATGCAGCCTTGAAGAAAAATTCAACCTCCAGCATTAAGGAGTTTTGGTACATCACATTCAAACTAGGGGATGAGTTTCGCCATAAATGATAAAATCCCAAAACTTTGGAGCTGGAAAAGGCCATTTAAGCCATGGTGTCAAAAGCTCTTCTCAGTGTGAAAGCCCATTTTAAAGCATCATTGACAGATGGCAGTACTATAACATCTAGTAACATATCTAACAAAGGGAGTTCATCATCTGCTTTAATAATGGATTCTACTGTAAACTGCTCTCTAAGTAAGTTAGGATCACTCTTTTGTATCCTATATTTAGGATAATAAAGAACAGGTCTTAACTTTCTTTTGAATGATCCCTTTTAACACTTGATAAGCACCACTGAAGCTCTCCTAAATTATCTTTTCTCAAGACTAAACATATGCAGTTCCCTCAATCTCTTTGTAAAATGTCATTTCTGGTACCTTGATCATCTTTATTTCTTCTTTCTGGAGCAATTTACCGAATCTTCCCTGAAATGTGATGTCTGGAATTTGAGACCATCTCCAAGAGTCTGAGCAAGACAGAATAGTGTGGAACTATTGTTTCCTGTGATTCAGATTTCTGTTGGGGGAGGAATAACTTAAAATGGCATTTATCATTTTTTCAGCCAAGTCATATGGATAAGTCATATCTAATCAACTTTCAAAATCCTTTTCACAAATATTGCTTGTGTAGTACTTGGATAGAAACTCCATCCTCTCTATATGTGTGTATTTAATTTCTTTCTCTTAAATGAACAACTTTGCTCTTGTTTGTACTACATTTTGTTCCCTTATGTGCAATGTACTTCTCTTACATTTTGTTTCTGATTCTATATAGCATTTACTATTCCATTTAGTTTTGTGTCTTGTGCATATTTGATAAGCACCCATCTATCTCTTCACCCAAATTATTAAGTGAAAATGTTCATGATTACAAAGGACAGGAGCAAAGCCTATGCTATATCTTTTGGTTACAAATAATCCATGAACAGTTTTTTTAGGACAGCTTTCAAGCCAACTGTGAATCTACTAGACATGCCACTGAGCCCATGCTTAGCCAGTTGGCCTGATATAGATGGCCAAAAAAAGAGAAAAATGTCGTACTAACTAGTGTTGCCAAAGACCAGTCCATTAATGCTTCCCAACCATATTGGGCAGTAACTTAAAATTAATGGACATTTGTGGAATAATTAATAAGGCATTCAGGCTGTTGAATTTGGACCATTACATTGTAAAAAATAATTCTGAACAGAATCCTTCAATTGATTTGATGGTTTATTTGATTTGACTTATAACTGTTCTTTGTTATAAAAGTTGTTGGTGCTCCACCACTGGAGCCTTTCAAGAAGAGACAGGGCAGCCACTTGTCAGAAATGGAGGTTGGACTAGATGACAAGGTCCCTTCCAACTCTGTTATTCTGCATCTGTATCTGTCTTTCTAACCTAGGATTCTTCTGGTGATAAAGAATATAGAAACATAAAAAAATCATTTTTTTAAAAAATGACTTAAATAATAAAGTGATACTCCACTAAAATAAACAACCTGGATGAAGAGGAAGATCTTTCTTGGAGACAAAAAATGGAAAAACTAAGCACCAGTCCCAAGGGAATTTGGGGAAAACAGAAGGGATCCTGTTCTGTGGCTTTTACAAGCAGGCATTTATAAGAAACCAGAACATCTTTTGATAGGGGTGTTCTTACTGATCCTAATGCCTGGATAGACTCATATTGAGAAAAACCTCAACTTGGATTGCCATTGTAACTTCAAAGAGTTTCTAAATAAGTGATATGAGCACAACCTGCAAAGCAGTGTTAAAAATAGAGATAAATGCAGGAGACTGAGTGTGAAGTAGGTTCTTTCTTTAACAAAACACACAAGATAATGTCAATTAAATCAGAAGGACAGAACTTGAAAAGGCTGTGACATAGGTTTTGTGGTGAGAGCTTTTGCAGATAGAAACCAAGATGCATTCTGGAGCAATAATAATTGTTCACAGTAGGATGAAGGGCTATCAGGTGGGCAGTTACCATTCCTGCCACTTCTGAGAACAAAGCTAGCAAGCAGCTTATTAAAAACGGCCTGATGGAATCAGTAGCCCAGTCTGTGAATGCCACCCAAGAACAATTCTGTTTTAATAACTTTTACTTTGTATTTCATTGAAATTGAGTCATCAAAGCCTTCCAGCTCCTGCAAGACAGATTTTAGCCGGAGAGCTTGGAGTAATTATCCTACTGGATGTTAGCCTGTGTAGCTATTTCAACCTCGTTCATCATTTCAAACAGCTACATACTCTGCCTGCTAATTTCATCAGATGGATTAGCCTCTCTTAGTTGTCTATCTTTTTTTTTTAATTTCTGGGGGGTGAAATATTGCCTTCTTCCCATTTTAATAAGCTGAGCAGGCATGCACCACTGCACCGCTTCTGCCTCCTATTTCTTTCAGCTCAGGGAATGATCTACTGGGGGAAGATGCAAAAGTAAATGTGAAGGTGAAAAACTTGACCACTTTTACCTGCCGGCTCAAACCAGCTGCTTTCAAGCTGTCTCCAAGACAGAACGAAACCCAAACAAACACACAAACAAAAAAGCTTTTTTCCTCCTAACTCACACCCCATCGTCTTATGAGTTCACAAGGTATTGAGGATTGTTCTCTTTTGTCATATATTTGCTCCTTTTGTGCCTAATGTTGAACAAATAATTCCTCAGAGATTCAAGAAAAGAACTCATCATAGCAACATGATTAACAGTGTAGTCCTATATGTGTCTATTCTGACATAAGTCCCACTAAGTTTAATAGAGCTCCTTCTGAGGAAGTGCCAACTATCTCATGAAGCAAAATGAATTCTTTGCCTCAGGAAGTGAGATAAGAAGGCTGATATCCTGGGCCAGTATCTCTGCTCACCCTCTCCTTTCCACCCCTAAAGAATGAAAACTATAAAGTAGCTGATCACGAAGACTTCCCATTCTAATGGACCTTGTTGGAGTACTATTAGACAATAGAACAATCTCCTAAGGAAGAGGAGTCATGAAGGGGCAGAATGCTTCCCCTGTCCCCATGACAATGGCAGAAAGAATTCAAATTCCTATGGTTTCCAAAATTGCCTGGTTTTGTACAGATTGCAGACTCAGTTCTCTGCCTTTCTTTTAATTATGGCTCCTACTTTGTTCTCTTCATACTCCATACCAGTTCCATTAACTCTCACCTGTCCAAATCTCCAATAGAAATTTGTGTATAATATAAGGGTGCAAAGAAAAGCATACCATTCTTAGCTGTTCGTACTTATATCTCTATGTAACATTTCTGTACTATTTTGAGATTCACCAAGCAACAAGAACATTAGAGAGTGCTTTAAATAGGAAGAACAGTAAATTAGAGGCTTTAAATAAACAAGTTTTTTCCATTTCTTCATAGGTTGTGATCATTATGAATTCTGATTTGTGTGCCAGGAACTGTACTCCACCCCACAAAAAAACAACAACAGAACCAGATGAGAATAAAATTAAAATTAATTAAATTAATTAACCACATCCTCATAATTGGCACAGTGGCTTGTGTGCTAATTGCCACAAGATACTGTGAACATATTACATCTGTGCCACAGGCCCTATATTTGGTTACTTGTGAATTCCTAGGTGCAATTTAAAGCTTTGGTTTTAAGTAATAAATTTCTATATGGCTGAGCATTAAGATATCTCCATGTAGAGATGACCAGGCTGAAGGAGGAAGGGGTCAAGAGCATCATAAGTTTGGAATCTCATTGCACCCACAAGAAATTTAAGTCTAGCTCTTCTTGAATTCCACTGATACTTATCTAATGCCAGTTTGCCTTGACCATTAGTAGTTCAGATTCTTGTAGAGAAATAGCATGGAATAAACTTGTACTCATTTGAACAACCTAGTTCCTGCTTTATTTCATCTGACACTCTAGGATTTTCTGCTTTACCTAGAAATGTCTAATATGAACATCATGAGACTCATTATCCCTCAGTACATTGAAAACTGGGGCCAGAAGCAGGTATTTTTCTCTTATAGCTTCTACATTTAAGACACAACCTTTTCCTGAATGTGACACATTCCATTGCTCTGCTGACCTTCCAGAACAACTCTCCCAGGGGTGTTTTTTAATTAGTTTGGCAATGCCATAGGAAAGTTGTATGCTTTTTCTATGTTTCTTTGTGTTTGCTTTTATTGATTTGTGTTATTGAAATCATGGTTTCTATTTAGCATGGATATTTTATATGTGGTACACTGCTAAGAATCGTAATATTGTGGTAGTATACACACCTCATTTATAATGTCCATTTTGGTTCCAATAAAAATTACCATTCCGAGTTCATTTTTGGTGCACTGAGATCTCCAAGGCTTTGGGGAAAATGCATAGAGTCCTGGGTCAGAAGTTGTACTGTCCTCTGCTAGCAAAAAGCCTTAGAGAAGATTGACTTTGTCAGAGAATTATTTTAGAAGCACCCTTTGGAGTTCATTCATAGTTCAACAGAAATAGCACTTTGTTCATTTGGCTGAAATGTATAACTTAGTGAAGAAGTAAATGATGCTCATTAAAAAGTTATTTTTATTTGTGGGAATGGATGTTGTCTGAGAATTAATGCACTAAAATCCCAATCGTGTTAGTTGCAAGACTATAACTTGGTTCAAGAAGAAAGAAATCCAAAATTAAGAGCTAATGCTTGCTAGAAAGAGATCCTTCAGTTATATTTAAATTATATAAATAGTTAGACAAGATCCATATCATCTGAAGATGACCTTGATCTTAGGACTCCTTGATATTTTTGGTGTTCTTTTCATTTTTGCAGATCTATAACATTAACTATGGTTCACCACCAATATGAAGATCATCAGTATGAAGTCAAATGGATTAATAGGACAGCAATACTGTATCAAAGGAGTTTCTAACTATTTTATTTGTGAATTTCAGCTGTAGCTTTTAGTATAATCTTCTGCTCTTGGTGGAACTAAGATGACTCCCATTAAAGAGAAAGCATAACATTATGACATAGAAACATTATGAAAGTATCAGTTTCAAATGCTGAATGGACCTAACATTTAGGCTGATAGATGGGCCTTTGTCGATGGGCCTTTGGTGTAATATCTTGCTTCTAATATTCATAGAACAAAACCCAATGTAATTCAATGGTAAAAGGGCAATGCCATGAGAAATAGAATATATGAACTGATTCCACCATGGAAAAATGAACAGTAACTATCACTGGACAGATTGTCTACCACTGGACAGAAGTCTGTCATACTGTGAGAGGGATCTTGATCTTGGAGTCCTAGTGGACAATTATTTAAATATGAGCCAGCAGCATAGAAAGCCAACACTAGGCTGCAAAACAGAGGGATAGAATCAAGATCACGTGAAGTGTTAATACCAGTTTATAATGTCTTGGTAAGGCCACACTTGGAATACTGCATCCAGTTTTGGTCGCCACGATGTAAAAAAGATGTTGAGATTCTAGAAAGAGTGTGGAGAAGAGCAACAAAAATGATTAGCGGACTGGAGGCTAAAACATATAAAGAATAGTTGCTGGAACTGGGATACTGGGTATGTTTGGTCTGATGAAAATAAGGACTAGGTGTGACATGATAGCAATGTTCCAATATCTCAGGGGCTGCCACAAAGAAGAGGGAGTCAAGCTATTTTCCAAAGCACCTGAGGCTAGGACAAGAAGCAATGAATGGAAGCTAATCAAGGAGAGAAACAACTTAGACCTAAAAAGAAATTTCCTGACAGAACAATTAATCAGTGGAACAACTTGCCTCCAGAGACTGTGAATGCTCCAACACTGGAAGTTTTTAAGAAGAGATTGGATAACCATTTGTTTGAAGTGATATAGGGTTTCCTGCCTGAGCAGGGGGTTGGGCTAGAAGACCTCAACTCTGTTATTCTAAATATGAACTGGCTCAATGCAGTGTATAAAAATGAAATATTTCTGTACTGAAATGGCATACTACTTTCTTTCTTACTTAGTACATTCTTCTTATAAATGTACATGTTTTCTGCCCAACTGATTAGTCTAGAAATACCTTTTTTCTGATAGAACACAAACCCCAAAATACACTATATATGAGGATTTGGACCAGCTATAACAGTAGGTACACCTTGTATACTCTCTTCTGGTTTGGAAAAGATAGTATTGAATATGAGATTTTCTATCTGCTATATAAGGGTTCCTACATTCTTTATATCTTGAGTTAGACAATCAGTCTGTATTTAGATTTATATGTCACTCCGGGTCCTGAATTAACTTCTACAGTAGGTCCTGCCAACGTACATTAGTTTTGTACTTTTGCTTCATTGAACAATTGTATTTACATGAAGACAATTGAGTGTAGAAGGAGTATTTGAAGAAATAGAATACGTTTTCAAAAGAAGTTTGTAGTACACCAGTAAGATGGCTAGAGTTAATATAATATAGAAGCTTTCAATCAGAATTATAATATGTCTTTTAAATGCAAATAAAGAAAAATGATGGGCATTCATGTGATTGACAGCCTCTTCAAATAGAAGTTACTATGATTAAGCAATAACGTATGAGCAAGTATGCATTATGACAAATTGGAAGTCTGGCTGATTAGATTGAGCATATAAACTGTCAGTATAATTATCACATTTTAATAATTTTTCTCCATTTTTTAAAATAACAGCATTGTCTTCAGCCTCATTTAGTGCTTATTAGATTGATATTCTAAGAGGAACCATACAACATAAAATATGTCCTTTAATAGGATGAACTTTATATAAGACTTCAGGTATGTCTATAAACATTTATAATGATGGCTGTTGTGGCTTCCCATCCTTCCTCATCTCCTGTCTTATTTAATGTCATGTGGGTGTTTCTTTGATCATGATGAAATATGTTTAATTGAACATGCCCTAGCAAAGTGCCGTGCTGAACTATGATGAATTACAACACATAAAATGTTTTTGCATTAAACCAATAAGGATCTCTTTACCTTTGGCCCTTGTTTAGAGAGAAATTTCAGGTTCAGAAGTTGGGAATTAGTCAAAGCTAATGTGAAGCCCTACACAAGAGAGCTTTGGTAGTGTAGATGTTCTCCTCATACAAAAAAACTAAATAAGTTTTTTAAAAATGTTTTAAAGCTTTTATCTCCATCCTTATTTCTAAGAAAAAAATTACAATAAGAATAAGAGGTTATTCAACTATTTGTCTCTATTGAAATTGTCTTCTGGAACAAATAGACACTTTGGGTAAAGGCAGAAATAATTGGAACTTTGAGTGTGTGTGTGTGTATGTGTGTGTGTGTGTTTATGTCTGTCTATGTCTGTGTGTCTGTATGTGTGTGTGCCATCAAATTAGTGTTGACTTCTGGCAACTGCCTGGACCAGTGGACAATCCCTGCAGTTTTCTTGACAAAATTTCAGAAGTTGTTTGCCTTGCCTGCTTCCTATGGCTAAAAGAAACTGACTGGCTCAAGGTTACTTATGGAATAACATTTATGTTGCAATTTCTAGTTCCATGACATTGAATGCTATGTTAAATGATCATCATCATCATCATTTAATGACCCCATAATCCCTTGAGGGATGGGGGTCTGGCAACTGAATAGAGATAGTTTTAACGGCCAGATGACCCTCCTGTCACCAATGATATGTTAAATGATATCTAGATGATTAACTGAAGTAGCATGTAACATGTAGAATCTACAATCTAGTAGATTCTAGACTGTAATGAGCAAATAAAATGCATGAAAGTTGTTTGAAGAGTTTGGGTAGCCATTAGCAGAAATCCTCTTGTGCCACAGAGTAGCAAGGCAGATGGAAGAATATGATTTGTCAAATTATTTCTACCCAAAGAGTAGCAGAGAAGAGAAAAGAAGTTTATTAAAGAAGAAGGGAAGAGAGACAGGAGAATGTGGGAAAAAGAAAAACAGCAGAATTGTGGACACACCTTACTAGTTAAATAAAACTCCTGTAATAAACCAAGTTTTTCAAAGGGAACACTTGTTTACAAGGAGAAAGCCTCAGAAATTAAAGTAGCTTAATTTTGCCAGAATTGGACCACTAATAAAGGAAAATTAAGTCCTGAGTATTAATTATAATTCCAAGATACAGCTTCAGGTCAAAATTGCAACAAAATAGTTTAAAGTTATGAGGGGTGTGTGCAATTATGCTCCATAACTTTTTGCAAAATGTGATATAGCTATGAGAATGATGCCACATCCATCATTATAGATTTATCTTTTTATTTATACCAATAACATAACTTTCCATTCATTTTTGGTTTTTCATGCAACATTTTCATGCTTTTTGCATGAAAAATTGACAAACTCTAACATCAGATAATTACAAATTCCATCGTTATTCATTATCTAAACTGCACTTTTTGGTTTTTCTCTTGTAAATTGCAGTAGGATCGTCCCTGGGAAGATTCCAGCAGTAATTGACAAGCATGGACAGACTCCATTTCCCTTGGTATCTTTTCTCCATGCCTGCAATATCCTGGTGGAATCTCTCCCCATGCTCATCATTCACTGCCCCACAGTTCTAAGGGGAATAGTCTAAATGCAAGTGTAAGAACTGAATTTTCACTGAAATATTTACACCAAGTGCTTTATAGCAGGTGTGTCCAACCTTGGCAACTTTAAGCCTGGCGGACTTCAACTCTGGGAGTTGAAGTCCGCCAGGCTTAAAGTAGCCAAGGTTGGAGACCCCTGCTTTATAGGACCTAAGTAAATTGTCCACATGTTTTTCATAGCCATCTGCCTTGCTGTTCTCAAAGTGATGATAAATTTATACACTTCCATGTGCTACAATTTTCATTATTCTACCATACTTTGTTGAGCACTTACAAGACATCATGATCATTAGATACTTCCCTGCCTTGTAGGTAAATGTATTCATCTGTGTTTAAATCTTTATTGTGAAATATCTTGAAAACTTTAGCCAACCAGCATCTTTATCACCTGTTTTCTAATTCATCTAATCAAAATATGTAAAATTAAAACATTTTATCTCGGAGGTCGATAATTTCCAAAAATTTGTAGACCGGTGGAGTTAATGGTTAAAATTCTTAACATTTTGTTAAATTATCTTTCAGTTTATGAAGAACTTGGGCTATTGAGCTTGGATTGTGGAAAAAAAAATGTGATAATGTACTATCCAAAGACTGCTTCCCTCTCAGATTATAAATACTTGAATATTGAAATTTCTCAACTCTCAGCCTTTGAATTAACTTTGTACCAATGGAGAAGCAAGATCAAATAATATCATTCTAGATAGTCTAGGTTCAATTTGTAGTTTAAGATTTGAATCGGAACAAAAAAAGAATGAATGGCAGTTGCATTTTTGTTCAACCAGCAGAAGGCAAGATTATATGTTATAAGATTATAAACTGACAGCAAACAGGGCTTACTAGCCCTGATGATGTTACCTAGTTAGGGTAATGAAATGTCTGCAAGAAAACAAGCAAGCTCAGAGAGCACCAAAGACCTGTCTGGTTATATGTTTATCTAAAATGCTAAAAATGTAGAGCACCGGAAGAAGGGCAATAAAACCTATTATTTTAATACTAGAGAGTTCGTCTCTGCATTTTGTACTCACCAAAATTACTTTCAAAACTTTAATAAAAAGAAAACAAACACCACAAAACCTTCTTAAATTGTTTTGTACACATTTCAACTTTCTCGAACATTAATTCTACAAACTTTCTTTTAAGATTGTTTATTGAGGTTGTCTGCTGAAATTAATGTCTATTTTAACCAGTGTTGAGAGAAAATCTGTTCAGATTTGAGTCTAGGTTTGAGGAAGCCTTCAGCAAAGTGCTCTGTGATGAGTTCTCTCCTGTGTCTCTGACTCCTTCCAGGCATATCTGGTGATGGTGGTGGCAAATTGCAGCTCACCAAGAAGGCATATGTTGTGTGGAACTGCCACTCTTACTTTTTGTAAAGTCTACTGATTCAGTAGAGCACCAGAAAAAAAGCAAAAGTAAAGTAAACCCTCTTTTAAAGGAAAGTAGAACAGATACCAGACTTTCTAGGCAAGTGTATGTGTTGATATTTGGCTACTATAACTGAACTGAGAGACTGAAATCAAGCAGCAATTTGGCAATGATGCCAAACTGCCTGTAGCTTCCCAAGCCCACACCTCAATATGAATAAGATTTTGGCATTTTTGAATTAGATTTTTGTGAGGTTTTAAATTACTCATACCGGATTTGTGAAAGTTCAGATTTTTTAAAATAAGTGGGATAGTGCCATGCATTTAAAAAATGGTTATTGTTCTCTATATTAATCCATTAAATGAATATACTTCTATCATATGACTTTTTGGTTTCACATCATGCATTATCAAACTATGGGCAGTAAGAGGTCACCATTTTGATCAGAGATATCCAACTTTGACAACTTTAAGACTTGTAGACTTCAACTCCCAGAATTGCTAGCTGGGGAATTCTGGGAGGAAGTCTTAAAGGTGCCACCTTTGGGCATCCCAGTTTAGACAGAAGAGAGCTGAGGAAGCATGCCATGTCATTCTGAACACAAAGGTGTGTATGAAGATATATGTGAACAGTAACTTTCTCATAATCTATTAAAAGGTATTTCTGAACTTCATTCTTATTCTACTTCAGTAGAATTTTGCAAATCTCTGGGCTGTGTCCACCATATAGGGATTTACTTATTTTGGCAGATTAAAGTTTTCCAAATTAAATTGTTCGAATTCTATCTCCAAAACAGTGTCTCAGCTACCCATTCAATATTACTCCACTGATTTGCAACTGAAATAAAACACTGCAGTGACCTTTTTAATTTCCTGATTAAATTGATTTTTGTAGCCTTTGAAATTTAACACAATACTAAGAGTTTAATCATATTCACAGATATAAGAACCAGAATAAGGCACGTTTATATGCAATGTGAGGTATGATCCCTGCGATACCAGACTTTTCAGAGATTTTGCCATGAATATCGCCAAGGATATCCCCAAGAATATCCCCAAGTTTACTTAGAAAGAGTTCCCTGCTGTTCCATACATGTGCACATTTCAGCATGTTATAATCCACCAGAAGACAACTCCTCGTCCATTTTCTAAAACACCAGCTTGGGTTGAGCAGTTGATTTTCATGGAAAGCAGGCTCACTCTTTTGGAGCCGTTTGATAAGAAAAGTGTGTGGAAATACAGCACACTGACTTAAATATAAAATCTGAAATCCAGCAGCATCTGATCTTAGATAACAACCCAAGCAGAGGTCACTAGTGTACACAGACTTTATTTTTATTTAGTTATTTAGTTTGTCAAGCATATATGAGAAAACAAATATAAGTATGAACATAACATATAAATATATAAGTATAAACAGGTATAAGTATATACATAATAAATAAGTATGGAGTAGGACAGGGACGGTAGGCACACCGGTATGCTTATGCACACCCCCTTACAGACCTCTTAGGAATGGAGTGAGGTCCACAATAGACAGTTTAAGGTTAAAGGAGTGGGAGTTAGAGGATGTAACAACAGAGTCAGGTAGTGAATTCCAGGCATTGACCACTCTGTTGCTGAAGTCGTCTTTTCTGCAATCAAGTTTGGAGAGGTTTACTTTAAAAGGACGTACTTAAAAAGCGTAGCCAAGGGCTCCAGTAATCTCTACCAGGAAAACAAATTGAGGTTGCTCTTTCCCTTATTTGTTTGTTTGTTTGTTTCCCACCTTTATTATTTTTACATGCAGATTTTGCAGGGAGAGCAGAAACTCCTTGGAAATATGTATAAGAAAGAGGGAAGTAGGGACATATGGGAGGAAAGTGTGCAGTATCTATGACATTACTCTCCCCGCTGTGTTCTAACATGGGCAAGATCATTATTCTTTTATTAGAGTGGAATTAACTTAGAAGTTAAGGTTTAGAATCTATCAACTAGGTAGGTGATATCAAGGTTTGTTTCTACTTACATTGTGCATTATTTCATTTTTTTCTTTCCTGCTATGGTGCGCATTTTTATTATTAAGTTTTCATTTGATAAGAAGTACAAACTCTTACTCTCTATTTAGTCTTGTGATTTTTCTTGTATGGGTCTTAGTTATTCAATTTCTTTAAAAGATAAAATAGAGCCAAAAGTGAAATTCACACAAAAGCTTCTGAATTTGAAAGTCCCCTATGCAACTTTAGGAAAAGTTCAGAAACAATTATACAAGCCTGTAAAAAGATGCTTCTTTTGAAAGTGAGTATTTTGGACTTAGTCCTACAGATTTCAAAACAACTGCTTCAAAGGATTTGGATAGTCTTACAATAATGATCTCATTTTTCACATTTTCATTTGCCATGGCTCTGTTTCATTGCATTTTCTAATAATTTTCAAATTTAAAACTAAAATATTAAGTTTTTTTTAAGTTATTACTAAGTATTCCATAATTATATTACAATTCTAATGTAATGTAATCACTTGGAATGTTGTATTTTCAGTTTATTTTATTCAATGTAAATGTAAATTGGGATAGGTATCTTTAGAATGTCTCAAATTCCTTTCGGGCATTATGTCTAATTTTTTTCACTTCCCTATGTTTTAATTTTTTTACTTCAATGTATTCTTTGGCATTGAAAGAAATGGTAAACTTGTATTTCAAAGTCCATGTTGCATTAAAGTCTATTACTTTAATGGCAGGAACATTCATTTCCTTGACAAACTCTTTGAACAGTTGATATGATTCAAATGTCTATGTATATTAGTGTCTAAAGCAGCAACACTTAATACCAAGGGCGATTGATTTTTTTTTTCAGCTAAAAGAGACCTTTGGAAGGTTGAAAAACCATAGCTGATAAAGCAAATGATAATAGGAGCTTCCTTCCTTCCTTCTTCTTCTCTCTTCTGGCTATTTTCAAAGGCAGTTCTTAATGTTCATACATCTAATGAGATGAGGGTGGTGGATTAAAAATCCAGTGACTCTGAGCTCTTTCCTAGTGAAAATACAAAAAGAAAACATAGGTTATACATGCAATAAATAAAAATAGCAATTATAGAAACTAGGCAAAAAGAGCCCTTAATTCCGTGTGTGTGTGTGTGTGTGTGTGTGTGTGCGCGCGTGTGTTTATACATGTGTACTAGTAATTCTATTTTCATTCTTCCTCCCTTAGATGTCCTCTGGAAAAGGAAAGATATCATTTATAACAGCAACATTTTTTCCATTTACCCGAATACTTTCACTATTAAAGAGAGAAGGAAAGATGTCCGTGACAATGCCTATCTGGTAAGGATAGTAGAGAAAGAAATATATAAACGCAGGTTGTATGTGAGGCCAATTACCTTATTGATTAACAGTTGTAATAGGTTAAAACTTGTATTTTTTTAATACCTTCTGAAGAAAAAGACAGAATTGGTAAAAAAAAAAAATAGTGGAAAAGATGGGAACTAGCAACCAGGAAGAAAATCTGCGGAAGAATCTGGGAAGGAGGTGTCAGTGGGCAGAAAGCAATTTAACAAAACCCTTCATCATTTGAAATGTTACTGGGGTAGAGTTGTGGTGGTTTTGTATCGTTAAACATGATTTGCACTTCTTGTTGGCCATTCTGAGTTTTCAAAAGAAAAGGCAAGATACCTGTTTAACATAAATAGAACCTAGTGCTTAATCATCTATTTCTTAACAGGGATTTAATGCAATGTCTGAAAACATCAAATATATAATCTAGGAAAACAGAATAATTACCTTAATATGTATATTAAGTTTCTGCAATTGTTAATTTATGGTTAAGGGAGTTCACCTTCCATTCTACTATGTTTCTTTTCAAGATAATAAATAAAA
The DNA here is from genome assembly GCA_023653725.1 of Bungarus multicinctus. Taxonomy (NCBI): domain Eukaryota; kingdom Metazoa; phylum Chordata; class Lepidosauria; order Squamata; family Elapidae; genus Bungarus; species Bungarus multicinctus. Next base: position 49,726,781 of record CM042836.1, on the reverse strand, counting down.
TTCACTAGGTACAGATATTTTGGAAGAATGGCCCAGCAAGTTGCACCTTGGCTTCATTTGATAACTTGAGGAAGACATAGTTAAGCTAACCACAGTTTATTAAGTATAATATACCAGAGAAGCTTTATTAGCTAGGAAAAAAAAATTGTTACAAGTTCTTTGTTCAGGTCAATGTAATACTTTGTTGGAAGTAAATTCAAGAGAGGCCACACTGCTAACTTGCTAAGGATTCATGATCACTGAACCATGGGGTGACACATTTTCTAAGATAGGTACTGTGATAATCACATCGTAAATGATATAGTACTTATGTTTACCATTAAGTCATTTCCCCATGCCTATATCTTCATGACATGTTTTGATAGGCTGCAAACTATTAGAAAAATGTACTAGAGTTGCAATAACTTCTGAAAGGTGGAACACTCAGAAAGAGACCTTTAATAAACTGTATGTGGACATTCATTACAAAATTTACTGCAAGATACTTTATGTACTTCTATCTACCACACATAAAAAAACTGTATAGTAGTTCTAACAAAATGTGCGTGAAGTACTTGGTTTAATTCGGGCAGTGAGATGCCAACAGAAATATCAGTGTAAGAAACTTCAGTGTGCAAAGATTCTCCAGGTAAATGGCAAATAATTATTTGGATGAATGGCAGCTTACAATAAAGAATATATTTCTTTTGGATATATCATCTTGGATCAATAGGGTTTTTGACTAAGTTTGTCTTTGTTTACATTGTGTAGGATCCTGATTCAATGCTCTAAATGCAGTGAATGAAAAGTTAATTAATTAAAAAAATCCTTCTTCATATATTTTATAAACATTTGCATCGAAGCAGTAGTGGTATTCTACAGGTTCAGCACAGTTTGGGTGAACTGGTAGTAAAAAATGCTACCGTTCGGCCAAACCGGTAGCAAAAAAAATAGCTGCCAGTTTGGCTGAACCGGGATTTCTTTTTTTTTTTTCCTTCTGATGACCAGCTGTTCCAACAATCAACTGTGCCAGGATCCCCCTCACTGTCTTACTGCTTCGCCCGGGAGGTTTCCCTGAGGCCCAGGAGCCAAAAAGGGGTGCACGGGTGGGTGGGTGCTATGCGGGGGCTCTGCACTCCGTTTTTTGCCTCCTGGGCCACAGGGAACCATCCTGGGAGCAAAAATGGGTTCCCAGGAGGCTTCCCTGAGGCCCAGGAGACAAAAAAATTGAGTGCAGGGAGTGTGCTGCAAAAAGAAGAAGACCCTTGCCCATCCTTTCACATGACCACACCCACCTAGCCACTCCCACCTACCACACCCACAGAACCAGTAGTAAAAATATTTGTATCCCATCCCTGCATCGAAGGGTACAGCTCTAAGATTGCAGTTTTATCACTTTTAGCAGTCTTTTAAAAACTAAGTATACATATAGAGAAAGTCTTTTTTTCCCTCTGACATTAAAAAAACTCTGACCTTTTCCTTATTTTATTGTACAGCATCAAACTCTACATTTCTGAGACAATAAATACATGAAGATGGTGCATTATAGTATTTGGATTGCTCATTTTTTTGTTTTTTTTCAGCATTCATGAGTAGTGGTACAAATATAATTATTGGAATCACAATACAGAGATTATTAGTAGAAGAAGCTAAATAAAAACTAGAGACAACTAGTGAACACTAAAATACATCTAAATTTAAAATTAAAAACATAAAAGTGCATGTGATAAATAAATAAAAGGGATTTATGTAGTAAACCAGGAAAAAAGTAAGAAATAAAAATATATAATTGACCAATAGGTTTCAGTTAGTTTGCCTTTTCATTTCAAGCAATCCAAGCAGACATAATTAAAAATAAAATAAATAAATTACATACATGTATTATACATATGGCCTACTGTAGTCTTTTGTTTTACTATATAGTGTTTTACTATAACAAAAAAAAAACTCAGAAATAATAATTTTATGTTTTAAAACAGTCAACAGATGAACACTAATTGAAACAACCAGAATTAAAAGCCCTTTGAGAAATGTGTTTTAAGATCTCTTTAAATGTCTGTAAGATGTCAGTTCTCCCAATTAACTAGATAGGGGGCGCAGGGGTGGCCATAGAGCAGGATTGATCCCATGTTGCTGCCCCACAAGACCCCAATTAAAGTTGTGTGTCCTTGTGACATCTGGCAGTGCTTCAGCAACTCATATCCCTTCTTCCATGTTCAGTTTTCATTTGTCACATTAGGGCATTCTTTATTTGTATTTATTTACTGTAATTGCACCCCATTTTTCTTCTAGCAGCTCAAGGTTGTAGACATGCTTCTCCCCACATTTGGGGATAAGTAAGAGATGATATATGGTCCAAAGTCACTCAGCAACTAGGATAGGACGGAATAGAACAAGAGTATACAACTGTGCTTCAGTGAGCTTTCAGACAATGGCTACTAGGCAGGGCTTTTAAAGAGTTTGAGTAAACACTTTCCCGCTAATACTTTCTTCTCATTGAACCCTACTTTGATTAATTTTTTTCCCTACATAGACATGTGTGGACTGAAACACTGAAACAATAATATTTTAACACAGTGTTTCTCAACCCTGTCATCTTTAGGTGTGTGGACTTCACTACTCAGTATTCCCTAGCCAGCATGAAATTGTCTTTATTTTAATCTCCTTGTCCTGCATTCACTTTTAAAAGACAAAAAGATTGTTTCCACTTGTATGTGATAGGCTTTTATATATCTGCAGAAGATCATACTTCTCTCAGCCTTTTCATTTGCAGTTCTCTCTGTCTGTCTCTGTCTCTCTCTCTGTCTCTCTCTCTCCATCTCCATTTCCATTTCCATCTCACCAAAAGGCATCTTTTAATATTACTTGTAAGCCAGCATCTTCTCTCTCCCCTGTTTAAACCACATTGCCCAGAACTGAAAATGCAATGGATGCAATGTTTCTATTAATATAGTCCAAGCTTGCATCAGGTTTTCCAGCTGCTGCATCAGATTAATTGCAATATTCAGCTGCTTCCTTATATGCGCTGCCATGAAGCTAGATTTTCTTTCTCGTATAACTTACACATTTGATTTTTTTAACATTACATTTTTCACTGATTACCTTCACAACACTATTCAGTTCAATATTTGAGCTCATTGAGATAATTCTGAATGGAATTTTTTTTTACTGCATTATGTTATTGGCCAATCCTTCATATTACCTGCAAATTAAATAAACATTCCTTGAACTTTACCCTCTAAAGTCACATACAAAGATAATGAATACTATAAGACAATGATAGAACCCTGGAAAATCTTTTCCAGGTTTAGGGTTAGGAAATATGTTCAAAACACTTGTGTCTTGTCCCTTGATATACTGTAGTGATTGACAAGGCAAATGAAAGACAAAAAATGACTGGATCCCAACAACTTTATATGAAAGAGATAGGTTGATTGTAGCGTAAAAGAAATGCACAGAAGTAATGCAAGGCTTATATCCAACAATTAGGAGTCCTGGCAATTTGTTGATGCATAAATTCAAGTATTTGTTTAATTGGCTTATAAAATAAGCTTAGATAAGAACCTCTGCATACAGAAAACCTCACTGGAGTTTAGCTCCAAAACTTACTTTGAAATATTAATTATGTGAGAAGTTAATAGGTAGAGCTGCAAATCAATTCCAAGAAGGCTTGGGGATGTAACAGTCCTTTTTGACTTGAACCAAATAATATACTTGATTTTAAGAATAATCTAAGCTTAAGTTCAGGTTTTTGTGATTAGCATGAGAAAAAAATAGCCAGTTGTTTCTTTTTGTTTTGAGCAAAATTAATTTAAAAGTAAGTTTAAGCCAAGGAATAGTATTTTTTTAAAAAAATAGGTTGCTTTTAGTTTATTATTATTTAAAAAAAAACTGTTTGTGATTGAGAGAATAGAATTACAATAAATCACCTCTGCAATTGATATGGCTATATTTCTGAGCTGCAAAGATATAGATGACTATTACATGGTATCAGATGAGATATTGCCCCAGTGATCAATTGCATTCAGACAGGGTTTTGGCACTGGATTCTATACTACAAACATTTCTTAACATTCCATTAACAAGGTTCTACTTGTTTCTTTGTTTGTTTGCCACTAGTCAAAAACCTTTATCCCTGGCTTTTCCTACTATTTTTGAAAGAATAGAGAATGACATTTAGTTCGGCACATAAAGTATTTCAGATTTGAAAATGAAACCCATATGACAAAAGGATGATTACTATTGTAAAAATTTCAGAAACTCAGAAAAATGATGATGATAACAGAACTGTGATTTCTCACAAAACTTTGGTTTCTATGATAAGCTTTAAAATTCAGATTCTTTCTAGAATGATTGCCATTTTAATACCTTGCCACCAGATGTCAGACTTCTACTGCAAATTTTTGTTTTACCACTAGAACTTGATTAAGATGGACTTTAAAGTATTAACATGCCATACCAGCAAAGCCCCCCAAAACCTAGGCAATCACTAAATGTCACTCTAGTGACATAGAAAACTATGTTATCCTTTGCTAGCATTTGTGGTTGTCCGGTTGTAGTAGTCCTAATGTCACTTTAAGTGTTTCCATTTTTGAGACAATGTGCTTGTTATGTTATTGGTTGGAACAGTCCTTGATAACCATCATATTATTTCTATACGGGGTTACAGGTTTAGAAGATAATATCTGTTCTTCTTGCTTATTTTACTTCTGTTAGTGGCTGAAATTTTCTCTAGAAGCCTCCCAACTCTCAATCAGATAGCAATGTTAGATCTAATCATGACTCTAATAGTGGCGTCAACTTGTAAGATAATATAAAGAAAATCAAATATCTAATATGAGAAATAAAATGGAATAAATAAAATGCAAAGTCTAATTTATACATATATAAACTATGTATACCACGAAGGTCTCCAAATTTTAAAACATTCAATACACTTCAGGCATCAGCTTTTACTTTTTAAAAGGCAAGATATCGCAGTGCACCATCCAGTTTCTTGGGTAGAGATTGGTCATTATATAAATTTGATTAATAAATAAATAAATGGGGGTAATTTTGGAGAACCATTTTGTTTGAATCTAGTATTCCTGTAATTTATGCTGTAAAATGGAATAATACTATGTTTACTCTATGAAGATTGTGATTACTGATATTAAGTAATCAGGAGGCAAATAAAATTTAGGCTCTAAAATCGGAATAATTTCTATATTTTTCTTAAAAAGTTCATAAATAACTGCATTACAATTCATTTTAAACTATGACTATAAGCCTATAGAAAATCTTGTATTTTTTATATTTATATACAACCATTCTATTTTGAACCCACCCACTACAAATAGTCCTATAAAATTCTCTTCTTTTCTAAAGACGTAACATTTTGTATTTTAATATTTAAAAAGAAATGTGCAATATTGTGTGTTAGAATGACATGGAAATAACATATTTTAAAACCCCTTCCAATTAATAAAAGGGATTCCTCAAACAAAGGTATGTTAATATATTTGTATAAAACACCTTTTTGACAGAAAACCCAAGTCTATTAGAGTTACATACACATTCATTTTGTATACTATTCATAGGACACTTCTATAAGTACTTATGTTTGAATTTAAAAATTCTGATACATAATGCATAGATTCTAAGTAATAATTAAATTATACAGTATGATATTGTAAAATATTTTTGCTTTTTCAGCCATCTTCCTGGAGATAACTGACTGTACTTAGTATAGTGACAGAAAAGTTGCATACTAGCTTGGGAAAGAGAAATAAAATAAGACATATATTATAATCAGCATTGTAATCGGTATTTTTCCATTTTTGAACCAAATTAACATACCGGTGTTTATTGTTTTTTAATGTATTGTTTCATTGCAGTTTAGAATTGTATTCTCAGTTTTCATTTTCATGCCTGTGTCTGAAAAATTCAAGGAATGCCAATGAATAGATTAACTCAGAACCTTTACTTATGTAGAATCAGATTTGGGATTGGCTCAATTGAACTTGGAACTCAGAAGTTGTTGATTTTTCTTAGTTGAAAAAAGAATATTTTCTTGATATAAAAAGCAACTTTAAAAAATAAAGTTTATAGTGTTTTATTATAATTCCCATCATTTTGAAAAATACAGCATTAAGCTACTTCAATACCTTATTGTTTCTTTAGCTTCCTGTTTTTATTTCAAAAGGAATTTGCATATTTATCACAGATTTTTCAGCAGATAACATACTAGTTGTTGTTTTGCAAATGTTATGGTTAATCTGACCTTTTAAGGATTACAAATAGATTCCTTATTCCATGAATTAAAAGTTTTATTTCTCAATATATAACTAGGAATATGTTGAAAGATTTTACATTTGTGAAAGATTCATTGATCAATCCTGAGGTTAGTTTGCTTTTAGTGATTTATACAAGGGCTGTGATTAGAATAATTGATTTATCCAATATTTGAAAGCTTCTTGCAACATTAAAATTGGATAACAATTTTTATTGCTGGATTTAGATTTACTTCATAGATAGATAGATAGATAGATAGATAGATAGATAGATAGATAGATAGATAGATAGATAGATAGATAGATAGATAGAAAGGATTCTTTATTGGCCAAGTGTGATTGGACATGCAAAGAATTTGTCTTGGTGCAAATACTCTCAGTATACATAAAAGAAAAGATACATTCAGCAAGAGTCAAGAATCATAAGGTATAACACTTAATGATAGTCATAGGGTACAATAAGCAATCAAATCAAATCATACTAGGAAACAGTCAATATAAACCATAAGGATACAAGCGTCAAAGTTACAGTCATACAGTCACAAGTGGGAGGGGATGGGTGATAATGGAGTGATGACAAGATTAACAGTAATCAGTAAACAGTAACACTAATAGCAGTGCAGACTTTGTAATAGTTGAACAGGGTTGTGGGAATTATTTGTTTAGCAGAGTGATAGCTTTCGGGAAAAAACTGTTCTTGTGTCTAGTTGTTCTGGTGTGCAATGCTCTATAGTGTCGTTTTGAGGGAAGGAGTTGAAACAGTTTGTGTCCGGGATGTGAGGAGTCTGTAAATATTTTCACAGCCCTCTTTTTGACTCGTGCAGTATACAGGTCCTCGATTGAAGGCAGGTTGGTAGTAATTGTTTTTTCTGCAGTCCTAATTACTCTCTGAAGTCTGTGTCTGTCCTGTTGGGTTGCAGTACCAAACCAGACAGTTATAGAGATGCAGATGATAGAGTCAATGATTCCTCTGTAGAACTGTATCAGCAGCTCCTTGGGCAGTTTGAGCTTTCTGAGTTGGCGCAGAAAGAACATACTTTGTTGTGCTTTTTTGATGACGTTTTTGATGTTAGGTGTCCATTTTAGTCATATGATATAGTAGAACCTAGAGATTTGAATGTCTCTACTGTTGATAATGTGTTGTCTAGTATTGTAAGAGGTGGTAGTATGGGAGGGTTTCTTCTAAAACCTACCACCATTTCTATGGTTTTGAGTGTGTTCAGTTCCAGATAGTTCCGGTTACACCATGAGGCAAGTTGTACAACCCCCTCTCTGTATGCAGATTCGTCATTGTCTCGAATGAGACCAATCTGTTGTGTCATCAGCAAACTTCAGTATTTTAACAGATGGATCATTTAAGATGCAATTATTGGTATATAGGGAGAAGTGGAAGAAAGCACACAGCCTTGTGGGGCCCTGTGCTGATTGTACAGGTATCAGATGTGATTTCGCCTAGCTTCACCTACTGCTTCCTAAACAAAGTTCTAAGTAGGCTAAGAAAGCTAGTGCAAAGAGAGGATCTATTGAACAAAAGCACATGAAAACTCAGATACTATAAGGATTTATTCTTTAAAAGTTGGGAAAGCAACCTTTCATTGAAAAAAGGTGTAGGCTTTGTGTGCAGTATAAAAAAACTTAAATATGTAAATATTCCTGTGTATGTATACAATTGTTTACTTAATTTAATTTACTATCTACATTGATTCTTAATTAGATATCTTGTCATGCAGGCAAAAGGAAAAAAATGACACTTCTTCAAAATAATTCCTTAGACTGAGATGTAGCTTCTGTTTTCTTGAGTGCATTTCTCAAGTGTGTTTGAATAAAGGATCAGCTAAAGGTTGCTCCAGAAGAGGCGATGGTGTTTTCTTTTTTATGTCTTGCTTTTTGGATGCTACTAGGGAAAGAGCTCTCAATGATGCCATAATTATTGCACATAAAATCAAATGGTTATAACTTCTAATTTTAAAACATTGTAAAATATGAGACAGTTTTTTCCATTCTCCCATTTTTAAAAATTAAATTATTTATGGGTTGTTTCAGTGAGTTCAACAATTTGATGATTTTAGCAAAAAGCCAAGAGTATTTATAAGAATTTACTAAGAAGAAAAAAATAAGTATATAGCTCAATATTCTTTGAAACTTTTTAGAATCCAAGGCAGAATTTAAGAACTCTTTTGTTTTTTCTATTGTTTCCTATTCCATTTGATTAAAGGATTGCACTGACATTGCACTCATGGATGGATTATTATGTTCCTGCACATTTAGTTAAAGAAATGTGTACATAAATATTCTATTTTCACTGTACTTTCAATCGTTCCATGTTGTGTATCTCCCAGGCTTCAGTTATATCTCAAGACATCCATTCCCACTGGGTTTACCAAAATGATGTTACTGTCAACAGCAGGAGATAGCTTAGCTCATGAGAAATAATGAAGGTAGAGTTCTCCTAGAAAAAAATGAGATAAAGTATTTATTCAATTATTTTGGCAACAAAATTAGTTAAGAATTTTAAACCCATTTATGCCTTCTAGTTATTACAGCCTTATTTTCCTTATTTGAAAGTTCAATGGCTGACTACCTGGTTGCTACAGTTTATAAAATGTTACTTAAGATGAATCTGGAAGATGAATATGTCAAAGATTGTATGGTAAATGGGTGAAAAACTTCAGTTACAATATAATGACAAATGGGAGAATGTATGGACCAATGGTTTAAAACTTACTTTGAATTATCGATTGAAATATTTTTTTATAAAATGATGTATTGCTGGTATTTGACCCCAGACAGACTAGAGCAGGGGTTGCCAATCTTTTGGACCTCAAGGACAACCAAAATCATAATTTAAAATCCCACGGACCACTACTATGAATTTTGACTGACGGTGGCTTGCTGACATTTTTCCAGGGTCTCTGCAGAAAGCAGTAGAGACCCTGGGAAAATCCCCCAAAAAATCTGCAGAAAAATTCCCCAGCCCGTTTTCCTACCGATCAATTATTCTTTATTTGAGATCTCAGGATACCGTCTCCAGCTCCTTTCTCAGGGAGAGGGGGGAGGGAAGGAGGGAGAGAGACAGAGGGAGGGAGGGAGGGAGAGAGAGAGAGAGAAAGAAAAAGAGAGAGAGAGAGACTGAGACTTTTGGCTTCATGCAAGGAAAGCAGTAGAAGCAGAAGTCTTTCTTTCTCCGCCAGAAATGAGTCTGTGGCAACACAGCCTCTTGGACCAGGATGCTTTGCAGGGTTCCAAAGGCTCATTTGTGATGGAGTTTGGAGGAGAAAAAGAAAGACTTTTGCTGCTATCCTTGCATGCAACCAAAAGCAGCAGAAGAAAGAAGCGGAAAGAAGCAGCCCGGTGGCCAGCTGAGGCAAGTTCCTCCCCTTTGCCCTTTTCCTCCCTCCCCTTGTGTTGTTCACGTGTTGGGCAGCGCAGCCTTGTGTTCCCACACAGCCTGGATTAATTGCTTTGGGGGGTGCTTCGGGGGTGACATTTCTCTGACCAAAATTTTGTCGTGGACCACAGTGGTCCCCAGCCCACTGGTTGGCGACCACTGGACTAGACGGATAGAGGCATATCCAACAAGTAGACTTAGAAGACTTAGACTTAGGATAACTTTATTGTCTCTTTGAATGTACACTAATTGGCATACATTAAAATGAAATTTCATTGCATCCAGCTCTCAAAGGGTCTCTACCTCTAATATACACTACATAAACATGACAATATAAATAAATAAATAAAAATTATGCATTATATGACACAGAGAAACAACACAGTCTAATTCGGATGTGTACATGTACATGGCAAGAGAAACAAATTTTGCGAGTTTACCAGATGAATGGCATAGGGAACCAAGCTGTTACAGAATCTGGAACTCCTGCTAGAAATACTTTGAAACCTCCTCCCAGAGGAGAGCAACAGAAAGAGTTGGAAATGCAATCAAAATCCAGGTACATTTTATCACATGGGTGGTCTTGTATGTATGCTAAATTGTATTGGATAAATATAATAATGACAATGCAGAAAATATTTAAAATACAAATATTAATGAAACCTGAAACTTTTCTTCTAGATATTATGGACAAACCAATACAGTTTGGTATGCTATTTCTTTATATAGAGACTGCTAAGAGGATTGTATCTGCTAAGCACTGGGAAAAAAAGGGGATGCCAAATGTTGAAGAGTGAATTTTAAAATGGATGAAATAGCAGAGATGGCAACATTAGCTGCTTTGATTAAAGACAATGGATTAGACAACTTTATAAGAGACCAAAAGCTGTTTGTGGACTTTCTATGAAATATAATAACAGATGGTTAACAGAGAGATTTGAAGATAAGTTTCACTTTTGAGGTAACCTGTTGACTGATTTTTCTTTTACATATATACTGAACAGATGCTGAGTCAATTCGATTATTAAGACAAATTTCTACATCTGGGATATTTGTTTATGAAATATAGGACTTTTGTTAAAATATAGATGAGAAAGTTTATAACTGTTAATAGACCTGTTATGTAAGAGCAGGAGAACATATTAATTTTTAAATGTCTCTTTCAGCATTCAGTGGAATTTTTTTATGTTCAATATTAGATTTATTTGATATTTGCACACAAAGAACTTTTTCTTTTCGTTGTTAGTGTTGAATATTATTAATATTTTTCCTGTTTTTCTGTTGTATCTTTGTGATAAAAGAAAAATAAATGTTTTTAAAGAAAGTTCAATGGCAATACACTGTATGATATACAGATAGTCCTTGACTTTTGACCACAATTGGGACAGGAACATCAGTAAGTAGTGCAGTTGTTAAGTGAGTTGTGCCTAATTTTATGATCTTATTGCTGTAGTCATTAAGAGAATCACATAGTCATTAAGAAAATCTGGCTTCCACTATTGATTTGTCGGAAACGTGGGACCTTGGGACACTCCCAACCATCATAAATATATGCCAGTTGAAAAGTGACCAAATTTTGTCATTTGACCATGGGGATGTTGCAATGGTCATAACTATGAGGATTGCTTATAAGCCACTTTTTTCAGCATCATTGTAACTTCAAATGGTCATTAGGTCAATGGTTATAAAATGAGGGACTACCTCTATACAGAATAGTAACTACGCATTTAGGTAACAATGCATATGGTGTCTGCTGTAGAAATTAATGTACTTTGATTCCATGATAATTACAGTTACTTCAGCTTTTATTTGTTATTAGGATATGTGTGATTTCAATGTTCTCAAATGGCTACCTTAATTGATTAGCCGATATATTTTTATTATTATATTTTAAATAGTTTTTATTAAAGTTTACAAAATTAAAAAAACACAAATCATGTTTGTAATTTTTGCAATTTGTCATAACTACAACAAATTGATTAACTGATATTTAGATGAATATTTTACTATTTTTCTATAATGTGAAATGAGAGCTCAGTGTAATTCAAATCTCATGTCAAATTAATCCAATAATTCATATCAAGTTTTTTAATATTAACCATATTTAAAAATGGTTATACCACTTTAAACAGCTATGTAGATGCTAGCTATCCTATTAAAAGGAATTCTGCACAATAAAACAACAACAATGAAGCAGGAGCAAACTTGCAAATCTAATTTCATGTTCCTATTGAAATGCATTTTCCTTATAACCCACTGAATCAGGCAAACATTATACAGTGGAGAAACTGTTTAAAAAACTTAATCAAATAAGTGCAAGAAATAATTAGATTTCTAGTCAGGAGATATCCACGTATGAGATACTGTACACTACAATCTTACTTTTTCTCCTGTTTGTTTTCTATTTTAATGAAGCCAGTAATTTTTAAAGCAGTGTCTCCAAACTTATCTTCCCCAATTGACTGCACCCCAAATCTGCTAAACAGTATTTTAATTTTTATCCATTGTTTGAAGGGTGCCAGGTTAAAGAAGGCGTTAAAGTGGTGATGTGTTGAAACTACTTTTCCTTTAGCTGTTTCCTTGATTTCTCCTCTCAAGATTTAGATTTGGAAAAGGTGTGTGTAAAACCTCTTCCACATTACTGAGTTAAAGTGTTGTTTAACAATGCTTATTAAATGTATCATTGTGAAATTTGTTGTCCTCAATGCTGGGCAATATCCTGCTTCTATTGTGTGTCTGTTCTGACTCACTGCCAAATAACCTTGTCCTGATTTGGCATATGTAGCACATGATAAGCAAAGCAATTAGTCGCTGATTTTGCTGCCCTCCTGCTTCAGTATGTCATCAACTAGTGGGGAAAAACATTTGCCAGTCATGGCCTTAAAGAAGAAATGTGGCTGCAGGATTCTGTCCATCTCTTGGCTCCCTCATCCTTTTCATCCATCTTACATGCCATTCTGGTGTATGCTTTTAACTTTTTATTTAAAAAATTTACTAGCTGAGTACAAGCAGCAATAACACAGACAGGAAAAAATGGAGCAGTGGTTATATAACGAGAAAAGAATCTTATACATGTTGAGTTGTGATTAAAATAAACAAAGCATAACAACTCAAATTTTAAAAAAGAACTGTATATATTGCATCTATAATACTTTTATTGATAACATACATTACTCTAGAATTAATTCAATCCTATGATTTGAAACCAACAGAACACTATGGCTGGATAAGACCAAAGCATACGAGTTAACAAAATCTCAAATGTCTTACAATGCTAAAAAATCTTTCAATCCTTTTTAAACATCTATTGTATCCAATAGATACAAAATATTTTCTGGATGAATTAGTTTCATTCTTAACTCATAAGAAATACGTTTTACATTTCTTAAAACCTGGGTCCATTATCTTGAATTGAACAACATAAAATAAATAATAATTTTAAGTCATGAAATGAGATGAGTCACAAGCAATAGTGAAACTTTTATTTAGAAATTGCCTTTTCTTCATTCTCTTTATTTACAGCTGAGGTATTAAACTTAATTTCATTGAGGGCTGCATCAGGGTTGTATTTGATCTTGGAGGGCAGGGTGGGTGTGGCCAGCTTGATGTCACTCATGTCAGGGGTGCCTGTGGTGGCCTGAGTGCTCTGACAGTGAAAATAGGCTCCTGAGCTCTATTTTTGGTTGCGATGGCACCCTGAAAC